>CM044005.1:77029170-77374170 GCA_024085815.1 Flaveria linearis
TGGATGCCGCCGGTGGTCCTTGTGGACCGCCTTTGGTGGCGTTCGGTTGTAGTCGGCCGGTGGTCCATGTTTCAGGTAATTGATACTACATTTTTAGTTATGCTCTATTTGTTCCTTGGCTTCTATTTTGAGTTTGCTCTCATAAATAGGTGTTTTCTGCAAAACTTTTGGTGCTGATATCTGCTTCCGTCTTTGTCTGTAAGGGTTTCTATTATAAAACCCTAGGTCGGGTTTTTAGTTTTGATTTACGTTTTTGATTTATTATTCATGATGCAGGCAGTTTATGCATATCAATCTTCTATTTGGATACCATCTTTGTTCTTAACCCATCCAATGTATGGATTCTCATAACCATTTAATTGTGTGTTTTGTATGTTGAATCCAAAGTCCTTCCATTCACAATGACCGCAACCTCCGTTTCTACAAAAGTAAGTTTAAAATTTGTAGCTTTGATTTGAATTTTCTTTTGGTGGGTCTAGCTAACTTGCATGTTAAGAAGGTTTTTTGTATTTTGACGGGTGAAGAAGTTTATTAAGCTGTTGAGGAAAGGAACCGAAGAAGATTGCAACTCTATCACTGGTAGAGGTTTGTTAATGGTGCTCAACTGGTGAAGTTGATTTGTGAATGATAGAGGTTAGTTCTCTCTTTTATTTAGTCATTTATTACTATCTTCACATTTACTTTCTGATTTTGCAGATAAAGTTGTCAAATAAAGATGGTGCCAAAATTATGAAGTTGATTTATGAATGAAGTTCTCACCTTTTGTTTTATTATACTAATTTTCTAAATCTTCACCTAATTTGGTCTCTTTTGGATTGCAGAATACCTAATTTGGTCTCTTTTGGATTGCATTATACATGGTCTAAGGTGACAGCACTCATGATTTTAAATCATGTCATTATCTAAGGTTGTTAGGGCCGGACCTTGACTATTTTCTATACTACAACTAACTCATTAAAATAAAAAAAAACAACTATGCTAATAATTTTAGGTTCCACTTCAGTGTCAAACATCTCTATTGCCACCATTATATACCCATCAAAATTTTAGCTCAAAGTCTCAATTTTGTCAAAGAAAATGGGAAGAACAACAACTATATCAGTTGGGGGGGTGGCTATCATCTCCATCATTAAACCACCTGTTAATTCACTTTCTTTTGATGGTAATCACTATCTAATTAGGATAATGTGTTTGTTAATTGTATAAATATGTATTGAAACTATTTGTTCATTGTTATCCATAGTGCTAAATAGCTTAAAAGAAAGTTTTGATCAGGCATTGGAAAGGGATGATGTGAAGGCAATAGTTGTTACAGGTGGTTTTAATGGTTGTTTACTTGAGTATATGTTAATTATTAGTAGTTGTAACGCGTGTGAAGTTCATATTTAAGATGATTAAAGCAGGTGCAAAAGGTCGATTTTGTGATGGTTTTGACATCAATGCATTAGGTGAACTGCAGGAAGGCAAAGGTTGTTTTAACTTTGATATTACAATTTGTCTGTGTGTCAAGTCAGAGCTGGATTTATGGGTCAAAAAGGGTAGTGTTTGTATGGAACTATGGATCGGGTTGGTTTGTAAGAACGAAACATGATTCGTTCTCACTTTTAAAGTGGTTGTTATGTCAAAATGTCAAATATGTTTACAAAAGTTGATAACTAGCTTTTGAATAAATGATTTACGAGGTTTTGGTGTTTTATGCATCAAAATGAACTTCATGCGAGTTCTGGCCCGTTTGACCCATTCAACTGGCTTCGTTTTAAACTAAAATTTAAATTTTACATATTTGACAACATAACTTGACCCATTAGAGATAAGACATAACTTGCTTTTACCAATTAGTTATGCTAAAAGATTATTGTTTTCCATGTTGGTTTCTTTTTTACAGCAATGGCATCAAAATCTGGTTATGCATCAATTCATATACTGTCTGATACCATGGAAAGTACGTTTTTTCTTACTATTTTTTCTAAATATTTTTGTTGGTTTTTATTGTTAGCTATTCTTTATAAAAAAGTCTTAGAAAATGTTGGCTATGTTGGTTTCAGCTGCAAGAAAACCGTCTGTTGTTGCTATTGAAAGTCTTGCATTAGGTGGAGGATTAGAGGTTGCAATGGTATGTTCTGTTTCTCCAT
This sequence comes from Flaveria linearis, assembly GCA_024085815.1. Taxonomy (NCBI): domain Eukaryota; kingdom Viridiplantae; phylum Streptophyta; class Magnoliopsida; order Asterales; family Asteraceae; genus Flaveria; species Flaveria linearis. The sequence continues at coordinate 77,031,303 of CM044005.1, forward strand.
TTTCCCTTTTTGGCGAATTTAACATTTCTTAATAATATTCGTTACAAGTAATGCTGATTTTGTTTTCAGGCTTGCAATGCTAGAATAGCTACTTCTACTGCTCAGTTAAGCTTGCCTAAACTGCAGCTTGGTATTATTCCTGGAGTTGGAGGTATAGCCATGTATATCATTCTTCTATAATAAATAATGGAAATGATATATCATGCACTATATACTCTTTATAGAAAAAATGAGAAAAAACTATGCGTAAGTTATAATTTTGCATCATTTTCAGGAACTCAACGTCTTCCACGGCTTGTTGGTCTAGCAAAGGCCCTTGAAATGATGTTGGTATGGTGTTCATCTGTTGAAATCCACACATGTAGACACCTAAAACATTGATTGTTCAAGATTGCATTTTTCTTGTAGCAGAGCCAATACATAGTATAATGTTTTTATCAGCTGGTTAACCTTCTTATCTGTTCTCTCACACAAACTAGACATCAAAGCTGGTCCATGGAGAGGAAGATCATAAGTTAGGACTCATGGATGCCGCTATATCAGGAGATAAATTACTAGAAAACGCTCGCCATATGGCCTTAGATATATCAGCCAGTAGAAAACCATGGGTTTCAAGTCTTTACAAAACTGATAAAATCGAGCCACTTGGCAAGGTCGGTTCATCCTCATGTCCTTTTAGCATGATGATTTCAACTAAGAGTGGGAGAAACAACAATATTGATGGGATTAGTACATCGAAGGAGAAGAATTATCAATGGAGGATGTGGCGATGTGGGTATGTTTATGAAAGTTGTGTTGGTGAATTTGTTTGTTTGTTTGTTTAAGGCTTATGACATAAATAGACTGTAATGAAACGAACATGAAAGCTAACAAAAGTATTATACAATATAAGCCATATAATAATCCAAGTAACGAGTATCGCATTGTAAATTATCATCCCCGTCGCATCGCGCGGGTCCCCTATATATTGAAGAAATTCGCCGCCGCATCGCGCGCCTTTAAAGATATTTATGTAGTATTTGAACTCATGGAGTCTGATCTGCATCAAGTCGTAAAGGCCAACGACTACATGACACATGAACACCACCGTTTTTATATTTGTGTAAATGCTACGAGCTATGTAATTGTTATATGTTTCTTTTGCCTTTGGTTGTCATCTCCCACTATATTTATCATTTGTGTCTTTATCGTGTCGTTGCATTGGATAGGTTTCTTACTAGATAATTAGTTTTATTATTACGTAATGAAATAGATTGTCGTTGTCGCCGCATTGCGCGGGTCCCCAACTAGTATATATATATATATATCTTTTATATATTTGTAGTACTATATATATTAAAATAAATATATATTTATATTTATATAGAATATATATATATTATATATATATATTCTATATAAATATAATTATATATTTATTTTAGCATATATAGAACTACAAATATATAAAAGATATATATATATATATATATATATATATATATATATATATATATATATATATATATATATATATATATAGGGGAGGGTTCCTAAGAAAACATCTATTTATAAGAAAACCAAGAAAACCACTTTTAAACCATTGATCAAAATTGATCAATGGTTGATATTAATCAATGGCAAATTTGTAAATATTTAATAGATAGTTGCTTTAATTAAATGATTAAAGGGTGTTTTAGGTAGATTACAATTTTTATATTTTTGGAAATAACTAAAATCCCTTAAATCTCTCTCTCTCTCTCTTTAAAATCAAACACAATATTAGTTTAATTTATAATCAAATTAATTTATTCAAATATCATTCTAAAATATTTTAGAAGAACACAAGTTTTTTTTCTGCAGATCTATATTAATTACATACATGCTTACGTATACGTAAACATGTTCACATATTTGTTCATAACATATTTGGTCCTTACAACATGCTTACTTATATGTAAACAAGCATAAAACAAACAAAAAACATGACAATTGCTATTACATTGAATTGATGAAACTTATGTATATGTATCACTTACTAAAATGGTATACAAAATTAGGAAATTCAAATAAGTTCTTGTTAGAATCGATAATCAGCTGAAAATAAAAAAAGAACTATAACTATAACACACAACTAGTATAGAACAACATGTTAAACTTAAAAAAGTGCACATACGTAGACATGGTTCTGTATATGTATTTTGATTACATATACGTAACAATCATCTTCATATTAATCAAAAATTGTCTTCATCTCTATTATATGTATCCTGCTTACGTATATGTAAACACAACCAGATTAGCAATTAGCAAACAAAGAAAAAACAATATGCATACTATTATATCAAAACGGTGAAACTTACATGTATGTAAACAATCAGAAAACAAATAAAGAAGACATGTTGATGAAACTTACGTATATGTAAACACCCTTGCGTGATCAAATCCTCATCCCTAGCAGATATAAGATGCTCCCAATTTTTATAATTACATACATGATTAAGTATACGTAAACATGTTCTTTAAAAAAGGAGAACACGATCAGAATAGAAGGTGTGTTACGTATACGTAACCAGTTACTTAATTCTCTTGTAAGTTAAAAAAACTGAATCCGATCATAAAAGAAGGTGAGTTACCCATATGTAACTTGAATAAATAAACAATAAATTGAACATTGAAAAGATGGGGAAGAAGATTTGAAAACTTTAGAACTGAAATTCTCGTACTTACGTATACGTAAGTATGAGTTACATATGTAAAACCACGGGTTACATATACTAGTTACATATACGTAACCCCTACTTTTATATATGTAATTCGTAAAAACATATACGTAATCCAACAATTGGAAAATTACACATTTTACCATCATCATCGACATCTTCACTTCAGAAGACACTTTATGCTTCTATTACGTAGTTACGTATACGTAACCGCTACATGTAAATCATCATCATCGACATCTTCACAAAACAATGGAGAAACACAGGTGTAACCTCTGCTTAAAGGACCTTTACTAATGGCAGAACTTTAGAGTACAACTTACGCTTCTTTTACATAGTTACATATACGAACACATATATGTAAATCATCATCATCGACTCCTGTAGGGTTTAATTTCTTTCTAATCATTTCCTTTGATTCTTTTCTTAGCCCACATCAGATCCGCATGTCATCATATTCATCACGTTTCTCGAATTGAAGCAAACCAACAACGGTCGCTCACTCGCATCAGTTTCATCTGACTTGCAAATCGACCTACATCAGTCTTTAATTGAAACCCTTCGGCCTGATTTTTGTTTGAAACCGACATAGATTCATTATGTAGCAACGATTGATTCACCAAATCAGGAAGAAATATGCTGAAAATAATCGAATTGGTGGAGAAGATGAAAATGATCGATGCTTTGTTTGAATTGGTCTTGATTTGTTCAATGGAGGAGTAAAATAAGGAATATTAGTCAACTAATTTTATTTACTAAAAATAAGTTACAAAGACAATTACTAAAATACCCTTTGAAATTAATAGATAAATATAAATAATAAAAAATTTTAATTGGCTAGAATTAGTTTTCTTGGTTTTCTCAAAACTATATGGTTTTCTTAGGATCCCTCCCCTACATATATATATATATATATATATATATATATATATATATATCAATTATATATATAGTCAGGATATTTTCAGAACTTATAAAGATCGCGATAACTATAAGAACTAATCCTAGCAATTGATTTATATGGTTTTTTCTTTTTTTATTTATACCTAAAGAGTATTAAGGTAAATATATATTTATTTAAGAGTTGTTGTTCCTTTTTAACTTCTCTAATTATGGTAGTTTAAATTTTGACCATTGACCATATTAAACAAATAAAATTCTTTAGCCTTCATCTTCATTCCATGGATAATCACTTTCAAATCAAAATCATCAAATCTTTGATTGAAGATTAATAATTGATCGATATGTGAACCCGTCATCAACCCTTAAATGTGTCTCTATTCTTTTGTTCACACATGTATGATTGATTTTGGTTTTGTAGTGTTGTTATAACTGTTCTTAGTTGCTTCTATCTTTGTTTGTTTCGTATTTTCTTTGAAATATTGAATTGACTATAGCAAGAACCTGAGTTTAAAAGTAAACCGAACCCGATGTAGTCTTTAGGGTCGGTAATTGAGTTGGTATTTTTGTTAATCGGGTTAACCCGAATAACTCGATTATGGGTTTAAAAATCAATGGTCGAATTTTCCTATGTATGTAGAGCATTACAGATTTATATATATGATTGTGCAATATTGAAAAACCAAAGATAACAGTTACAATTAAAAATCAAATTTAATTCAAAGAATGGTAGTGGTGCATCAAACTTCGGCTATAATCGGAAACAGTCGTCAGCATTGCTTCAGTTCACAGTTTAATATTTTAAATTAAAAGTGGTGTTTGACAGCTTGTGTTTTAATCACGTTTCAAAGACAAATGTTCAATTACTTCAAGTTTAATTCATTAAAAATTGAAATCAAGAAGTATATGCAATTTTATTATGTTCATACATGTAACATATGTGTTTTCATAGTTATACATATTACATACAGTAAATCAGTAACAGTTTTGGTTTGTAGTCAAAATAAGTTTTTAAAGTAGGGTTTGTGTTTTTGCTACTTTAATATTATGGTTTATTTAGCTTGACATAAAAGTATACTTTAGTAGTCCATGTAGTTCTTCATTAAAAAAACATATTTTATAATTAGCAACCCAAGTACCGATTATACCGACCCGAATAAACCCGATTACCGAAGCCCGATTATCGATTAAACCGAGTCTTATTTGGGACGGTATTCGGGTTGGATTACCAAATAAAAAACCCGACTATCCCAACCTGACGAACCCGATACCCGATTAAAAAATCCAATCAACACCCCTAGTCATTGCCACCAAATTTAGAGTTTATTCAATAAATAAAAATTTGATTAGTTATTACTTTAATACAAAGGTTGAAATGTTGAATAGCTTGAAATGGAACTTATAGTGATTCTTTTTATTGAATTTTACAACTTTGATATATAGGAATCGTACGGTGATCGAGCTTCAAGTTTTGGAGTAAATGTCAATATTTTAATGCATGCAAGCTTTTAGTTTTTATGCCTCAATGAAAAACTAGTTCATGCTTGCCATTCTTTTTAATAATATGGTGATTTTTTCCCTTTTACATAAAGATAAATCTTTAAGACCATAATATTTTTGCAAGATCTTTCTTGTTATCTTTAAAGTAATACAGGACCGGGTGAAGGGGTTAGCACTTACAACACAGCAACACAATGAGGAGAGTGTATTTAGAACACTTAACAGATCAAATGGAAAACCAGTTATGGTGATGCTAAGAACACAAGTAAACTTAGAAAGGAACAAGATAACAATACAAGTGGTTGGTTTTCAAGGATGTTGTATATTGCTTCTCAAGTTCAAGTTACAAGTATTCAGCATTTTTACATTACAAGTCTTTGAGATATATATACTACAACCTACAGACGGCCATACTTTGAAGGCCAGCTGGATACATGAACTAGACAACACAATCCATGTGACATGCCATAGCTCACATCCTAATATATTACAAAAAGGATAAAAGTACATAAAGTAGAAAGGTTTGACTCAAGACCTCAATGTACAGTTTTTCTATAGCATGGACCTTTTCACCAACTCATGCAAGTTAGTGACCAACCAGAATGGGCAGCGGCAAAGTGGTTCAGCTTTTCAGAAAAAGTACATCACATAAAAGCATGTATGATAAAAGTCTTCGGAAGAATCTGTCTTAATTTCTTGGCTTCGGAAGACTTTGTCTTGAAGCTAAGAAAGACTTCATTTCTGGCTTCTGAAGATGTTGGTCTTGACTTCGAAAGATTTTACACTTAGAATGTTTCTGAAGTGGTGTAAAACTTCCTCAGCAGTTCTACTTACATATTATGTGCAGCATTCAGGAGGACTTGATCATTTCATAGAACTACTGAAAGAAGACTATCATAACTACTGAAGAATACTTCTTTAGCTGTTGTGATAACTACTGAAAGAGGATCATCATAACTACTGAAGAGTACTTCTTCTGTTGTTGTGACAACTACTGAAAACTGTCTTCAGACTTTGTCTTCAGCTGATGTCTTCAGCTGTTACCTTCAGCTATTGTCTTCAACTGATGTCTTCAGCTATTGTCTTTAGCTGATGTCTTCAGCTATTACCTTCAGCTGTTGTCTTCAGCTGATGTCTTCAGCTGTTACCTTCAGCTGTTGTCTTCAGCTGATGTCTTCAGCTGATGTCTTCAGCTGTTACCTTCAGCTGTTGTCTTCAGCTGATGTCTTCAGTTGTTGTCTTCAGCTGATGTCTTCAGCTGATGTCTTCAGCTGTTGTCTTCATCAGTCGTTATGATCAGTAGATAGTTACAAGAGTGTTTTGGCTGCATCAGACTTCTAGGAATCCTTACAAACTCCCCCTAGGCTGATGCTACCAAAACACTTGAAGATATTCAGCAGTTCACAGTTTTTAACATGATCATGACCATTCCTTTCTTCATTAGAGGATCAGGATCACTTAGACTTGTGAAGTATCTTCTCATGTCAAAAAGATCATGCAGAGGTAAATTAAAGGGGTCTTCCCAAGAGTAGACATTCACTTTATCTTGATCTCTGACTACATGCCATCTCTCTGGATTAGTTGAGTAAGTCCAGGATAAGATGGGTCTTCCTGATGCAAGAGGAGCCATTTGAATTGGAGATGATTGAGCTTCCTCTTCTTTCACTTCCTTAGGATGTTCTGATTCATCCTGAGGATCAGAGGAGGTTGATTTTGACTTCTTCTTCTTCTTTGCATCAGTCTTAGAAGCCATTCTCTTCTTCCTCTTTACAGTCTTTAACTGAGAAGACTGGCCTGCAGCACCTTGTAGATCAGTTGTGTCTTCCTCAGTTGGGTGTTCCTCCCTCATAGGTTCAGAAGGAGAGGGAGTTTGACCCTGTTGTGGGTCAGATGATGAGGCTAGCCTTTGACCTTGCTGTTGGTCAATAGTTGAAGAGGCTGGCCTTTGACCCTGCTATGGATCAGAAGATGAAGCTGGAGGTTCAGTTTGAGTTGTCTCTTGTTGTTCAAACTTAACCTCTACTTGAGGTAGAGCTTGACTTGAAGGAGTGTGCAAGTCAACAAGCTTTCCACTCTTGATCTTCTGCTTGATCACCCTGATATGCTCATCCATAGTAGATAGAGACATAGGGCCAAGTCTCCTTCCGGAGAATCCATACAGCTTCAAGAAGCTCATCATTCTTTGTCTGTCATCAGACTTCTTCAAGTTCTTCTGAATGAGAGCTCTTAACTTAGCAGCTTCTTCCCTCATTTTCTTCTTTGTTGACTTCTGCTCTTTGAGTACTTGAAGTTCAAGTTGTTTGAGATACTCAAATTCAATGTACTCAAGGGGCAAGGGAAGAAGTGCTTCTGCCTGGTAGAAGCCTGTGGCACTCAGATAGTCTATCATTCTCTGTCTATCTACCTGAGGTTCTTGTGTAGCAGCCACAGCCTCTTGCACAGGACTTTCTTGAACTGGCGAGAGAGTAGGAACATGCTTGTATAACCTTTGTTGTCTTTTCTTCTCTTTGATCTCAAGAAGAATTCTTGCATCTTCAGCTTCCTTCCTCTCTCTTGACATTTCCATGTCAGCCAGATCATTTAATTCCTCTAAAGGGAGAGAGATAATCTCATCTATGTTATAGTTCCTGGTCTGTTAGCAAGTAATCCTGATTGCCCTTAACTCATCATCTTGAGTGTTTGGTCTGTGGGCAGCCCTAATTGCAGCTTGCATGAAGCTTGAAGATCCAGTGGAACTTACTCCCCTTAGCTTCCTCTTTCTCTCTTTTTCCTCCTCCTCAATCTCCTCAGGGGTTAGAACCCTTTTTTCCTTGTCACCCACAGACCTTTATGACACAGGATGGAGAGAGCTTTGGCCTTCATTGCTTGGTGTAGCATCCAAGCTTTGGCCAGAGAGAGACTATGATACACCTTCACCAGCAGGTGTTTTACTGAGTGGTTGAGTTGCTGAAGTAGTTTTGTGGTGACAGATGTTTCAATTTGTCACTTCATCAGTTGACTGTAAGACAGGACTTTCAAACTCTATCACTGGGCCTTCAGTCAAGGTTTTCCCTTTGAAGCTAATCTCAGGGTCTGCCTCAACATCCAGTTGACCAATGACATTACCTGATTGCCTTGGTCTATCTTCTTCAGCTTCTTGTCTTGATACACCCTCCCCAAAGAGACTTTGAAACAAGTAGTCTAAGATGTTCACATCAATGTGAACTTGAGGAGGTTGCTGAGTAGGAACAATTACAAGAGAGGATGGTGAGTCCTCAATGTCCATACTCCTTGAAGGACTCCCAGGTTCTGTGATTGTAGTGACTTTCTCCCCCTTTTTGGTAGCATCACCTTCTTGTATAGGTGAGCTAGGAGTTAGGTCAACCACATCCTCAGGTTCTTGTGTTCCTGGTTGAGTTCTTCTTAAAGGTCTCCCAGCTAGTTTTTCCTTAAGATAAGATATCTCAAGTTGCTGATCATTGACCTTATTGTTTAAGGTAGTCACTTGAAATTCAAGATGACTAACTTTTGAGACTAAGTAAGTGCATGTGTTTGTCAGTTGTTGCACCTTTAGTCTCAGATTCCCCTCATCTTTATCAGAAGAATCATGGGGGGGTGAGAGATTTGGACCTAAATCCTCACTCTCATCACCAGCTTGGGGTTCTTGGCTGCTGGATTTCCTCTGCTCATTGACAGCCTCAGATGAAGTGTTAATGGGCTGAGTTGCCATGGTTGAGGTCTTAATGATGTAATCACTTGCAGAAGTGAGAGCCTCTTCCACATGGATCCCCTGAACAAGTTCAGAAGGACTCACCTCAGCAATGGGTGACTGATGTGGGGTAGACATAGGAAATTCAGAGACACTCCTCTCTCCTTAAGTAGGTGAGGGATAGAGAGATTCATGGTGCCCACTGAAGCCTATGTCCTCATCAGTATAGAATTCAAGGTTGGGAATTTGGGTATTTAAGTCCAAAGGCTGGGGATGGTAACTGTCCCCTGAAGGTTGTTCACTTAAGTGTTGAGACTCAGAGTGAAGGCTTAAGGCAGTTTGGCTTATGAGCTCATCAGGCTGACCATGAGGAACATCAACACTGATTCTTAAAGAGATGGGAGTGGTTTGATCCTTAGGAGAAGTGGGAGCTCTAGTATCCACCTCTTCCTGTATGGGTGAGTATATGGGGACCTGCACAGACTCAATAGCTTGAGCAGGGGTTCGTTTGTATTTTCTTTGGTAGGTGAAGGTGATTTGTGGCTGTTTTGGTGGTTGAGATGTAGAAGGTGTGGGTTCAACACTAGCTTGTGTTGCTAGGTTGTCACCTTGAGCAATGAGCTCTAACATTTTGGGGACCAGGGCTGTTTCTACCCCTGAGAAGCCTACAGTTGGCTTCTTTATAATCTTAAAGATGTCTGGTTTCATCTGTCCTAATTTAAGAATATTATTTGTTTCCCTCAACTGTGATCCAAGTTCACAGTTGAGAATGTGTTGAACATATCTAGGAAACATATAGTATTCTAAGGAGTCTAAGTTTGCAAGCAAGTTTGTGTAAACAAATTGTGAGTACCTGAACTTGACCCCTTGTACCATTCCATGAACTATAAAGGAGAGATCCTTAGGAATCTGGTCCCACCCACCATGCTTGTTGGACAAGCTGTGAATCACTACATGGAGTAGATATTTCCACTGGGATGAGACCTTCCCTTTCCTGAAGGTCTTGACAGAGAAATATCCCTCATAGCCTATATGCTCAAAGGAATAGTTGACAGCTTCCTTTGGGAAAGACAGTTCACCTTCTTCATTATCCAGCTGAAGATGGGTGTTGATGATGGCTGGAGTGATAAAGACTGCCTTCCTTGTACTGTGGCAGACAGTGCATTCTCCCCATCCATAATAACCTCTTGACATGTCCTCCAAAAGTCAGGCAGGTGATCCTCATAAAGAATAGGATCAATGGTGAGTGAGGTGTGGTAGTTGGATAGAGCAAGAAAATGGCAAACCTCTGAGAAACTATCATCTTTCTCAGAGTGCAACAAGGCAACCTGATTGTGCTGCCTATGGAGTTTCATGGAGAAATTTGGGTTGTTTCTGTTTGGAATGTTGGCTATTTTGAAAAGCTTAAGGATGAAGAAAGGTGAAAAACAAAAGTGGTTTCAGAGAGATTTGGGTTTGAGGTATTGGTGAATTTTGGAGCAGGTAGAGGAAAGAGGTGTAAACGTTGGATATTTGTATGAATTTGGATTTAAGACAAAGTTAATGGAAAAGGATTAACTTTGAAATCCATTTTATTGGTCCCACCTCTGAAAAGTAGTTTGCTTTTTGCCCAAAAAGTAGTTTTCTTGGAACTCTAAAAAATCTTCCGAAGAAAATTTATCTTCAGAAGTTTTGACTATAAAGGTTATTTTGCTTCGGAAGTTTTAACTGGAAAGCTTCCGAAGGCAAATTTTTGCCTCCAAAAATATTTCAAAGATTTTGAAAAATTTTGCAACTTGTGTAAAATTAAAAAAAATCTAAGGAATATTCTAAAAGAGTTTTCTTCCAAAGAGAAACTAGGGCTTATTAAAGTGATAGAATAGACAACATAGAACACACATAGTTTTAGAAATAATATGATTAAGTTTTTTTTTCTTTTTTTTAAGAAAAGCTATTCAAAGTTGATCATCCCAATAGCTGATATAAGATATTTAAATCTCTTTTTATCAAAAGCTTTTGTGAACAGATCAGCATATTGTTCATCTGTATGAACTTTGACTAGTTTGATTAATCCCTTTTCAAAATTATCTCTAATCAGATGATACCTGATGTTGATGTGCTTAGTTCTTAAGTGCTGCACTGGATTTTCTGTGATTGAGATAGCACTGTTGTTGTCTATGTGAATGGGAGTCTCTTTGAAGTTGAATCCATAATCTAGCATCTGATTTTAAATCCAAAGCACTTGAGCATAGCAGCTTGCAGCAGCAATGTATTCAGCCTCAGCAGTTGATGCAGATACACAGGATTGTTTCTTGCATTGCCAAGAGACTATCCTTCCACCAAGAAATTGACATCCCCCTGATGTAGACTTTGCAGTCATATTACACCCACCATAATCACTATCTGTATATGCATACAGATTGAAGTCAGAGTTTTTAGGATACCAAAGGCCAAGAGATGGGGCTCTTTTAAGGTATCTTAAAATTCTTTTGACAGTGATTAGGTGTGACATCTTGGGGTTAGCCTGATATCTTGCACAGATGCAAGTGGCAAACATAATATCTGGCCTGCTAGCTATAAGATACATAAGAGACCCAATCATAGCCCTGTAGAGATATTCATCAACACACTCCCCCTCAAGATCAGGTCCAAGGGAGTGGTTTCTAGCTATGGGTGTCTTAGCAACCTTACATTCAGTCATGTTGAACCTTTTAAGTATGTCTTGCACATACTTTGACTGATTTATGAAGATACCATTATCAACTTGCTTCACTTGAATCCCTAGAAAGAAATTGAGTTCCCCCATGGCACTCATTTCAAATCTATCCTTCCTCAGCTTCTCAAAGTCTTTACAGAGCTTTGGATTAGTTGACCCAAAGATGATATCATCTACATATACCTGAACTAGCATTATGTCATTTCTTGTTCCTTTGATGAAGAGAGTTCCATCAATAGTACCTCTTTTGAACCCATGTTGACAGAGATACTGAGATAGTGTCTCATACCATTTTCTTGGTGCCTAATGTAGCTCATAGAGAGCTTTGTCAAGCTTGCAGACATAATCAGGATGATCAGGATCTGCAAAATCAGGTGGTTGTTTGACATACACCTCTTCATCAATCTCTCCATAAAGAAAAGCACACTTGACATCAAGTTGATAGATCTTAAAGTTCTTGGATGCAGCAAAGGCTAGGAATATCCTAACAGCTTCAAGTCTTGCTACGGAGCAAAGACATCAGTGTAGTCAATCCCTTCTTCTTGAGTATACCCTTGAACAACTAGTCTAGCCTTGTTCTTGATGACAAGTCCTCTATCATCCTTCTTATTTCTGAAAACCCACTTTGTACCTATGGTAGTCTTCCCATGAGGAAGAGGACATAGGTTCCAAACCTTTTGTCTCTAGAATTGAAGCAAATCCTCTTGCATAGCTTTAACCCAACTTCCATCCTTTAGAGCTTCATCAATCTTCTTAGGCTCTATTTGGGATAAGAAACAAGAGTGAAGACAGATATTTGCATTATGAGACTGTCCTCTTGTTCTTACACCGGTACCAACATCTCCAATGATGTTTGTAGAGGGGTGAGACTTGTGGATCCTTAGTTGAGGAATCACAACAAGTTGTTTAGACAGATCCAAATTGGAGAAATTCTAATCTGGCAAAGAGGATTCACCCTCTATAGCAGCACACCTATCAAGATTTACTTGATCCAATGAGTGTGTGACATCATTGAGATTTTCTTCAATCTGATGGTTCTCAGCATCAAGGAATTCTTGATCACTGTCACCACCACCATGTTCTCCAACATTTGAAGTTCCTACATTTGAGTTTTGTGCCTCAATACTGGAAGATGAAGGCAACTCAGATGTATCAGCAGGATTAGTCATTGATGTGCTGGTAGAAGCTTCATTTGCAGGATTAATTACCACTGGAGCTGGAGATATGTTGCTTGAAGATCTTCTCAGCTCAATTCTTAGATCAGGATCACCTGTAGGCAATATATCCGTGGATCCTGAAACATGCTCACAAGATTTGTTAAAACAGTTGGTAACTAAATCAAGATCAAACAGCCAATCCGGACCAGAACCTTTCACACTGGGAGTGTATTCATTGAAAGTCACATTGGCTGACTCTTTAACTACTCTAGTTCTGAGATTGTATACTCTATAAGCTTTAGCTTGAGAAGAGTATCCAATGAAGTGTCCATCATCTGATTTTTCAGCAAACTTGGCTATATGATCTTTAGTATTCAAGATGGTGTAAGGACATCCAAAAGACCTGAGAAAACCAATGAAAGGTTTCCTCTTGTGCCAAAGTTCATAAGGAGTCTTACCATGTGTCTTAACTACTAAAACTCTGTTCTGCACATAGCAGGCAGTGTTGACTGCCTCTGCCCAGAAGGTGATGGGCAGTTTAAAGTCAGACAACATAGTTCTTGCAGCTTCAATTAGTGTCCTGTTTCTCCTCTCAGCAACTCCATTTTGCTGAGGAGTCCTGGGAGCACTATATTGTCTTGTAATACCCTTTTCATCACAAAATGTGTCAAGTATTTGATTCTTGAATTCAGTACCTTGATCACATCTTATGGTTTTGACCTTGTGATCACATTGATTCTCAATCTTTAAGATGAAATTCTTCAGAATCTCAGGGGTCTCATCCTTAGTTCTAAGGAAAAATACCCATGTGAATCTTGTAAAGTCATCTGTGATCACCAAACAATAAGAGGTCCTTCCTAAACTCATTACACTGGTGGGGCCAAAGAGATCCATATGTAACAAGTGTAGGGGTGTAGTGATGGAATTTCTTTACTTAGGCTTGTGAGATACCTTGTGTTGCTTCTCTTTCAGGCATGCAACACAATGATCATCATTGTAAACTCTCTTTTTGGTATTCCAGTTACCAAATCATTCTTAATCAATTTATTCATGTTATTAAAGTTTATATGGCACATTCTTTTATGCCAAAGGAAAGACTAATCACTATTTGCTTTAGATAGAAAGCATGAAACTTCTCCTGAGGGAGATGTTTCTTGCAAATCCATCTTGTACATGTTCCCTTTCCTTGGGGTTCTGAGTAGGATGTGCTCATGAGGAATGACCACCCCGGGCTTGAGAATAATGCACTCATGCTCAGTAAACAACATGTTATGACTCTGATCACAAAATTGAGATACACTCAAAAGATTGTATCCAAGCTCTTTGACAAAGTTTACCTTGTCAATGCTGAGCTTACCATTTGTGACCTTACTGACGTGTTTGCTAGAACACAAAATCAAGTTTAACCACTTTAAACTTTCAGAAAACGCAGCGGATATGTAGCTTTTAAAACCGATTTTAAAGCTGAAAATTTCATGTTCTAAATGATGTTTTAAGATGAAAACAAACCCAAATCAAAAGGATCTTAGATATGTGAATAAACTAGCTATAAACACATGTAAAAGTACATAAAATCACAGCTACAATGAGCTGTGATAACTACCTCTTTCAGCAGGAAATACGACCAAAGAATGAGGTTTTTGGATGCAAATATCTCGGCCAAAGATCCAAAGAAGAAGCTCTCAAGTGTATATACCCAAGCCTCCTTGCAAACCCCTTCTTGTTAGGAAGAATCACCAACTAAATGAACACAAAAGAAAGCTTCTAATCCCTCTAAGGCTGCTGCCTTGTCCGAAAATTAGAGAGAGAGGAAGAGTGTTTTTGTGTTGTTGCATGTATTGTGAATGGAGAAGAGTATGGAGAAATCAAAGCTAGTTAATGTGTGTTGTGTCTCCAAGATAAAAAAATGGTCCAATCACCACAAAGGGGCGGCCAAAACAGGATTTGAAAAGGGGGTTTCCCACTTAAAATTAAAACACAATCACACATTAAAAAAGTCTTGCAACTAGACATGTAATTAACATTTAATTGTAAGTCCAAGTTGTATAACTTATATAATTAACATTTAACTTATAAGTTATAATTTCTGATTATTATTTGGTGTTATCTAACTTATTTAAATAACACTTCAAATAATATTATTGAACAAAATATCCTAATAAGTTGTTCCTTCTCATATGCAACTTATTTAGAAAACCCATTTTCTAAATTGGTGTAAATATTTAATTGCATGATCATATCATCAATTAAATATTAATTGGTTTTTGCTAAGCTTGTTTTTGGGTATAACCCGACTTGGATCATAACGTATTAACCGCATCAATATTCTACATGTCTTGGGCACATATAATCCTACAATCTCCCACTTGCCCAAGATTCGTAGAAGATTGATGCAAGCAGTAAATACCGCCTAACAACGGTTCACTACCCTTAATATGCATGACTTATAGCCATTCAATAACATCATCCCTTTCAAGTACCCTACTTGAAATGATTTAGGTGAATCAATCATCTATCCTTTTGTTGAAGATGTCATGTTAAATCCAAGAACACAGAATGATCATTTCTTGTTGATTTAACTTATTAGGCCTTAGACATCTAACTCTCAACGAATAAGAGGAACAAATTCCATCTTGACTACATACGTTTCTCACAAACACTTCGTGTTATATCTGAATATACCCTTATGTACTGTCCACTATTTCAGGACAGTGAAGAATTAGCTCAAGGTATAATACTTGGTGAATATCAAAACCCAATATGTATCTCAGGTCGGAGGATACCAAATGATATTCGCCTTTACTCAAATTTACTTATGATCAATCCATGAGATTCCATGTAGTAAAATTTGAGATGCGGGTTAGTCCAATATTTGTATCCCACAAATATCTATGAACCTTGGTAGCAACCCATTGCTCTATATTCATCCTAATGAATATCAACCAATCCAAGTTCATAATAGTCTTATTCTCAATACTTGTTCCCACAAGTCTGAACGACTACGGACATTTAGAGTAAACAATTTACTCATGGATTAAACATGCTAAATTGGAATATTAATTGAAACATTATAACCAAATAATTTTATTCAAATAATAAAGATTTCCATATATCCAAATACAAAATTTACAGATCAAACCCAATCATTAGAATATCGAAGTCCCATGGCACAAGTATGACCTTCATGCTTTGCCTTTTCAAGGAGCTTCGTGAGAGGATCCGCAATGTTTTGATCCGTGTGAACTTTGCGAATACATATCTTTCCCTTTTCAACTTCATCTCGTATGTAGTTGAATCTCCGCTCAATGTGCCTAGTCTTTTGATGAGCACGGGGTTCCTTGATTTGAGCAATCGCACCCTCGTTATCACAAAAGATCTCTAGGGGGTCCTGAATAGATTGGACAACCCCTAGATCGGCAATGAATTTCTTCAACCATGCAGCTTCTTGAGCTGCCAATGAGGCGGCGACGTATTCTGATTCTGTAGTTGATAGAGCCACCACATCCTGCTTGGAGCTCTTCCAAGAGACCGCTCCTCCATTCAGAATGAAAATGTATCCCGATTGTGACCGTGAATCGTCACGATCGGTTTGGAAACTCGCATCCGTGTAACCTTTTACTACGAGTTCCTCATCACCAGATCCATAGATTAGGAACATATCTCTTGTCCTCCTTAGGTACTTAAGTATGTTCTTAACGGCCATCCAATGACTATCTCCAGGATTTTGCTGGTATTGGCTTGTCATGCTTAAGGCGCATGACACGTCCGGTCGAGTGCATATCATCGCATACATGATGGATCCAATAGCAGATGCGTATGGGACTGCCTTTATTTTATCTTGCTCATCCTTTGAGCTTGGACATTGAGTCGTACTCAATACCGTTCCTCTTTGAATAGGTACCGTACCTTTCTTAGAGTTCTCCATCTTGAACCTTTTCAAGATTTTATCAATGTATGCACTTTGATTCAAACCAATCAACCGCCTTGATCTATCCCTATAGATCTTTATTCCCAGAATATAGGCGGCTTCACCAAGATCCTTAATGGAAAAACAACCTCCAAGCCAGGTTTTTACACCTTCCAATGTTGGAATGTCATTTCCAAATAGTAGTATGTCATCAACATACAATACTAGGAAAGTTATTGTGCTCCCACTAGCCTTTTTATACACACAAGCCTCATCAGCGTTTTTGATGAAGCCAAATTTCTTTACTTCCTCATCAAACCGGTGATTCCAGCTTCTCGATGCTTGTTTCAATCCATAGATTGATTTCTTCAAGTTGCATACTTTATTAGGATGTTTTGGATCGACAAACCTTCAGGCTGAACCATATTGACATCTTCCTCAAGATATCCATTTAGGAAAGCGGTTTTGACATCCATTTGCCAAATCTCATAGTCATAATGAGCAGCTATGGCAAACAATATCCTTATAGACTTTAGCATCACAACAGGTGAGAAGGTTTCATCATAATCAACCCCTTGAGTTTGAGTGAAACCCTTTGCTACAAGTCTAGCTTTATAAGTATCCAAGTTCCCATGCATATCGGTTTTCTTCTTGAAAACCCACTTACTTCCAACAACCTTGGAATTAAGAGGTGGTACAACAAGTTCCCAAACTTGGTTGTCATACATGGATTGCATCTCAACGTTCATGGCTTCTAGCCATTTTTCACAATCCGAATTAGACATTGCATTATGGTATGTGGTCGTTCATCTGAATCTACCACATAGCATCCATCCATGAAAAATCCATATCTTTCAGGTGGATTACTAGTTCTACCACTTCTGCGAATGTCTTGTGTGTATTGATCAACCCCTTGATCATCCTCAACATCGTCATGTTGAGTGCTAGTTTCAACCAAACGTGCATCGGGTTGTGGTTCTTGATCCTCTTCAAGATCCACTGTTCTACTGCCAACTCCTTCCATAAGGAACTTTGCTTCTAAGAACTTACCCTTTCTGGCAACAAACACCTTTTGTTCCAGTGGATCATAGAAATAATATCCCATAGAATCTCTAGGATATCCAACAAAGATACACTTGGTGGATCGGACTTCTAATTTGTTTGGGGTGGGAGTCTTAACATAAGCCTCACACCCCCAAACCCTTAAGTATGATATGGATGGAACTCTTCCATGCCATATCTCAAAAGGTGTCCTTTCCACCTTTTTGGTTGGGGCCATATTTAGAATACGGGCCGCGGAGAGCAAAGCGAAACCCCAAAATGATAGAGGTAATGTGCTTCTAGCCATCATAGATCGGACCATATCCAATAAGGTTCGATTCCTCCTCTCAGACACACCATTATGTTGTGGTGTTCCAGGTGGAGTGAGTTGTGAGACAATCCCACAGCTCCTAAGATGATCTTGAAAAACATCACTTAGGTATTCACCTCCTCTAATGGTACGGAGAATTTTAATTGACTTATTGAGTTGATTTTCTACTTCATTCTTGAAGATTTTGAACATTTCAAAAGCTTCATCTTTGTGCCTTAATAAGTACACATACCCATAGCGACTATAGTCGTCGGTAAAGGTAATGAAGTATCTTTCACCATTCCTAGTCATTGGCTTAAAAGTACCACATACATCCGAATGTATGATTCCTAATAAATCTTTTGCCCTTTGGTAGTTCCACTAAAGGGTGCCTTAGTCATCTTACCTTGTAAACAAGATTCACAAACATCAAATGAATCATATTCATTTGTTTTTAAAAGACCATTCTTTTGAAGTGTTTGTAAACGTTTCTTGTTTATATGACCAAGACGACAATGCCAAAGATAGGTATCACTCAAGTCCAACTTGAGTCTCTTGGTGTTAGTTTGGTACAATGAACTATTTAAAGTATTTTCATGAACCAATTCATAAATACCATTAATTGGAATAGCTCTAAAATAGAACATACCGTTTAAAGAAACATGAATATCATTTTCAATAAAGGATAATACATAATCATAATGTCTTAATTGGGATACAGAAATAATGTTCCTAGTCAAACTAGGAGCATACAAAACATTCTTCAAAATAACTTCCAAACCACTTGGAAGTCTTAGGATGTAGTCCCCACGAGCATCAACTAAGACTTTAGTTCCATTGCCCATGAAGAGGCTAACATCCCCTTGTTTGAAGTCCCTACTTCTTGTGAACCCCTGCAACAAATTGCAAATGTGAGTTCCACATCCGGTATCCAATACCCATGTGTTAGAAGATGTAACATTAAGATCAATATGAATCATGTATATTGTACCTGAGGTCTGCCCGGCATCCCTCTTTGCTTTCAACTCTTGGAGATGGACAGGACAATTCCTTGCCCAATGTCCTATCTCCCCACACTTGAAGCATGGGTCATTAGTAGCAACCTTTTGCTTCTTCTCTTGTGGTTTGGGTGGTACCCTTACCACCCCTTTCCCCTTTCCCCAAACGGGTCCCTTACCCTTGGCAACCTTTGCCTTGGGTGCGGGATGAGGCCTTTTGTTGTTCCCACCTTCATTGATGGTGAGAACGGGTAAAACCCTTTTATCCATGGCCGCCTCAACCGCTTTGAGCATTGAGTGAAGCTCACCAATGCTTTTGTCCCATGCATTCATGTTGTAGTTCAACACGAATGTCTCGAACTTCTTGGTAAGGCCATTTAGGATCAAATCCGTGGCCAATTCCTTCGAGACGGGACAATTTAGCCTCTCGAGGCTGTCAATATGACTTTTCATCTTAAGTACATAAGATGAAACAGATTGGTTGTCGTCCATACGACATGCATGGAGTGCTCGAACCGTTTCGAAGCGCTCAACCCTTGCTTGCTGTTGGAACGTTTCTTTCAGCTGGGTTATCATGTCGTAAGCTCCGTGATGTTCATACTCCTTTTGGAGATCCGGAGTCATGCTCGCTAGCATGAGACAAGACACTTGGACGGAGTCCTTAGTGTATTTTAGCCAATCGTTATAGGCCTCCTCATCATCCTCGCTAGGTTGATCGGGGATAGGGTCGTCTAAAACATATGATCTTCTCTCTTGCTTGAGAACAATTCTCAAGTTTCGATACCAATCAATAAATTTGTTATGATTTAGACGTTCCTTTTGGAGGATCGCTCGTAGTGATTGGTTTGACACGGATGAGTTATCGTGATTTTCATTATTGGTGGCCATCTACAAAATATAACAAAGATCTATTTTAGTATTTTCGATATTGCTAATTTTAATAATTAATGCCTTTTAAGGTCAATTTTATATTAAAATCTAGAACCCAACATTACATTTAAATTGTGGTTAGGTGACCTTTATCCAACGTTTTAAATTAATAAGGTGGTCAACGATTGACGATTGCAACCATTTGCAACTTCTAGAGGTATGGGATCGACTTTAAACATCATATGCAAAGTCGACATGTTAATCCCATCAACACCATTTGGAAACCATATTTTAGGTGATCCATTTAACATGGTTTGCAAATCAAGTTACCCTACTTGCACACACATGTGAGTTTACCAACATAAGTGGTTAGGTGACCTTTATCCCACCAATGTGTTACTCCCACCTTAAGTCACAAGTTCCCTCAAAATGGTTAGGTGAACTTTATCCCATTAAGAGTTTCCAAATGACTTAAGTGTTGTGCAAAAGGACGGTGTTAAACTTGTTTGTCAAATGTTTAGAGGTTTCATAATTCTAGTTTAGAAAACTCTATGTACTTGTATTTGTATGCTTTCAATACAAGATACCCTATGGTCCTTTGATTAAAACTATTTTAATCTTTAAAATCATTAAATCATTTTAATAACATTTTATTACCTTTTAATGATTAAGAACCATCATTTTTATAACTTGTTAAGTTTGTTAATTAGTTTGTAATGCATGTCAAAATTCCAATCATACAATCAAATAACAAACATCCAAACAAGTCATAAACATAACAACCATAATGTGCATAACCATAGCTACTATTATGACCATACTTGTTTGCCATCACAAGTGTGGTCATTAGGTCTTTCCTAAGGGTTGAAACCAACACAAAATTGAGGTCATCATGGACCCCCACTTGAACTTGCATCCATATGCTTCAAGTTCCATGTCTTTGATGTCCATCTTTGGGTCTTGATCTTGTGCATCTTCCTTTTACAAAATTGTATCCTAATACATTTTTTCTAATAAAAGAAATGCACTTAATCTATTAATTACATACCCAAATGAATGAATAATTACAACCCAAATAATAAACACAAATTACAACCCAATTGAATGAATATATCCAACCATTCCAATCATCCAAAACATAAGGCCAAAGCTAGGTTATGCACTATCATATGAACAATCACAATCATCATTCAATAACCAAAATAAACCCCATAAAACCTTAAATTTTCAGCCAACATAAACTGAAAATTTGGGTTTGTTTGTCCAAACAAACAACAATCATGCATATCAACCAATGAACATTGCTATCTTTCAAAGTTTAATCTTAAGCATGAAGATATAACTTTGAAAGACTTGGGGTTTACATAAACAGCCAAAATCATCCTCTAATAGCAAGATTATAAACCATTAAAACTGATTTTAAAGAACTCGAACAAGCAAGTCATCCACATAACCGGCTCTAGATGCCATTGACGGGTTTGCTAGAACACAAAATCAAGTTTAACCACTTTAAACTTTCAGAAAACGCAGCGGATATGTAGCTTTTAAAACCGATTTTAAAGCTAAAAATTTCATGTTCTAAATGATGTTTTAAGATGAAAAACAAACCCAAATCAAAAGGATCTTAAATATGTGAATAAACTAGCTATAAACACATGTAAAAGTTCAAAAAATCACAGCTACAATGAGCTGTGATAACTACCTCTTTCAGCAGGAAATACGACCAAAGAATGAGGTTTTTGGATGCAAATATCTCGGCCAAAGCTCCAAAGAAGAAGCTCTCAGTGTATATACCCAAGCCTCCTTGCAAACCCCTTCTTGTTAGGAAGAATCACCAACTAAATGAACACAAAAGAAAGCTTCTAATCCCTCTAAGGCTGCTGCCTTGTCCGAAAATTAGAGAGAGAGGAAGAGTGTTTTTTGTGTTGTTGCATGTATTGTGAATGGAGAAGAGTATGGAGAAATCAAAGCTAGTTAATGTGTGTTGTGTCTCCAAGATAAAAAAATGGTCCAATCACCACAAAGGGGCGGCCAAAACAGGATTTGAAAAGGGGGTTTCCCACTTAAATTAAAACACAATCACATATTAAAAAAGTCTTGCAACTAGACATGTAATTAACATTTAATTGTAAGTCCAAGTTGTATAACTTATATAATTAACATTTAACTTATAAGTTATAATTTCTCATTATTATTTGGTGTTATCTAACTTATTTAAATAACACTTCAAATAATATTATTGAACAAAATATCCTAATAAGTTGTTCCTTCTCATATGCAACTTATTTAGAAAACCCATTTTCTAAATTGGTGTAAATATTTAATTGCATGATCATATCATCAATTAAATATTAATTGGTTTTTGCTAAGCTTGTTTTTGGGTATAACCCGACTTGGATCATAAAGTATTAACCGCATCAATATTCTACATGTCTTGGGCACATATAATCCTACGCTTACCCCTTCCAGTAATGTAACCACCTACATCTCCTCCAAAAGCAACTGGTCCTCCATTAATTCTTTCAAACTTCTAGAGTAGTGACCTATTGCCTGTCATGTGCCTGGAACAACCACTGTCAATGATCCACACATTTTTGTTTGTCTGTAGTTGTTCCTGCACAAAGAGATAGCTAGTTACATTTGGAAACCCAAGCCTCATTGGTCTTGGGCTCATTTAAAACAGTTGAAGACAATGCAACAGTAATAGATCCTATGGTTGTGCTTTGAGGATCTTGAGCTGTTATTGATGAAGAACCTTCAGTCTTTTGGTCTTTCTTTGACTTCCACACCACCTTTGAAAGTTTAGACTTGACCTTCAATTCTTCAGAAGATTTTGAGACTTCAGAAGTTTTGATGACTGGTCCTTCGGAAGATCTTGCCTTTACTGCAGCAAACTTTAGTACTTCGGAAGCCTTCCTTTCTTCCGAGACCAAATTTTCTTCCGAAGGCAGTTTTTCACTTGCCTTCTTCTTCATCTTGGAACTTCTGAAGGAAACAGATTTTCCTTCCAAAGCCAAGTTCTTCTTGGAATTCTTGGAAGTCTCTTTGTTTATCATGTGAAGAGTACCCTTAGGATTATATGGACAATCCTGAGCCAAATGAGAGGCACTCTCACACATGACACACTTCAGTTTCTTCTTTCCAAGAGTCATCTTCATGGAAGAGCACTGACTTTGGTCACATCCCATCTCCATCTTAACCTTTGCAGGAGCTGAGACAGTTTTTTTAGGTTGAGAACTGTTCTTGGAGTTGGATGGTCCAGGTTGTGTAGCAGTAACACACAACAGATCAGTCTTCTTCTTGTTGCTGAGATGAGTTTCATATGAACCAGAATTCATGTCATTAGTCTTAACTACTTCAAACCCTGCAGAGATGAAAACTTGTTTCTACTTAGAGTCAAAAGTAGCCTTAATCTCTTAAGCCTTCCTTGATTTTCTTTTGGCTTTCCTGATCAAGTTCTTTTTCCTTGACTTGGTCATCTCGACAGCTTTACACTCCTCAGAGGAATCGTGACTCTTCTCAGAATGCTTATCTTCACTCAAACCAAAGTCATTCTTCACCATCTCCTCTTCATCCTCTTCAGTCAAAGGATCTATGAGGGGAAGCTCATCTTCACAAGTTCCACACCTAGGAGATCTTACAGACAAGATGGTGTATGGAGGAGCTATCTCACTAGATCCCAGTCCCTGCTTGTTCTGATAATACACTTTTGCGTGCAAGGATGTGCATATTATGTTCTTAAAGGTATCTTCTTCAAGAACATAATTTTCCGCCTTAGCTTTGCTGATCACAAGCTCAGCTTGGCATTCAGTTAACTTAGCTATGAGATCTTTGATCTGAGTCCTGTAATTTGTTAGCTCATGTTTAAGAGTTGAATGGTTTTCTCTAAATCTTCTATTTTAAGTTTATAATCATTTCAGCTCTTTTAAAATCAGCTTTCAAGATGTTTAAGGACTCAATGTCAGATCTCAGCTCTAAGTTATATGACCTGTATCTATTAACTTTAGCAATGCATTCAGAAGAGCAAAGATTTTCCAATACCTTGGTTTCATCATGATCTGCCATGAGAGCTTGGTTTGGAGATGCATCTTCTATCTGAAAGCTCCAGTCAAAGCCTCCCTCTTCAACAACAACTGCAGCCTGTTGCTTTGGGTTCTCATTCTGGTGAACTTTCTCAGTGTAGTTTGGTCTGGTTTGTGTCTGGCCACCATTAGTTCTTGGTGCCTTAAACTCTCTTGCAAAGTGCCCCATCTGGTTACAGTTGTAGCACTTTACCTTGCTTTTGTCCAGCCCAAACTTTCCACTAGATGTATTGCTTGGAAATCTTCTCCCAGTCCTCTTGTAGAACTTCTTGGCCCTGTGAGTGAGAAGAGCCATTTGCTCAACTATCTCCATATACTCCAGATCATCTGGATGGATGCAGTCCAAGTCTTCAAGAGTGAAGAAAAGTTTGCCAGAGGTTTCATCAGCTGAGACAAAGGCATGAGAAGAACTTGTCTCTTGGAAGGGACTTCCTTGAGTGTAGCTTTCTCTTGGTGTCTCTGGAAGAGTGATGAAAGGCACCTTCTGTGAGTTGTCAGGGTAGCATAACAACTGATGTTGTGGTTCAATGCATTCCCTTTCATTCACATGAAGAGCTGAACTCAGTTGGTTATTGGAGTTACCAGAGGAATTTTGCATGTTCATCTCCATCTGGAATGCACTTAGGATACCATACAACTCTGTAAGAGTAAGAGTTTTAAGATCCGAAGTTCTCTTGATCACAACACAATAATATGTCCATAGTTTAGGAAGAGAAGACATGAACTTCCTTACTATGTCCCTGTTCTCAAGAGTTACTCCAATATCCACTAGAGTGTCCACTATCTCAACATACCTGAAGTATTGTTGAGTCAGTGTCTCACCAGCCTTGAAGGTGAAGTTTTCAAACTGCTGCTTCAAGAGATCCTTCTTGTTCTCTTTAGTTTCCTTGGATCCTTCATACATGAGCTTCAGTGCTTCCCATAGATCTTTAGCTGTCTTGCACTTCTTGAAGCCTCTGTAGATAGAGTTTGGAAGAGCAGTTTGAAGACAAGTCATGGTCCTTTGATCAAGCTCTATTCTCTTCCTGTCTTCTTCTTAGTAATCATCTACATCTTAAGGGATGATACGATTACCAGTAGCAGAAGTAGTGCTTGGTATGAAGGGACCATTTATAACTGAGTCCTACATCCTTGAATCTTGACACTTGATGAAGCCTTCCATTCTTGTGCACCATGTGTCAAAATCTTCAGGAGTGATCAGTGTAGACTTGGTCATAGTACCAGTTTCCATATCAGCTTTAGAAAGAGCTACCATTTGAGTTGTTAAGTATTTTATGTGTGTGAGGGATCTTAAGATGGTGAGATCTTATATCAAGAGCCTGGACGCTCTGATACCAAATGCAGGACCGGGTGAAGGGGTTAGCACTTACAACACAACAACACAATGAGGAAAGTGTATTTAGAACACTTAACAGATCAAATGGGGAACCGGTTATGGTGATGCTAAGAACATAAGTAAACTTAGAAAGGAACAAGATAACAATACAAGTGGTTGGTTTTCAAGGATGTTGTATATTGCTTCTCAAGTTCAAGTTACAAGTATTCAGCATTTTTACATTACAGGTCTTTGAGATACTATATACTACAACCTACAGACGGCCATACTTTGAAGGCCAGCTGGATACATGAACTAGACAACACAATCCATGTAGAGTCAAAAGGCAGATTGCCTTTTGGCTAGTGACTATGACATGCCATAGCTCACATCCTAATATATTACAAAAAGGATAAAAGTACATAAAGTAGAAAGGTTTGACTCAAGACCTCAATGTACAGTTTTCCTAAAGCATGGACCTTTTCACCAACTCATGCAAGTTGATGACCAACCAGAATGGGCAGCGGCAAAGTGGTTCAGCTTTTCAGAAAAAGTACATTAGATAAAAGCATGTATGATAAAAGTCTTTGGAAGAATCTGTCTTGATTTCTTGGCTTCGGAAGACTTTGTCTTGAAGCTAAGAAAAACTTCATTTCTGGCTTCTAAAGATGTTGGTCTTGACTTCGGAAGATTTTACACTTAGAATATTTCTAAAGTGGTGTAAAACTTCCTTAGCAGTTCTACTTACATGTAATGTGCAGCATTCAGGAGGACTTGATCATTTCATAGAAATACTAAAAGAAGACTATCACAATTACTGAAGAATACTTCTTCAGCTGTTGTGAAAACTACTGAAAGAGGATCATCACAACTACTGAAAAGTACTTCTTCAGTTGTTGTGACAACTACTGAAAACTGTCTTCAGACTTTGTCTTCAGCTGATGTCTTTAGCTGTTACCTTCAGCTGTTGTCTTGTAAGGCCCCGTTCCCAGGCACCTCACAGCTGGCATATCATCGCACATAAAACATATATTTACATTGACTATTTGGAAACCATGTAGCGGAAACATTAAATTTTTACTTTCAATTTAATGTAAATGCTTTTGCCAGTTAATACAACGCACATCAATTACAAAATATCTATTGTTGTATTACATCACAAAAGCATCTAACAAAAGAATGCCATCCCAAAAGAGCTGAGTAGCCGCCTCGCGCCATCCTCAGCAACACTACATGTCAACTGGAAAATACATAAAAGTCAGCATTGCTGAGTGAGTTCTAGTTTTGTAATAAAACATACTTTTCATTCGTTAAACCTTTCTTTACTTATATGCGGTCACACAAGTACGTACACACAGATAATATTATTATTATCTTCATCGTTCATTCGTTAACTTTCATTCGTGTGCCGTTCATCATTAACATTCATATTCTTTCATATTCTTTCTTTCATATTCTTCCTTTCATTCATACGTATCTTACTTTCATTCATTCATACATTACATACGTTCGTACATTCATTTCATTCATTCATTCATTTCATATGTACGATCATTCCTTTCATTCATACATTCTTTACATACGTACGATCATTTCTTTCATTCATACATTCATTACATTCTTTCGTACGTTCATTTCATTACTTCTGGTGCCATGTACAATACCCCGAACATTGTGCACGAAGCTGGTGATGGACCTGTGGCGATCAACCACGAATATTGTGCACGAAGCTGATCCAGTCACCTGAGGCAAGTACATGCACCACTTATCTTTTCTCTTTTATTATGGATCAATGCCATATGCTATACCCCGAACATTGTGCACGAAGCTGATGCTGTACCTGTGGTGATCAACCACGAACATTGTGCACGAAGCTGATCCAGTCACCTGGGGTAAGCATCAAGGATCCCATACATATGGTCAATCACAAGGATTGGACCCCGAGTGTGCATCCTTCGGGGTAGCTAACCCGTACACCGTTGAGCTAACACCTGCCAGGGGTGTGCACCTCCATACATTTGCTTGCAAGCCTTTACTTTTCATTTACGTTCCATTTCTCTTTATCATTAATATTTTACTTATTAATGATTATGCTCTTCGTTAAACTTTAAACATTCTTCATCATGCCATTACATACTTAACAATATTAAAATAGTAATAATATTGTTAACAATAATAAAATACTGATAATAAAATCAGTAACAATAACAAGGGTCAATCATTTATCATCATTGCATGCATAAAACATCATCATTAATTAACCCTAGTCAACCCTGGTCAAAACCCCGAAATCCAGATTCCCAGAAAATTTATGTAAAAATTCTAAGTGTTTGGGCGCATGAGCCCTGTTTGGGCAGATGAGCCCTGTTCAGACTTTTCACCACTATGTAGACTCACCAGCCTACACTTAGAAATATTTTCATCTTAGGCATATGAGCCATTCAGACACATAAGCACTGTTGGGGCGCATGACCCCAACTTAGTTGTTCGGCTGACTTTTCTAGCCATATGACCACTGTTCAGACTCATAAGGGCACTGTTTAGATTTATCATCTCACACTTAGACTTTTAAGCCCATTTTTCAGGCGTATGAGCCCTGTTTGGGCACATCACCTTACACAAACTTTTCTAAGTCGTTTTCAGGCACAAGAGCACTGTTTAGGTTCATTAGGGCACTGTTTAGACTTATCATCTCACACTTAGACTTTTAAGCCCATTTTTCAGGCGTATGAGCCCTGTTTGGGCACATCACCTTACAATTAACTTTTTCTAAGTCATTTTCAAGCATATGAGCACTGTTGAGGCTTATGAGCCTTAGGCGTATTAGGTACTGTTTGGGCATATGAGAACTATTTGGACTCATGACCTTACTTAGAACATTTCTAAGGCAAATTTTTGGGCGTACGAGCACTATTCAGGCTCTTCAACCTTCTGTCCAACTTATTACTATGAAATTTCCAAACCCAAACATCAAGCCTAATTGTTCTAAGCTTATCAAGGTCTTTCTAGCATAAACTTTACATAAACAACTCATAAACATCATCAGGCATGCAAATTACATACGGGTAGTCATACATAAGCATAACAATACATTTCCCGAAACATACCCGACCCACATACACATGCATACGAATATACGGGTATAATACCCAACCTTACAAAAACATACATACATGTATTTTCCAGCCCCAAAATCATTTGAAAACATATAAAAAGGGTTCTAGTAACTCACCTTGGTTGCAACTTGGGTGATTCTTCTTCTCTAACCCGCGGGTAATGAGTTCACACGCCTAAAAACAACACCAAACACACACACCTGAGCACATATGCACATAAGACACATAACCGAGGCTAATTTAGCCAAGAACAACTCAAAAACACTAAACTTTACCTTAAACTCGAATTCTTCTTCTTGTTCTTCAAATATCCGAGAGTTGCTCTGCTTTCTCTCTCTAAAATCCGAATGCAAAGAAGTGTGCAGGGGGTTATGGGCGGCCATACCCTCTTTTACACCAACTTTTCAAAGATTTTGTCCTTTTGGCACTTTTTACCCCTCAACTTTAGGTTGCCTTTCGTTTCTTCCTTTTTCTTTCTATTTTATTCTTTTATTTCTTTAAAAGAAAATACGGGTGTTACAAGTCCACCCCCCTTATATAGGTTTCATCCCGAAACCTGTTATTCCTCAAACAGATGAGGATAATGCTGCCTCATCTCTTCCTCAGTCTCCCATGTGGATTCGGATCCCTTTCTGTGCTTCCACTGTACACGCATAAGAGGAACCACTTTATTCCTTAACTTCTTTTCCTTACGATCAATGATTGCCACTGGTTGCTCCACGTAATTGAGTCGTTCGTCTACTTCAATATCCTCCAGTGGTACAATCATATCCTCATCAGCTAAGCACTTTCTCAGATAAGATACATGGAATGTGGGATGAATTCCACTTAACTCATCTGGCAGTTCAAGTTGATAGGCTACCTCTCCTACTCGTGCGATGATTCGGAAAGGTCCTATATATCTCGGGCTTAGCTTACCTCGTTTTCAAAATCGAATAATTCCTTTCCAAGGTGAGACCTTCAACATGACTCGGTCTCCGACCTTGAATTCTATCGGTCTTTGCCTTTTGTCAGCATACGACTTTTATCTATCTTTCGCCGCCTTTATGAAGGCTTTGATCTTTTCTAACTTCTCAGTCGTGGCTTTAACTACTTCGACACCTCCCAGTTCCTTCTACCCAATGTCTCCCCAACATACGGGCGTCCTACATTTCCTACCGTATAGCATCTCGTAGGGTGGCATGCCAATGCTAGCATGATAACTGTTGTTGTACGAGAATTCTGCTAACGGTAAGTGATCATCCCAACTTCCTCCAAAATCGATCACGCACACCCGAAGCATGTCTTCGAGTGTTTGGATCGTCCTCTCAGACTGACCGTTTGTCTGAGGGTGATATGCTGTACTAATGTGTAGCCTCGTCCCTATTGCATCGTGAAATCTCTTCCAAAACTTGGAGGTAAACCGGGTGTCGCGATCAGACACTATAGACACCGGTACACCATGACGAGCTATGATTTCTTTGATGAACAGATCTGCTAGTCTTTCAGATGAGTACGTTTCGCGGATCGGTAGGAAGTGAGCACTCTTCGTCAAGCGATCAACTATCACCCATATAGCATCATACCCTTTCGGGGTATATGGTAACTTCGTGATGAAATCCATGGTGATGTGCTCCCACTTCCACTCGGGTATATCCAACGGTTGGATCTTCCCGTAAGGTTTCTGGTGTTCTGCCTTTACTTGTAAGCAAGTCAGTCACTTATTCACGTACTCCACTACGTCACGTTTCATACCCGGCCACCAGTAATCCTTCTTCATATCGTGGTACATTTTGGTAGCACCGAGGTGAATGGAGTATGAGTTTTATGGGCCTCCTCCATAATCTTTCCACGTAGATCCTCGTATCGAGGAATCCACACTCGTTCGAATCGGGTCTTAACACCAAGAGTGTTCTCGCCCAATTCTGTAACTAAACCTCTCATCCTTTCGGAGTTAAGACGATCTTCTTTCAAAGCCTCATCTTGAAACTCCTTAACCTGAGTCATCACATCAGAGGTCATAATTAGCTGATAAGCCTTTACCCGGATCGGCTCGGGCCTTTCTTTTCGGCTAAGGGCGTCTGCCACCACGTTGGCTTTGCCCGGATGGTAATGGATTTTGCAATCATAATCCTTTATGAGCTCCAACCATCGCCTTTGACTCATGTTTAGATCTTTTCTGCTCGAAGAAGTACTTCAAGCTTTTGTGGTCTGTGAAGATGGTGCACTTTGTCTCGTATAGATAGTGCCGCCAAATCTTCAACGCAAAAACCACCGCAGCTAGCTCTAGATCGTGCGTGGGATAGTTGACTTCGTGGGTTTTCAGTTGTCGAGATGCATAAGCTATCACCCTTCCGCGTGCATCAATACACAACCTAGCCCAGAATAAGATGCATCTGGATAGACCACTAAGTCTTCGTTTCCCTCGGGCAATGTCAAGACAGGAGCTTGTGTTAGTCTCGTCTTCAACTCCTCAAAGGCATCCTCCTGTTCTCGACCCCACACGAACTTTACGTCCGTGCGAGTTAATTTGGTCAAAGGTGAGGCTATCTTGGAGAAGTCTTGAATAAATCTCCTGTAGTAGCCCGCCAATCCCAAAAAGCTACGAATTTCGGACGGCGTCTTAGGAGACTTCCATTGCATCACGGCCTCAACCTTTGCTGGGTCTACCATAATTCCTTCGGCACTAACAACATGACCCAAAAATTGTACCTCGCGTAACCAAAAGGCACACTTGGAGAATTTAGCATACAGTTTCTCCTTCCTCAATGTCTCCAATACCTCTCGAATGTGGCCGGCGTTCTCCTCCTCACTCCTTGAATAAATCAGGATATCATCGATGAACACAATCACTGATTTATCTAACATTGGCCGACACACTCGATTCATCAAATCCATAAAAGCAGCTGGCGCGTTAGTTAAACCAAAGGACATAATGAGAAACTCATAGTGTCCATAACGCGTACGAGAAGCTGTTTTAGGAATGTCTTGCTCCTTTACTTTCAATTGATGGTAGCCAGATCGAAGATCTATCCTCGAGAACCAACTGGCACCTTGGAGCTGATTGAACAAGTCGTCAATCCTTGGTAACGGATACCGATTCTTTACCGTTAGCTTGTTCAACTCACGGTAGTCGATACACATTCTCATGCTACCGTTCTTCTTCTTCACAAATAAGACCAGAGCACCCCAAGGAGAGATACTCGGTCTGATAAAACCCTTATCAAGCAACTCTTGCAATTGCTCCATCAACTCCTTCATCTCAGTCGGAGCCAATCGATACGTGCCTTAGCGATAGGTTGGGCACCGGGTATCAGGTCAATTTGAAATTCGATTTCGTGGTCAGGTGGCAATCCCGATTAGTCTTTCGGGAACACGTCTGGAAATTCACACACAACCGGAACATCGGATAGTTGTGGTGTTGGCGTTTCCATATCCTTTACATAACATAGGTAGGCGCTGCACTCGCGCCTCATACACTTTCCCGCCACCGCCATCGAAATCACTTTTGGAATCATCGTAACCCGATCTCTATATATGGTCACCGGACTTCTGTCAGGCGCCGTCAATCTAATCATCTTCTTACGACATACGATATTCGCTTCATAGGTTGCCAACCAATCCATCCCTAGCACTACATCAAATCCACCTAGTGGCATCACATGTAATCTAGCAGCAAACCTATGACCTTCTAACTCTATGGCACAGTCTTCTATCATCTTAATAACCCTAGTAGACTTACCAATAGCGGTTTCTACTTCAAAGGCTCATCAATGCATTTACTACTAACAGGCAATTAGCATAGAAGTAGCAGAAATGAAACTCCTACTAGCACCAGAATCAAATAACACAGAAGCAAGAGTTTGATTTACTAGAAACGTACCTGACACAAAATCGGGGTCCGTCCTAGCCTCCTCCCTGGTCATGGTGAAAGCTCTGGCACTCGCCCTCTGCCCTTCAGTTCCGGCCATCTTCTTTCCCCTGGAACTCTCAGCCCTCGGCCACCTGCAATCCTTACTCATATGGCCCACTTCACCGCAGGTATAACACCTCAGCGCCTTACAGTCTTAGAGATGTGGCCCGGCTTCCCGCATTTGAAACACACGTTGAGCCCCAACCTGCACTCACCCGTATGCTCCTTCCCGCACTTGCCACAGCTATTGGGCCCCGAGTTTGATGACCCCACCCTATGGTCATCCCTCCTCATCTTCTTATTATTCGGGGTAAAACCACCACACCCGAACCGCTTCCTATTCCAATTCCGGTTAGCACCACTGGCTTTCTTTGCCTCCACCACCATCACTTCTCTCTCATCATAAAGTCTTCCAGCCAAATCCACTGCCGACCTAAAGGTGCTTGGTCGAGCAACGATCAGGTGCCTGCGAATATCAGCTGGCAGTCCCTGTATGTACCGGTTGATCTTCCGAGACACCGGCGTCACCTGATCCGGCACCAGCCTCGCCATCTCATTAAACTTGGTAGTGTACTGCTGGTGGGTCATGGTTCCCGCCTCGAGTTGCAGGAACTCCCTCTTAACCATATCGAGTTCCCTGTGAGGACAGAATTCCTCGATTATCAGCCTCTTCAATTTAGTCGATCGTATTTTCCCGATGGCCCTGGAACCCTCAGCTTGTACGATGTTGTCCCACCAACATAGTGCTGAGTCAGTAAAGGAGTGGGTGGCAAACTTCACCTTCTGATCCTCCCGGCACTCGCTGATCTCAAGTACCGCTTCCATCTCCCTTACCCATCGATGAGCGTTGCAGCAGTGCCATTGCCATCGAAAGTCGGGGGCTTGCACCTTTGGAATTCCCCGTAACTGCATCCCTTGGTTATCCCCCTTACTACATCATCCCCTTCCTCATCCGACACTATCGTCCCGGGCTCTGGTCGTTCCTCCCCTCTCTTACTTTCCTTCCCAGTCGACTCTCTCCAGTCCTCCTTCTCCTCTCTTTCCTCGTTCCTCACAGCCCAAATAACATCGGTCACCACAGACGGCATAACTGCCAGCAGGACCTTGTGCACCTCGTCAGCAATCGCCTCCCTAGCTGAGGCGTTCAAGCTCGCATTCTCATTTCCCTCATCCTGGTCATGAACCTCAGGGTTCACGGGGGTCGTCTCCGGAGCCTTAGCACTGCTCCTAGTCATACGCGGTCGACCTCTACCCCTAGTAGCCTTGGAAGGTTTCATTCCCGCCATTTCCTATATCACACACTGAAAGATTCAAACACTAACACGGTCATTCAAGGAAATAGCTCAGTTTATGTCAAGTATAGTAAGTCCCTAATTACAGTGGCCAGTTGTGATTAGCTACTTACTTTACTCTTCGCACCCCGAGCATTACCTGTCCTGACTACATTAGCATCTAAATCTAATAGTAACACATAAACATAACATGCGCACATAATACCGGTTAACTTTAGAAAAATACCTGATGGCACGCAGCTACTCAGTTTGGCATTCTTTTTCTTTCCTGTCCCATTTTCAGTTTAAGTTTAGGTTTTTTTGAAAATTTATCCGTTTCACTTAAACTTTGCTCTGATACCAACTTATAAGGACCCGTTCCCGGGCACCTCACAGCTGGCATATCATCGCACATAAAACATATATTTACATTGACTATTAGGAAACCATGAAGCGGAAACATTAAATTTTTACTTTCAATTTAATGTAAATGCTTTTGCCAGTTAATACAACGCACATCAATTACAAATATCTATTGTTGTATTACATCATAAAAGCATCTAACAAAAGAATGCCATCCCAAAAGAGCTGAGTAGCCGCCTCGCGCCATCCTCAGCAACACTACCTGTCAACCGGAAAATACATAAAAGTCAGCGTTGCTGAGTGAGTTCTAGTTTTGTAATAAAACATACTTTTCATTCGTTAAACCTTTCTTTACTTATATGCGGTCACACAAGTACGTACACACAGATAATATTATTATTATCTTCATCGTTCATTAGTTAACTTTCGTTCGTATGCCGTTCATCATTAACATTCATATTCTTTCATATTCTTTCTTTCATATTCTTCCTTTCATTCGTACGTATCTTACTTTCATTCATTCATACATTACATACGTTCGTACATTCATTTCATTCATTCATTCATTTCATATGTACGATCATTCCTTTCATTCATACATTCTTTACATACGTACGATCATTTCTTTCATTCATACATTCATTACATTCTTTTGTACGTTCATTTCATTACTTCTGGTGTCATGTACAATACCCCGAACATTGTGCACAAAGCTGGTGCTGGACCTGTGGTGATCAACCACGAACATTGTGCACGAAGCTGATCCAGTCACCTGAGGCAAGTACATGCACCACTTATCTTTTCTCTTTTATTATGGATCAATGCCATATGCTATACCCCGAACATTATGCACGAAGCTGATGCTGGACCTGTGGTGATCAACCACGAACATTGTGCACGAAGCTGATCCAGTCACCTGGGGTAAGCATCAAGGATCCCATACATATGGTCAATCACAAGGATTGGACCCCGAGTGTGCATCCTTCGGGGTAGCTAACCCGTACACCGTTGAGCTAACACCTGCCAGGGGTGTGCACCTCCATACATTTGCTTGCAAGCCTTTACTTTTCATTTACGTTCCATTTCTCTTTATCATTAATATTTTACTTATTAATGATTATGCTCTTCGTTAAACTTTAAACATTCTTCATCATGCCATTACATACTTAACAATATTAAAATAGTAATAATATTGTTAACAATAATAAAATACTGATAATAAAATCAGTAACAATAACAAGGGTCAATCATTTATCATCATTGCATGCATAAAACATCATCATTAATTAACCCTAGTCAACCCTGGTCAAAACCCCGAAATCCAGATTCCCAGAAAATTTATGTAAAAATTCTAAGTGTTTGGGCGCATGAGCCCTGTTTGGGCAGATGAGCCCTGTTCAGACTTTTCACCACTATGTAGACTCACCAGCCTACACTTAGAAATATTTTCAGCTTAGGCATATGAGCCATTCAGACACATAAGCACTGTTGGGGCGCATGACCCCAAACTTAGTTGTTCGGCTGACTTTTCTAGGCATATGACCACTGTTCAGACTCATAAGGGCACTGTTTAGACTTATCATCTCACACTTAGACTTTTAAGCCCATTTTTCAGGCGTATGAGCCCTGTTTGGGCACATCACCTTACACAAACTTTTCTAAGTCGTTTTCAGGCACAAGAGCACTGTTTAGGCTCATTAGGGAACTGTTTAGACTTATCATCTCACATTTAGTCTTTTAAGTCCATTTTTCAGGCGTATGAGCCGTGTTTGGGCACATCACCTTACACTTAACTTTTTCTAAGTCATTTTCAAGCATATGAGCACTGTTAAGGCTTATGAGCCTTAGGCGTATTAGGTACTGTTTGGGCATATGAGAACTATTTGGACTCATGACCTTACTTAGAACATTTCTAAGGCAAATGTTTGGGCGTACGATCACTATTCAGGCTCTTCAACCTTCTGTCCAACTTATTACTATGAAATTTCCAAACCCAAACATCAAGCCTAATTGTTCTAAGCTTACCAAGGTCTTTCTAGCATGAACTTCACATAAACAACTCATAAACATCATCAGGCATGCAAATTACATACGGGTAGTCATACATAATCATAACAATACATTTTCCGAAACATACCCGACCCACATACACATGCATACGAATATACGGGTATAATACCCAACCTTACAAAAACATACATACATGTATTTTCCAGCCCCAAATCATTTGAAAACATGTAAAAAGGGATTCTAGTAACTCACCTTGGTTGTAACTTGGGTGATTCTTCTTCTCTAACCCGCCGGTAATGAGTTCACACGCCTAAAAACAACACCAAACACACACACCCGAGCACATATGCACATAAGAACACATAACCAAGGCTAATTTAGCCAAGAACAACTCAAAAACACTAAACTTTACCTTAAACTCGAATTCTTCTTCTTGTTCTTCAAATATCCGAGAGTTTCTCTACTTTCTCTCTCTAAAATCCGAATGCAAAGAAGTGTGCAGGGGGTTATAGGCGGCCATACCCTCTTTTACACCAACTTTTCAAAGATTTTGTCCTTTTGGAACTTTTTACCCCTCAACTTTAGGTTGCCTTTCGTTTCTTCCTTTTTCTTTCTATTTTATTCTTTATTTCTTTAAAAGAAAAACGGGTGTTACATGTCTTCAGCTGATGTCTTCAGCTGTTGTCTTCAGCTGATGTCTTCAGCTGTTACCTTCAGCTGTTGTCTTCAGCTGATGTCTTCAGCTGTTACCTTCAGCTGTTGTCTTCAGCTGATGTCTTCAGCTGATGTCTTCAGCTGATGTCTTCAGCTGATGTCTTCAGCTGTTACCTTCAGCTGTTGTGTTCAGCTGATTTCTTCAGCTGTTGTCTTCGGCTGATGTCTTCAGCTGATGTCTTCAGCTGTTGTCTTCATCAGTCGTTATGATCAGTAGATAGTTACAAGAGTGTTTTGGCTGCATCAGACTTATAGGAATCTTTACAAGTAACAACGGAGTTCTATAAAAATATTGTACTTTCTAATTAACTACTTTTGTTTAGAAATCCTTTTGTAAATCATTTAACAATTAACTGAATTCATAAACCATTTGCTTTGTGTCATGTGGTGAAAGAGTGTCGTAAGACGGTGCTATTTAGTATTGAACTGAAAGTCAAGGTGGAAGTAGTTCTATAGGATTATTATCGAGCCTATGCATACTTTTGTAAGATGATTTGATTTTTTTTTATTTAAGGTTTTCATGATAAGTTTTTATTTATTCAGATCTTAAATCACATAATGTTTTTTAATGGTTAATTTACACATATGCAAAACAATGTTCAACGTTGATAGTTAGTTAACGTATATGTAAATAATTAATTTCATGGATTACATATAGTTAATTTCTTATGCTAGACCTAGATGTGTATAACAAGTGTGATAAATTCAATTTTGTAAATTACATGCAAGCTTAACTTAGATTTGAGTATGTGTAAAAGTCAAATTGAATAAATTATATCCATGGTTTACGAGCAAAGGTTCTCGAAGCTATAGACATTGATATATAACTAGAAATTGTACCCGCGCATTGCGATGGAATTATGCCATTACACTACATGTGTTGATAATACAAAAGAGATATCTAACTAAAATAAAATTTTATTTAATAAATTTGTAAACAAAAACGTGTTTTCTAAATTTGAAAATAAATGAATTAAGTAAAACAAAATCAAGTAATAAATAATGCTCACACAATATATAATTATTTAAAAAAGTAATTTTACATGTAATGTAATGTAATAAAATATAAATAAAAGTAAAATATATAAAAACTATATTTATGATAAAAATATAATAATTATATTTATGATGAGATATTTATGGATTTTAAATCTATAATTAATCAATTTCATGGATTACATATAGTTAATTTCTTATGCTAGACCTAGATGTGTATAACAAGTGTGATAAATTCAATTTTGTAAATTACATGCAAGCTTAACTTAGAATTTGAGTATGTGTAAAAGTCAAATTGAATAAATTATATCCATGGTTTACGAGCAAAGGTTCTCGAAGCTATAGACATTGATATATAATATGTATTAAATAATCAATGGAAAATAATGGTATCTTCAATGCTCCACATGATTAAAAAGTTTAAGTACACATACTAAAACAATGATAGACATATGTAAATAGTTAATTTACAAGTATTTAAAATAATAGTTACATGTATGTAATAGTAAATTTACACATATGTAAATAAATACTACACACTACGTAAGACAAAACTAGACTTAATATAAATAGCTAATTTACATATATGTAGATAGTAAATTTACACATAGTAAATAGTTAATTTCTAGATGACATATATTTGTTGTCTTTTGATTTATTTGTTTATCATCTATGGTTTATTTCTGAATTTAATTCAAATTTTTTGATTGCTCTTTCATATTTTTTTTTATCTATTGTCGGTGTACGCATTACTTTGGAAATATTACGAACTTCAACGAAAAGAAAGGAAGCAAGTAAAAATGTATATGCGTAAATATTTTTTTAATCTCTACACATAAGATAATCTTGATTTATTCATGTTTTTAAGTTGATATAATTTCATAGATCTATGTAAGTTTTGAGTTGGTTATGTAAAATTTATATAGATGAAAAATAAGAGATGAGAGAGAGGACAAGAGTGAATTGATTAATTAGCAAACTAATTGAAAAGAAAATTGATTAATTAATCACCTAATCAGAAAGAGAATAAATTAATAGACTACTAATATAGCCTATTGGTGAAATTAAACTCATTAAATGAAATATTAATCGGCATTTTTAACATTGTTTAATCACAAACATTGATTAAAACAATCAATGTTTATTGTTAGTTCTGCAAATTATCATTTAAAAGTGAGTCCTGAAAATAACCTGACCCTATATATATATATATATATATATATATATATATATATATATATATATATATATATATATGTGTGTGTGTGTGTGTGTGTGTGTGTGTGTGTGTGTGTGTGTTTCATGCGTATGTATAAATAAATATATAAATTACATATATAATTTTTTATAAAATTATACATATGTAATATACACACACATACAAATTTATATATATTTATGCATAATTAGTTAGGATCCCTTTAGACTATACCCATCTAAAATTTATCTAATAAAGATAAATTTCAGATTGTCCTCATTTTAGGATTGTTTTTTAAACAATTTATCTCATTTAGGATGTATAAAGTTTAACGTTTTGATTATGTAAAAAAAAATCAGCACCGTTTCCTTTTTACTTCTTCGAGTTTGCGGTTTGTCCGCTTACTTGAGGAATTAAGAGGAAATGGTGTCGATTTGTTCTTAAACAGTTAACTCATTAAACTGTATGCATAAGAGATAGAATATTCAAAAAGTAGGTTAGTGCAGGATCGATATAGATCACTCAACACAAGTGTTCTCTTTTAAACTCACTAAGTTACACTCAAATGATGAAGCAGAATCCTCTAAGAGTTGATAATAATATACTAAGTAAGCAAGACACAAGAAATGGTTTTCAAGATACTTGTATATATTAATTCTTAACTCGAAGTTTACAAGACTCTTACAAGCATGCTCTTATGAGCTTACAATGAGAACTATATATACTACTATCTACAGCCGGTTATACAAAAGATTACCAGCTGGAAACTTACTTACCAAACAAATACTATATTGTTAGTAGTAAGGTATCTAGAATAAAATTCTATCCTAGATAAGCTAGTCATGACATGTCTATGACTTATATTTTATTTACTAACTAAAGTTAGTAACTGTACTAACTGATAAGGAATGAACAGTGAACTAAAGCAT
The DNA here is from genome assembly GCA_024085815.1 of Flaveria linearis. Classification (NCBI taxonomy): domain Eukaryota; kingdom Viridiplantae; phylum Streptophyta; class Magnoliopsida; order Asterales; family Asteraceae; genus Flaveria; species Flaveria linearis. The sequence goes on from CM044005.1 coordinate 77,070,957, forward strand.
GGTCAACTACATGGACGTGGGAAAATACCATGCGGTATCTCAGAGGTAGCAACATCTTGTCAAATGGACCATGCTAATGTCCACTGGTTCATAGTATGTTCTTCCGAAGGTTAACTTGCTTCGGAAGAACAAGTTCTTCTAAAGATTAACTAGCTTCAGAAGAACAACTTCTTCTGAAGCCACTTATACTTTCGAAGAGTCTACTTCTTTCAAGACTTGTGATCTCAAAAGATAAAGAAGTATCGTTAATTTCTTCATGCTCGTTCCAAGTTCGAAGTACTCTTCAAGACTTTATGCTTCGGAAGTCATTGTCTTCAAAACTTCTAAGTGTTGAACTTCGAAAGAGAGACGACTATGTCTTCAGAAGACATGATTCTCCTTCGGAAGTTCTTTTATCTTTGATCTTCAGAAGTGTAGCTTTTGTATTTGGAAGTCTTTCACAGTTGCACCAAAATTTTTCTAAGTGTGGTTTTGGTTGCCCCAGCCTCATATATACCAACAAACTCCCCCTAGGCTGATGCTACCAAAACCTCAATGTCTTCTACTCCTTAAAACTTTCAGCATCAAGGAGAGCTAATATTTGTCTGTCTCCTTGTTCTTTCCATAAGTGGTACTGAGAAGTTGGTATAGAACCTTTATTGATAACAGGTCTAGTTTATTACTTTGGATCATATGTACCCTTTGTTATGGCCCTCGAAAGAGAGATAGTTGACGAAAGTTGTAGTCATACTCCCATCTAACTATAGGTTTCAAGTCAGGGCCTCTAATCATTTGAAGGAAAGTCTTTCCTTTGATTGTCCCTTTTTTCCAACCTGCTCTCTTAGCTTCAACTCTTCTTCAATTCTTGCTCTAGCAGTTAACTCAGCAAGGTGAAGGCTGCTTAAATGATTTCGAATGTGAGTAGCTATCTGAGAGTCGGAGGGGTTGGAGAATGGCTTCTCTGCTAACTCAGTAATGTCAAATCTGCTTGAGTGAAGCAGAGATGTAGTGTTGAGACTGTTGACTTGGCCATTCTTTCTTTCCACAACAAAGTTGGGAAAACAGGTTTCGAACCTCCGTTGGACAATTCCTTTCCTAGGAATGAGGGGTTGATTTGGAAGCTTGTTCCCCTTCTTGGTGTCCAATAGAGTCACTAGTCTTCTTCTCAGCTTCTTCTCTTCTTTATTTAGCGAATTAGAGTTGACTGCTAAGAGCCGAAGTACCTGGTCCAGAGTTTCCCTAGGAAAATCAAGAAATTCCTCTCTTATGAGGTAATTGGAGGATCCATCAACGAATGTTAAGTTGATGGACTCCACTTCATAAGAGATTTCGCTCAGAGTAGTACAATTGATGAGTTTTTTCTTGATTTCCTTGAATTCCTCCAAGGTCATAGGTTTACTTGACTTAGAGGATTTACTTGACTTAGAGGATGGCTTGGATGATGAGTGAGTGGTTAATTATTGGGTAAAGAGGGTTGAGTTCTAGGAAGTGTTTTGGGTTTTAGGATAGGTAGTGGATGTGGTTGTTGTGAAGCAATGGGTGATGAGGGTATGGTTGATGGTATAGGTTTAGGGGTGTAAGGTTCATTGGTTGGTTCAGTTTTTATTAGGAAGGGAAAGGATTTTGGCTCAGGTTTAGTTTGGGGTTGAGTTTGAGGTGTAGGTTTGGGTGTTATCCTCTGAGAACTTGAGTAAACCTCCTTCCTTCTTCCTGAGCGAATGTCAGCTTTGATGTCAGTAACATGTCGTTGTAGGGTCCTATTAGACATGGGACCAACTTGTCTGCTAGAGAAGCCATGGGCTTTAAGATATGCTTTCATCCATGCTCTATCTCCCATCTTCTTGGTCGTGACAAGTTGGGCTTCTTCTTCCTTCTTCTTTTTTCCTTGAGCTTTTCCCTAGCAACCTTTCTCCTTTCCTTGTCCATTTGATCTTGTTTTTTGTTGAGAAACCACAAGATCATGTCATTGTCATAAGGAGCTAGTTCTTCAAAGGAGTAGCCCCTAGAACCTAAGAAGGTTACCCTTTCTCCTCTCAGCTGTTACTCAGCTTCCTCTTTTTTCCTCTTCTCCTCCTCTTCTAAGGCCAACTGTGCTTCTTCATCTTGTTCTTTTTATAGCAGGGTTGCATTTTCTAACTCTACTAGCTCCTCAAGTGTTAAGAGGAGCACATCTTCATTTGCTATATCCAGATTGACAAGATTATCAATAATCTCCACTCTCTTCATATTGCTGATAGCCTCCTGGGCTACCACAACTGCTTTGCTACTTGCAACTAGTAGCTTTCCAGTGGGGAGTCTACCTTTCCTCTTGATCTTCTCCATCATTTCCTCTTCTAACAGCTCTTCCGCAAACATCTTTCTTTTGCCTTTGATGTCTTTAGAAGCATGAGCCTTTGGAAACTCTGTTGTAGAGGATTCAGGTTGGTGAGTGGTGATTTGAGCTTGTGATGATGAAGGTGGTTGAGCAGGATGGGTTATGAGATAGTCTTCACTATTTATCTCAGAGGCTAGGTCATGAATTGCCTCTGTGATAATTAGATCATCAGACAAAGAAGATAGTCCTTCCGCAGCTTGGACTTCAGCTTCGGAAGTTAGTTGGAATTCTTCCGCAGCTTGGTCTTCAGATTCGGAAGTTGGAGGGATTGCACAACTTATCCCAACTGATTTAGTTGCTAGGCCATCAGTCCCTATATCCCCTTCGAAATCAATCTCAGCTTCAATGTGGACCTTAGGTTGATCAACTCCTTCTTCAATGGTAGGAGGTGCATTCAACCTTTGAAGCTCCTCATCTCTAAAGTAAGCCATAACGACATCTGGACTTGGTTGTTCAAGTAAAGAGCTTATTAGGAATGTAGTTAGATATCTGTTAAGATCCATGAGCAACTTCGGGCCCACTTGAAGTATGATTGGAGGTGGCTCAAGAAAAATAGTTGCTTGTTGAGCAAGGTTTTTTGAAGAAAGGGTTGTAAGAGCCAAACTTTGCTCTATATGAGTTTCACTCTGAACATTCTCCCCTTTTTTAGTAGCATCATCTTGAGAGCTTAATGAGCCGGAGGAAGAAGTCAGAGAGACTTGAATTGGTACATGCTTAACAGATCTCTCAATCTGTGTCTCAGCTAGTTGAGCCTTAAGATATTCAATCTCAAGTTGCTAAGTGGTAGACCTATCTTCTAATCTCTTAACCTTTGATTCAAGGTTTGAGACTTTAGAAAGTAGGTCTCTTATTGTGAGTTGGATACTTCCCTCATCTTCTTTTGAAGAATCACGGGGAGATGAGATAACATACCTTGTATGTTCATCTTCACCACCAGTTGTGGGTTTCTTGGCACCCTGGTTTCCTCTGCTCAGTGATGTCTCTTTCAGAGTCATCAATAGGCAGAGTTATCGTAGATTCAGTCTCAGAGATGTTACCCCTGTCCTGAGAGGCCATTGAGACATTCTCAGTAATGGCAGCTAAATCTACATGAGTCCTCTCCATATCAGTGGGACTCACCTCAGTTTTGCTTTGCTGATGGTGGCTAGAAGTCAGGAGGTTTCTCTAGGCTCAGTTGATCTTTGGATCGGTGTTGTAGATCAACATCATGGCCTTGGAGGAACATGAAATCCTTATCAGTACCAGTAAGTAGGTCAATTTGGCTGTCACTTATTGGTTGCTCAGGGGAGTATTGTGACTTAACCTGAGGGCTTTCAGTTCAGGTTTGGGGCTCATGGGATTGAGACTGGGGAGACTCAATACCCATATTAAAGTTAATGGTAAAGGATGGTTGGACCTCAGACTGAGTGGGAGCCATTATTCCACTCTAGTGTTTTTGGATTGAACAGGAGGTGCTTGTTCAATCAAAGAAGATTGAACAAGGTTCTCTTGGGATGTCTCTGGTATGTTTGTTTGATGGGACGAGGAGGAAGAGTTGGCAGTGAAGTGGTTGCTGCTGGTGTGGGTTCATTACCTATGGGGTTTATAGGGATGTCACCAGGATCCATTGGCTCGATCATACTTGGAAGGAGTGCAGTATGTCTTCTAGTGAAGTTGGTAGACACCCTCTTCTGAACTTTGAAGATGGCCCACCTCATGGGAGGGATAGAAAGAGTAGCCGTACAGACAAGCTTCTCTTGATTCAGCTCATAGTTGATGATAAGCTGAATGAACCTGGTATACATGTAGAATGTCTCCCTTTGGAGATTTCCCCTGAAGTTATTCAGCACAAACCTGGAATAGTTGAACCGAAGGCCTTTTACCAACCCATGAACTAGGCATTCTAGGTCATAGGGAATTTGATCCCATCCCCCTGATTTGTTAGATAGACGTGAAGAAGGATGTGAAGTAGGAACTTCCAGTTGTAGGAGAAGTTGAACTTATAGACCGTTGACCTGCTCACATTGCCACCATACCCCGTTTGGGTATAGGTGTCCTCCAAATCAGATTTGATGAATTCCATAGGAGAACCCTCATTTTGAAGCTCTAAGTGCTCCATGATGGTCTGTTCATATATGACCAACTCTTGGCCATAGATTCTTGACCTAATAACAAAGTGAGTATGAAGATGAAGAACAGTTAGGGCTTGCAAATGGGTAAAAGGATTAATAAGAGAGGTCAGAAGTATTTAAATGTGGTAAAATGGCAGATAGATAAGGTGAAATGACAGTTTGGGGTATGATGTGAAAGGGGCGGTAAGGATAAGTTATTTAAATATTCCGACATAATTAAGAAAATCTTTACCTTTTTACAGAGTGGGGCCCAAAGATTTATGTTACACAGTAAAACTTTCTTCCGAGAGTATGAGTCTTCCGAGTGTAATATCTTTCAAAGCCAAACTTACATTCGAAGGTAAGATAGTCTCACTTTCGAGAGTAAGAAGGTCTTCTGAATGAAAAGTTTTATCACTTCGGAAATAAATTTGATAACACTTTGAATGTTCTTTCGGAGCATAAAACTTTTTTGAAGATAATACAAGTTTAGAAACGTTTTCTTTGGAAGATAAGTAAAGATATATTTCGAGGGAAAGTTTCTCTTTGGAAGAACTCATACTTAGCAAAATTTGGAAGAAATACCTTTGTAACATGGCTTAGATTGTTTGACATAGACAAAACACATATTAAAAAGTTTTTCATACGATATAAGTTAGTCAATGTTTATCATCTCAATAGCTGTAATCAGATATTTAAATCTTTTTTCAACAAATGCTTTTATGAAGAAATCAACATATTGTTCATTTGAGTCAACTTTGACTAGTTTGATCAGATACTTCTCATGAATATCTCTAATAAAGTGGTACCTAATGTCAATGTGCTTTGTCTTAGAGTGCTTGACCGGATTTTCTGTAATAGAAATGGCACTCTTATTGTCAATGTGAATGGGAGTCTCCATGAAATTGAAGCCATAATCCAACATCTGATTTTGAATCCACAGCAGTTGAGCACAACAACTAGCAGCAACGATGTAGTCAGCTTCAGCAGTTGATGTTGAAACATAAGATTGCTTGCATTGCTAGGAGATTATCCTTCCAGCAAGAAATTGACATCCTCCTGATGTTGATTTCTTATTGATGTTGCAGCCACCATAGTCACTATCAGTGTAGCCATAGAGATTAAAGTCTTGATTCCTAGGATACAAGAGACCTAACTTGGGAGATCCTTTGAGGTATCTTAGGATTCTCTTAGCAGCGACTAGGTGAGACACCTTTGGAGCAGCCTGATATCTTGCATAAATACATGTTGCAACATAATATCAGGTCTACTTGTTATGAGATACATCAGAGATCCAATAGTAACCCTATATTGATATTGATCAGTATCCTCCCCCTTGGAGTCAGGACAAAGATTGTGATTTCTTGGTATAGGTATCTTTGCTGGCTTACAATCCTTCATTTCAAATCTTTCTAAAATGTCATTGACATATTTAGATTGATTGATGAAGAACCCATCTTTCATCTACTTCACCTAAATTCCCAGGAAAAAGTCCATTTTTCCATGGAACTCATCTCAAACTTCTTCTTCATAATGCTTTCAAAGTCTTTACATATTTGGTCATTTGAAGAGCCAAATATGATGTCATCACATAGACTTGTACTAGCAAAATGTCTTTTCCAGTCTTCTTTATTAGTAATGTCTTGTCAATAGTACCTCTAGTGTAACCATTCTTCAGGAAAAACTGAGACAAGGTCTCATATCACAACCTAGGTGCTTGGTGTAACCCATAAAGAGCTTTATCCAATTTGCACATGTAGTTGGGATATTGTAGGTCTTCAAATCCTAGAGGTTGGCACACATAGACTTCTCTGTCTATATCCCTATATAGAAAAGCACACTTGACATCAAGCTGGTAAACTGTAAAGTTCTTGGATGCTGCATAAGCAAGAAAGATCCTAACTGCCTTAAGTCTTGCAACAGGTGCAAAGACATTGGTGTAATCAATTACTTCTTCTCGAGTGTATACTTGAACTACAAGTCTTGCCTTGTTCTTGATAATCAAGCCTTTATCATCCTTTTTATTTCTGAACACCCACTTTGTGCCAGTGGGTACTTGACCAGATAGTAGTGGACATAGGTTCCAAACCTTTTGTCTTTTGAATTAAAGCAATTGCTCTTGTATTGATTCAACCCAACTACTATCCTCCAAAGCTTCTTCTAAGTTCCTTAGTTCTATCTATTAGAGGAAGCATGAGTACAAACAGACATTTTCATTATGTGTTTGTCTTCTTGTTCTCACACCTTCAGAAACATCTCTAATGATGCTTTCAGCTGGGTGAGTGTTATGAATCCTGATCCTAGGGATCACATCCAATTGCGTGGAGAAATCTAGATTTGAAAAGTTCTGCTCAAGATTATGAACAAGTGGACCAATTGGGGTTTCATATTCATTCAATGAGGACTGATTGAATGAAAGAGAAACAACATCAACAACTGTTTGATGTGGAGTAGCATTAACAGTTGCCTGTTCTTCTTGATTGCTATTTCCATCAGCTTGGTGTTGTGCAGTGTTGAGTTGTCACTCGATGAGTTTTAAGGCTCACTTTGTTGACAACTGGTTGAAGCTCCACTTGTTATTTTGATGGGAGCTTGAGCTTCAAAAATTCTTGGAGAACTTGGAAGAGGTCTGGGTAACTCACACAGTTGATCATCATCTGAGTCACTTTGAGTTCCTGTTCTAGCTGAAACATTCTCACAAGAAGGTTTAGAATAGTTTGGAAATAATTCTAAATTAAAGATATGATCAGGGCCATTCCCTTTAACACAAGGAGTGTGCTCATTAACAACAATATTGGATGATTCCTCAATTGTTGATCCTTAATGTTGTATGCTCTATAAGCTATGGAGCTTGAAGAATATCCAACAAAGATAGCATCATCTGACTTTTTAGCAAATTTTGCTAAATTTTCCTTTTTGTTACGTATGGTACACCTGCTGCCAAAGGACCTAAGAAAACCAATGAATAGTGGTCTCTTGTTCCATAGCTCATAAGAGGTTTTTCCATGGGGCTTAACTATAAGAACTCTGTTATGCACATAGCATGCAGTGCTGACTACCGCTGCCCAGAATGTTAGAGGTAGCTTTGAATCAGCTAACATAGTCCTAGCAGCATCAATAAGTGTCCTATTTCTCCTCTCAGCAACACTATTTTATTGAGGAGTTCTAGGAGCACTATATTGTCTAGCAATCCCTTTTGAGTTACAAAATGATTCAAGAACTTCATTCTTAAACTCACTATCTTATTTGAACGGAGTACTAACATATTCAATGTAAAACCGAATAAAATAGTGCGGAATCCTATTTGAACGGCGATCCAATCAGTGAGATCGCAAACCAGGATCAATCTAATGATTAAATAACGTTAAGAACAGGTAAGAATCGAGTCGGGATGAACTATGTAGTTGGAATAGCTTTAAAATCACTCTGGATGGCTAGTGTATGCAAAATCTTGAAGTGTTACGTTTTTCCACGAATTAAGTGGTAGTTATAGGTTGCAGTATACAGTCGTACGAATAAATCGTACTTATGATCCAGTCGTGCGACTAAGTCATACGATTGATCCATACTTACGACTAATCCATTCATTTGGTTCAATTGTACGATTGAGTCAATCTTATGGCTCAGTCGTGCGACTGAGTCAATCGCTTAGTTCAGTCATGCTACTGGTTCATAAGCATAGATAACCATAAGACTAAGTCAAACACACTACTTGACAGGACCTCAGCCTCTTAGTTTGATCAATTATATTGTTTTTGCAGTGGATTTAGCACAATAATTAGCGATTATAGCAAGAACACAAAAGATTTTGCATGTAAAAGTACAAACATAGAGAGAGAGAGAGAGAAAAGTTCTGCAAAAGGATATTTTCTATAACTTCGCACGTTTCGGCGCCGAATACAATATGGCCCATCGTCCTTTTATAGAAGAAAAAGGACGAATGGTGATGTGACTTGACAGTGACATCAACCGATTATTAACAAACTACTGATAGAACGTTAAACTACTGAAGATGTCAACAGCTGACATCTTCTTACAAAATCTGTGTTCTACCTATTACAAGTACTGAAAAAGGAAACTACTGAAAACCTACAACGACTGAAGAACAACCTCTTCCGCCGTTTACAACTACTGAGCTATAACAGCTGCAGAACAAACTCTTCACTGTTGTACAAACTACTGAAAGGAAAAATATAAAACTACTGAAAAGAAAACCATCACAACAACTGAAGGAGACTTCTTCAGCTATTGTGACAACTCTGAAGCTTCAGCACTTGTTCATCAGACTTGGGCTTCAGATGATTTATCAGCTGATGACTTCAGTAGATGTCATCAGCTGATGACTTCAGTAGATGTCATCAGCTGATGTCTTCAGTCTTTGTCTTCAGACTTTGTGCATCAGTAGATGATCTTCAGTTCTTCAATTCTTCAGCTTTTGATCTTCAGCACTTGTCTTCAGTACTTGAACTCTTCAGTACTTGTATGTTTCAGTACTTCAGACTTCAGTACTTATCTTCAGTACTTTGGGATCTTCAGCTGTTGTACTTCAGATCTTTGATCTTCAGCTGTTGATTCTTCAGACTTTGTCAAACTGCTGATGAAGGTCATCAGCGGTTGTTGTGATGTCATGTGGGACTTAGAGGTTTTCCTGATCTTGGCTCATTGGTTCTTTTGGTTCAGCAAACTCTCCCTGAACCAATACAGCCAAAACCTCTAAATTATTTGTTGTCCCACTTATTGTTGGCAGAAATATTGGTCTATTTCCTTCTAGATCAGATCAGAAGTTGACCCTGATAAGCACTGGCCTGGGAGGATGTCTCTAAAATTTGTTTGGCTAAGTATGGATGGGAGCCCTGACTTGGGGAACTGGACACAGAGCTGTTGTCCCATCCATGAGACCTACCTCCCATGTACGAGCCTGTAGGATTCTCTGGTGTAGGCTTGAAGGAATATCATTTGTTCTTCTTTGGTTAAGTCTTCAGTCGCACCTTCAAATAATCCTTCACGGCCATACAGCTCTGAGACAAACTTGGCCTGTTTGCCATTCTTGAGCTCAACTGTTGTAACTTGTCTATTGGCGAATTCATCTGGGTGTCTGCCTTCTAGCAACAAGTTGAGCTCATCTTTATGGAAGTTCTCAAGCCTCTTATAGACTAACCCTTTCCTAACCACCCTATTCTCCAACATCGTGTGGGGTGATTGGTTAGCTCTATAGGCCTTCTCGAACTCTTCCACAATTTACCAGGGTGTTATTACAATATCCACAGAGATCACTTCATCTACGATTCTCTTAAGTTGGCTCTTGTATCTCACAGGCATATCTTTCTTAATTATCCTGTGAGCCACCCTAGGATCAGGCCAAGTCCTCACTCTCTCTTTATCATATTAGAAGGTTTGTTTGAGAGTGAAAAGTCTCAGAGCTTCCTTCTTCATGTTCATAATAGAAGTAGAAGCAGCATAGGTTTTGTCAATGCTTTTCAGCATCTCTTCATCATGTAATCTCTACTGCTCCTCTTCTTCTAACTTAACCCTCACAGTATCCATCTGTGAGGTGGGAGTGATGGTTTGAGGTTTGGCTTTAGGTAGAGGAATGACTGAAGAAAGAGGCAGTCTATCCTCCTCATCCTCCTCTTCTTCTTCTTCTTACAGCCTCAACACCCTTCTCTTCTTCTGCAAGGGTGGATCATCGACTGTAGGTTTTGATGGTGAAGGGGTTGATTTTGTGGGTTGTGTTTGGGTTGTTGGTGTGGGAATGTTGGCAGGCACTGCTAGCATTTTGAGATAAGGGAACGTTTGGTCTGTTTCACTAGCAGGGTCCTGTTCCCAGCACCGGCTTCTGATAGGGCCTCAGCGACCAGCCCCTTGGTAAAATCACCAGCTGAACAGATCTTGGTGGCTATAGCCAAGATTCTATCCCTGGTCCAAGCCTTGACATCAAGGACTGGTCTGCCCAGATACTTCGAAATGAACCGACTCATAGCCTCGAGTCTCTTTGTTTCCTCTTGGCTATAAGTGGTCCATCGGTAGTCTATCTCTTTCATCTCCATCTTTCTAATCTCCTGATCTAGCATGGCAGTGTCCATGTCAAAGCCTTGCCTGAACAGCTGACCAATGACAGAGTCCATTGATCGGCTATGCTCAGCATCAGCCTCCTTGACAAGGACTGCTAGATCAGAGTCCCTCTTTTCTTCCTTCTCTCCCTCCTTCTCTCCTCTCTTCTTTTGATAAGTGACACTGAAATCCTTTTGGATTTCAGCCACTTCTATCCGCTCACTCTCCTCCCTCACCTTCTCCTTCCCCTTCACCCTCTCTGTCTCCTCTACCACCACCCTCTCAGTTCCACCTCTTTCCCTACTTCTTTCTCTTCCTCTACCCTCTTCCTCTTAGCTTGCACTGATGTCTCCCCCTTTTGGGTGTATTGGTTGGGGTTTGACTATCAGTAAGCGCTTTAGAATCAACAACCTCCACCATGGGTTGTATATGTGTGGGAAGCCTCTCATCAATGGTTTTCATCACAATTTCTGTGATTATAGGTGTGATGAGAGGCAGGGATTTCTGGAAGATAGCATCTAGCTGCTCAGGGGGTTCTGTTCCTGAGAACTAGTGCCAGAAGCAGGGGCAGGTGGCCGAGTTTGTGGGAGTGGTTGAGTGTATATGAGACCTTCGGGTGAAGGTGCCATCTGTGGGTTAATGGTGGCAGATGGACTTCTATCCTGAGACATTTTGGCAAGCAACTCTTTGAGTCTGCTTACCTCATCCTCTAGGATAGTGTTTGTGCAACTACATCATAGAAGAAGCACAGGTCATCATCAGTTTGCACTGAATCACCTGACCTCCTGACGGGTCAGGATGTACATGCACTGAGTGTGCTCAGATATTGCATGTGCCCCTTGGTCTTGGTACTGGGGACTTCCAGCCTCCGGATTGTATCCATCATCGGCAGTTGCCTCTGGTGAGGTCTTATTTATGGTACCAGCTTCACCCTGCTCAGATGTTGATGCAGAGGAAGTGGCAGCCTCACCAGAATATCCTATCTCCCTAGCCACACTGGGAGATTGGATAGGTGATTCTCTGTGTTATGGGCTCCCACCAGCACTTGTGTCCACCCTCTCTTCGGTTGGAGTTTCCCCAGTTGTAATTGGTTTCTGGGAGAGGGTGGACTGCTCAGATGGGTCAACACTTTGGCGATTATTAGTGTAGGGCTTTGTGGGGCGGTTTCAGTGGGTGATGGGCTTGAAGCAGAGTGCACATGGGGAGGAATGTGCATTTCAATGGCAATCTTCTCAAGTGAGACAGATTCCAGATTTGTGGTTGCCCCAGAAGTGGTTGCATCAGGCTCCTGTTGAGAGGAAACCTGTGCGGTTGTGGTGGGTGGAGTCGTGGTGACTGCTGGGAGAATCTGACCAGCAGCCACTTCCTGCCTTTGTGTTGCAGGGGCATCCTCAGGGGACTCATTTCCCTGAGTAGCCTTTGTGGGCTTCTTTTTGGTTTTTGGCTTGGTGGGGACTTTTGATTTGGAGGTGGAGGCTGTGGGTTCCAGCTGCGTGGGTTTTCGCAGCTTGGTAGCCTGTTTGAGTGATTGGTCGGTGTTGTGCCTGGAGTATACCTCAGCTAGAACAGCCATGGCAGGGACCCCAGTGCCAACAAGTCCCTCAGCACTTAGCTGGCTCTCGATGATGGCCATTATGAACCGAGGATACAAGATCCAACGGTTAGACACCGGTTTTGTGGCCATATCCTTGATTTCCAAAAATATTAAATCAGTAAAGTTCAATGGTTGTTTTTCAAGGATAGAATATAATACCTGTTGCCACCTTGTGGACATCTGGTCCCATGAAGATGTTTTGGGGTCCAGACACACATTCACCATGTGAAAGATGAGCCGTTGGGGATCTGGGAAGTGTTTCTTCAACAAGGTGGAGGCAGATAGGTCACCCTGATAGTCGTTGGCTGTGAAAGATAGATCAAGGGCGCCTTTGGGGTAGTTGGTAGGGAAGGTGGCATCCTCCAGCTTTAGGGTTTGTCGAATAGTAGCTGGAGTGATAACCACGGGGTGGTTGTTTACGGAGGACCGGAGAGAGACCTCGCCATCGTTATCTCCGGTTTGGACGGTGATGTTCGTCCAGAACTCCGACAAGAATCGGTGTATATGGTGGGGTTTAGAAGAAAGCCGTTTGGTATGGAGATTCATTCATGAGATCGACGACATTGTGAAATTTGGCCCAGAATGGCGATTTTGTGAGATGTGCGACACAGTTGTGTCGAGGTTTGAGTTGCATGGACGCCATTAATGGTGTATGGAAGTTCAGAGGTTTTTGAAAAGTTAGGTCAAGTGAAATTAAAAGCTCTGAAGGTGGGGTATTTATAGGGAATGGCAAAGACTGAAAGAAAACTACTGAAGGTTTTGGTCATCAGTTGTTGAAAGTACTGATGACGTGGTTTTAACCTTCAGTGGTTGTAACATCTGAGGACTTGGTATGAGTCTTCAGTAGTTGAAACTACTGAGACCTTGGTTTTGTCCTTCAGATGTTGTAAACGGCTGAAGACTTGTTGTCAGTCTTCAGTAGTTATAAACTACTGAAGACCTAGTTTTCATCTTCAGACGTTGTAACAACTAAAGACTTGGTGTTAGCCTTCAGTAGTTGTGAACTACTGACATCAGTAGTTGTGAACTACTGAAGACATGGTATTGCTTCATTTGTTGTAAACAACTGAGGACTTGTGTTAGTCATCAGTAGTTGTGAAACTACTGAAGACATGGTTTTGTCCTTCAGTTGTTTGGGTATGAAACAGCAGCTGTTGGCATCAGCTGAAGAGTAAAATTACTCATCAGCTGTTTCCGTCAATCAGTTGTTTCATGCTGACCTCCACATTTACTCATCAGTTCTTTGGCTGACTTGCAGATGTTTCGTTGACCCTTCAGCTCTTGTGAATATTTATGCCTTCAGCTCTTGTGATCAGATGTTCACAAGTGCTGATGAAATATTCTTCAGAGCTGGTGAACAAATTTTGTCTTCAGTACTTGTGTGTAAGATTACACATCAGTACTTGTGAACAAATTTGTTCTTCAGTACTTATTTGTTTGAAAATAATACATCAGTAGTTGTAATCCACCTCACTACATCAGTTGTTTTCAACAAATAATGTACATCAGTACTTTGAAGCATTTTAGTCTTCAGTAGTTGTGAAAGTGCTGAAGACTAAATTACTCATCAGTACTTTATTTGACCTTTGCATACTAATGCTCATCAGTACTTTGTGAATCTGAGAGCATCGGTATTGGTCAAATTATTCTAGCTGCAGCATACCAAGCCTTAGTACCAGTTTTAGAATGTGGCACTATCTAAATGCTCAGTGAAATGTCTGCAAGCTCATCAGCACTAGGCACAAACTTTGGATCAATCAGACCTTTTTCATAACAATCCCTAATAAAATGATGTCTGATCTCTATGTGTTTGGTCCTAGAGTGCTGGACTGGATTTTTAACAATACCAAGAGCTGAAGCACTATCCATTAGTAATGGAGTCTTAGTCTCTGTAATGCCATAATCCAAGAGTTGGTTCTGAAGCCAGAGTATCTGAGATGTACAGCTTGCAGCAGCAATGTACTCAGCTTCAGCAGTGGATGTAGCAATTGATGTTTGTTTCTTACTCTGCCAAGAAACTAAACAATTGCCTAGGAATTGGCAACCACCAGAAGTGGATTTTCTGGTGACTTTGCATCCTGCATAGTCACTATCAGAGAAAGCAACTAATTTGCAAGAATGCCCAGTTGAATACCAAAGACCTAGTGATTGGGTACCTTGCGGATATCTAAAGATCCTTTTGACTGCAATCAAATGGGATTCTTTAGGTGCAGCCTGAAATCTAGCACAGGCACATGTTGCAAACATGATGTCTGGTCAAGAAGCTGTAAGGTACATCAAGGACCCAATCATACATCTGTAAATGGTTTCATCAACCGCTTTACCTTTCTGATCTACATCTAGTTGTGTGATGCTGCTCATGGGAGTAGAACAAGGCTTACAGGTTTGTAAATCAAACTTATTCAACAACTCATTTGTGTATTTGGATGATGAATGAAGATTCCATCATCCCTTTGTTTGATTTGTAAACCTATAAAGAACTGTAATTCCCCATAGCACTCATTTCAAACTTTTGCTTCATGAGTATTGTAATTCATCACAAAAATTTAGATCAGAGGATGCAAAGATGATGTCATCTACATAATTTAAACAGGAGCTTATGCTGTCCCACAGTCTTGATGAATAAGGTTTTATCAATGGTGCCTCTAGTGAACTTATTCTATAGAAGAAAGTTGATAGTGTCTCATACCAAGCTCTAGGAGCTTGCTTCAGCGCATAAAGAGCCTTATCAAGCTTGTACACCCAATCAGGATGTTTATTGTCCTCAAAGCCTGGTGGTTGACACACATAAACTTCTTCTTTTTTTTACCATATAAGAAGCACTTTTGACATCCATTTGATAGACCTTAAGACTGTGAAAGGCAGCATAAGCTAAGAACAGTCTGATAGCCTCCAATCTGGCCACAGGGCAAAGGTCTCATCATAATCGATGCCTTCCTCTTGTGCAAACCCCTGGACAACCAGCCTGGCCTTGTTCTTAACTATTTGGCCCTTCTTATCTGTTTTGTTCCTAAATACCCATTTGGTGCCTATTGCACACTTACCTTGGGGTAATGGAACAAGCTCCCGCACTTGTTGTTTCTTGAACTGAAGAAGCTCAAGCTGCATAGCTTCCACCCATCCATTGTCTCTTAAAGCAACATGATAGTTCTTTGGCTCTTGCTGACTGATGAAGAGAGCATAGAAGCAGAAGTTGCATAATTGATTCCTGGTTGAAACTCCAGCATTGATATCACCAATGATTTGAGATGTGGGGTGATTCTTCAGCTCTTGATAGACTATAATATCTGTGCAAGTGTTTGTAGACCCATCAGCAGCCACAGATGGTGATGGAGATTCCTAAAACCATGTAGAAGATGGCAGCTCAAATGAAGTAGAGCATGCAGAAATCTCATCAGCATTTATTGTGGGTGGAGCTGCTAAGGCTACAGGAGTATCAGGTTTAGTGGACTCAGGCAGTTTGTCACTAAACCTGAAGAGGTGAGTACTGACTACATCATCGTCAGTACCACCAGGTGGAGAACTATTGACAGGCTCAACAGCTGGAGGTTGATAAGAACATATTGCAGTATGTCCAGATCAAACAACTTCACAGGGTTTTGTGGAATCTTGTCCTTTGGAGATTCATTGAACTTAACATGCAGAGTTTCTTCAACCACCTTTGTCCTACAGTTGAAGACTTTGTATGCCTTACAAGTTGATGATAACCAACAAAATACCCTGCATCCACCTTACTAGCAAACTTCTGGAGTAGGTTGCTAGTGTTGAGAATGAAACATGGACACCCAAAGGCTCTAAAGAATGAAATCAGAGGGGCCAAATGATGAAGAACTTCATAAGGAGTCTTCATCAACCTCTTATTCACTAAGGCTCTATTCTGTACATAGCAAGCTGTATTGACAGGTTCAGCCCAAAAGGTCAGTGGCAGCCCTGAGTCAGCTAACATTGACCTTGCAGCTTCAATGAGAGTCCTGTTCTTTCTCTCAACCACTCCATTCTACTCAGGAGTTCTAGGAATACTAAACTTCCTTTTAATTCCCTTGGACAGGTAGAAGTCATCAAGTGTGTGGTTTCTAAACTCTGTTCCATTGTCACTCCTCACACACTTGACCTGCAGGGAATACTGTTTTTCTACAAATAACACAAAGTTCATGATAGTCTTGGCTGCTTCATCCTTGGAGTGCAAGAAGAAAGTCCATACAAACCTGGAATAATCATCCACAATTACCAGGCAGTATTTCTTCTTTGCCATGCTCATCACTCTGACAGGACCAAAGAGATCCATGTGCAGAGCTGCAAGCAGGCAGTGGACTTTGGTTCTTCTATTGAAGGGAATGAAACTTTGTGTTGTTTTCCTTTTAAGCAAGCAGTGCAGTTATCTTCACACTTGAACTCCTTCAAAGGCAATCCTCTTACTAAACCATGGCTTATAGCTGATTCATGTTCTTGAAATTAACATGCCCCAGCCTTCTATGCCATAGAGTAGACTCTTGAGGAGAGGCCTTAGAGAATAGGCAAGGATGGCCTTTTAGATCTATCTTTTTGGAAAGATCTAAGGCATACACTCTTCATGTCCTGTTGGCCTTCAGAGAGTGTATTCATCCAACACCTTGTCAATCAAACTCAGAACTTTGGATGACAGAATCCGACAGTTCTGGCTTGTGAAAAGGGCAACATGGCCTTTGTCACACATTTGACTGACACTCAAGAGATTGTACTTGAGATTCTACACATGGTTAACATCATCAAACCTTATTTCCCCATTGGAAACAAAGCCTTTTCCATGATGTAACCCTTTGCATCATTGCCAAAGGAGACAAATCCCTTCTTTCCTTGAGAGTAGTCATTAAGAAGGGAGCTGCTTCCTGTCATGTGCATAGATCCTCCACTGTCTACATACCAGATGCTTCTTTGGCATGTTGAAGAACCTTGCAATCATAACCACATGTTAGTTAGTTTTAGAGACCCAAACCTGTTTGGTTTTGGGTCTGTTCTCAACAACAGGTGCAACACTAAAAGGTGTGTTATGTGTGACAGCCTGAGGTGAAGGAGATGGTGCAGAAGAGGAACCCTTTGGCTTGGACTTCCTTTTCTGTGGTTTCAACACATGAGCATCTAAATGGTTGACTCTTCCCATTAGATGCTGAACCATCATCACCAGTTGTGTCTAACTTTGTGATAAAGCCTTCAGCTCTTCAGACACATTGGGACTTGCTGATGATGGATTCCTATGTTGCACCATCTTCTTTTGAGCAACCTCAGCTATTGCCTGAGTAACCCCTACCTTCTTTTTAGATTTAGCTTTGGGCTTAGGGAGTTCAGGCTTTGATGTTGCTAGTACAAACTTGGTCTCAAACTCATTCTTCATTTTATTAATGTCCTCTTTAATTTTCTCCTTTTGTTTGAGTTTGGAACCCCTTTTGTACCAGCAATCATTAGTAAGATGATTGAACAAGCCACATATCTCACATGGCTTCTTCTTCATCTTGTGTTGATCATCAGCTGAAGATGATGAAACTGCTAAAGACTTGTTCTTCAGCTATTTGCTATCAGTACTAGCAGTTTCTTCCTTGTAGTACCTGCTTTCTTCACATCCTCTCTAGCTGTCTTCAAACCTTTTCTACTGTCAGTTTTTCTTCTTTCAGTGCTGACAGCAGTAGAGGTTTGAACTTCAGGTGTTATCACTTGCTCTCCAGTACTTTCAGTACTTCTAGAGACAACACCTGAGTTGATCAACCTTTTGATCATGTGACAGACAGCATTTGAACCATCAGCTGTTGTAGCATCAGCTGATTGGTTTTGGCAGGAGTTAATGTTGACTTCTATCTCTGATGATGCTGAATCAGAAGATAGTAGGTCACATGATGAGAAGGATTGGTTATTGCTCTCTCCATCAGATTCAACTTCTGCTCTTGAAGTAAAATCTTTAGGAGGAGCAGTGTGATTATAACCAATGCCAAACTTCACATTGGAAGCTGATTGCTTGCTAAGAAGCATTTCAAAACCCTTGCATGATTGCACCCATTGAACACACTCTACTTGGGTGGTTGCAAGAGTTTCCTTGAGGTCTCTGTACTCTCTAGAAGTACATCTTCCCTAGCTTTATCATCTTTTATTTGGCATTTAAGCTTGTAAATCTCATCATTTTTCTCATTTAGTGCAGCCTCAAATTCAGCTTTCTTTTTGGAAATGGTGTGCTCTAGCTCAAGGTTTTTATCTATTAAAGCTACATTTGCTTCTCTAATAGAAGCAAATGCTGCTATGCATGATTCAGAACAAAGCTTGGCTTTAGCCTCAGAGGATACCTGCGATGAGGCATTGGATGATGACCCCTCAGTAGACTCAAGGGCCATCAGAGCAAGATTTCCAAATGGATTATCACCACCATGTTGACCAGCACCTTGGAGTAGTTGTTCCTGACCAGATAGATCATCTAGCAGACTACTCCAGTCAACAACTCCTGGGGTGAAGAAGCTGTGTTATTGAGGTTGTGTTTGATGATGAGATTGGGAAGATTGAGGCTCAGGAAGAGCATGTGGTGGCTGAGCAGAAGGTGCTTGAGTTTGACTGGGCTGAGGCACATAGTAGCAGGGGTATGGGTATGGCATATGACCCTGAGGCACAAAATAAGCAGGTGATGCCTGTGCTTGTGATGGATGGCCAGACCGGAGGAATGTTGCCCTCTGTGTTGTGAGCTATTGCTTGGAAAAGTCACAAAGGTGCAGAGGAGTTAGATCCAGATGATCTACACTCTCTAGCAAAGTGTCCAAGCCTTTGGCACTTGTGACACCTCAACTTGCTCTTGTCAAAACCAACTTTGGTTTTGCCAGAGAGACCAGGGAATTTCCTGCCGGTTCTCTTGTAGAACTTTTGAGATCTGATATTTATCATTGCTATTTGGTTCAAAATATCCATCTCTTCCAGATCATCATCTGGAATGCCCTTCAAGTCCTCCATCAGAAAGCACAGATTTTCACTGCTACCTCCTGAACTACTACTAACACCAACAAAAGCTTGTTCAGAGTTGGTAGAGAAATCGATATGCTCATCATAAGAACTCTCTGATGCAGCATATTCTGACTCCTGACTTATCAAGGCAGCATTGCCATGGACAAAGTCATCAGTGAGCTTGCCAGAGGTGGACAACTTCCTCTTTTGCTCTATCTCTCTCTCAAATGTGAGCAGTTTCCCATGAAGTTGGGTGAGAGATAGAGTATCCAGATCTGCACTGGAGCGTAGGACAATAGTATAAGTGTCCCATCTCTCAGGCAGTGATCTGAGGAATCTGTTGTTCATCTGGCTGTTAGAGTACTCTTGTTTGACCATCTTCAACTCAGAGATCAAACAAGAGAACCACTCAAACTGCTGAGTCAGAGTCTCACCCTTCCTATGAGAGAATGTCTCATATTGTTGGGCGAGGATTTCCCTAGTATTTGCTAAGACTGAATCGGTTCCTCCGAATTGTTCCTTCAGAGCAACCCATAGGTCATGAGCAGTTTCATGATGCAAAAGCCTTGAATAAATCTCATTTGGAATAGCCATGGCTAAAATTCCATGGGCTCTAGCATCAATCTCGAACAGCTTAAGATCTTCGTCCGAATATTGTTCAGGTTTCTTCGGAACCTGTTCATTGATTCAGGGACGCTCACCATAGGCTTGTATGGTCCATGCACCACTGACCTCCAACAACCAGCACTGTTGACAGACAAGTGGTGAAGCATACGACGTTGCCATATGTTATACTCATTCCTCACAAGCATCGGAGGCTTGGTTGAGGAACCAGTATTGTGAGGATCGTTAGTTGGTGTCGTCATCTCAGATTTTAGTCAAAAACAAGTTTAAGCAAAACAAATGTAGCTCAAAACCACCAGAGAACCTCAAGTTTTTGGCCAGAAACAGCAGAATCTCACTCTCTATAGCTAATTCTTGCAAATCGCTAATTCGATCAAACGTAGAGATCAAAAGATCAGTTTCAAATGATCAATAGTGAAATCGATCAATGATTAACCTGTTCTGATACCATTTGACAGGATCTCAGCCTCTTAGTTTGATCAATTAGATTGTTTTTGCAGCGGATTTAGCATAATAATTAGCGATTATAGCAAGAACACAAAAGATTTTGCATGTAAAAGTACAAACATAGAGAGAGAGAAAAGTTCTGCAAAAGGATATTTTCTATAACTTCGCACGTTTCGGCGCCGAATACAATATGGCCCATCGTCCTTTTATAGAAGAAAAAAGGACGAATGGTGATGTGACTTGACAGTGACATCAACCGATTATTAACAAACTACTGATAGAATGTTAAACTACTGAAGATGTCAACAGCTGACATCTTCTTACAAAATCTGTGTTCTACCTATTACAAGTACTGAAAAAGGAAACTACTGAAAACCTACAACGACTGAAGAACAACCTCTTCAGCCGTTTACAACTACTGAGCTATAACAGCTGAAGAACAAACTCTTCAGCTGTTGTACAAACTACTGAAAGGAAAAATATAAAACTACTGAAAAGAAAAACCATCACAACAACTGAAGAAGACTTCTTCAGCTGTTGTGACAAACTCTGAAGCTTCAGCACTTGTTCATCAGACTTGGGCTTCAGATGATTTATCAGCTGATGACTTCAGTAGATGTCATCAGCTGATGTCTTCAGTCTTTGTCTTCAGACTTTGTGCATTAGTAGATGATCTTCAGTTCTTCAATTCTTTAGCTTTTGATCTTCAGCACTTGTCTTCAGTACTTGAAGTCTTTAGTACTTGTATGCTTCAGTACTTCAACTTCAGTACTTATCTTCAGTACTTTGGGATCTTCAGCTGTTGTACTTCAGATCTTTGATCTTCAGCTGTTGATTCTTCAGACTTTGTCAAACTACTGATGAAGGTCTTCAACAGTTGTTGTGATGTCATGTGGGACTTAGAGGTTTTCCTGATCTTGGCTCATTGGTTCTTTTGGTCCAACACTACTGAGCCATTACTAACTCATTACTGTGAATAACTTCTGCACGCACATATATTATTCAATCTATTATGTATATACAAGCAATATAAGATTACATAAACATAATAGTATATTGACCAAACATATATGAAATTATCAAATACCCTTGTATTCAATATCATTTAGACTGAAAGATGTAAACATTAACAAATATCATTTAGAATGAAAGATGTAAACATTAACAACTACAATGAACTGGGACAACATGTCTCAACAAACTCCCCCTTGGACCTAGTTCATTCTAACGTCTTACAGTCTTCAAAACTCAGCAAACTTCTTGTACTTTTCTTCATTGGACACTCCTGCATGAATTTCAAATGCAAAGAAATTCTAATCACATGCTCGAACTGTAAAGCTTGCACAATGTCCAGAGTATCATAAAACAGTGGCCACTTATATAGTGTATAGACATCATCCTCAGACAAGTTGGTCAGCCACATAGGGTCAAATACCCTGATTGTCTCTATCTTACCTTTTCTATCCAGCACAATAATTGCCTCACCATTCTCCAATCATAGTACCACCATTTAAAGTATGGAGAGAATCTGGTGGCATTTTTCTCAGTGAATCTTTGTCATGGTCATTGGAGGTTTCCACTTAAGAACAACCTTTGGTCTTCCTGAAGTCAGTTCAGTCTCAGTTTTACTCACAAATCGTCAAGGCTGTTGAGGCTTAAAATTCACCCATGTGGTGTGATATTCTTTCTTTAATGCTCTCTCAAACCATCCAAAGATATGTCTTGAATCAGCATACAACAGGTTCAGACAGGCCAAACGATTTAGCTCATAACTCGGAAGAGTCTTCAAATTATAAGGATATTTTTAGTATTTATCCCCTTTTCTCTCTTTACAGCATAGACATTTAAATCTTCAAAGTAAGCCCAGCTGATGATCTTTCCAGAAACCTTCTAATGCTATTTGACTTTATACAGTTTTGTGTAGCCATTCTGTTTTGATGGTTCTCTTTGATTTCTTATCTCGGCAAAACAGGTGAACCATTCAGCTTTCTTTTGTTCAATTTCTGCATCTTCAGCTTGAACGGACTCCTCTATTGTCTCTTTCTCAGTCACTTTTTTCATTTACTTTATCAATGTTTCACTATCGTACATTTCTCCCACATCTGGTAACTCTTCACCCTCTTCATTAGTATATTTCGGATAATGTTTAGAGGTGACATCTTCAATCTCCACTTCATCGATACCTTGAAGTTCTTTATCACTTACATCTTCAACTTCAGGTGCATCTCGAACAATTTCATCTGGATTTAATATGAACATCTCCGCTAGCTGCTCATTAGATAAATCATAAATAATCTCCCCCTCTTCAAGTGTGTAGCTGACTGACCTTCTAACAATTCCCTATAAATCCAGGATCATAGTGAGCTGATTCTTCATTTCTGGAGAGGTTCAACATCGAGCTCATCAACCTGTTATGATTTATCTTCTAGATAGAATAGTCATTATAACAAGGTTTAATAGACACCACAACATTCACCAAAATTTAACTTTCAATAGCATTAACTTAATACATTTCAATACAAACAAGTACAAGTTACATAGACATTTTTAAACATTACTTGTATCTTTGCCTTGATTGTCCTTTTCTTGTGGAACAGAGGATGAGGCTCCTCGGTCTTGATTTTTCTTTGTTCGTCTTTCTTTCTCTGATTTTGTTAATGTAGAAGCTTTGCCATCACCTTCTTCTTGGTCTTCATCATCACCCTCATATTTGTCTTTTTCTTCATCACTTCCATTGGTAAAATCCTCATCATCTGATAGGATCAATTAGAGCAATCTGTAACAATTATGAACAATTCAAAGCAAAATACAACAATTGTAATCAAATCAAGCAATATCAATAAAATTCATTGTTCATTGATAGCAAAGACGATTACAAGAGTTAGAAAGCAGTTCAAAATGTTACAACTACTAAAAACTACTCTAGTCTAAGCTATTTATACTATGAACAAGAAAAAGACTATCAATTTACAACTATAGTCCCTATACTAAGACAAAATTGTAAAACAAGACTAATGTTAATCTTTTAAGAGGACTAACAATACTCCCCCTAAGATTTACATTTGTCTTCAGTCTTCAAAATACTCTGTCTTCATATATTTGTCTTCTTTTCTTCAATCATCATTCTTCTCTTCATCCTTGCTATCTTTTTTCTTCGATCTTCAGACTTCTTTCATCTTTAATCTGCAAAGAAATCTTCTAGTTCTTCTTTCACTTTGAACATCGACTTCTTTTTGAACATTTCTATTTCTTTCAAAGCATTCTCAATCGATGACTTAAATTTACCAGCAAGCACGGCTTGTTCTGGCTTTGACTCATTTGTTTTAATTTCCATCATCTTCATTCTTTCTAATGTATCCTTTGAGAGACATGCAATATCGACATTTGCATATAACTCAATAGGATTTTTACTCTCTTTGCAGTAGACTTCTAATACTCCTTTTCTTGAAATGCTCATAAATTCAGTGTCTTTTATATCTCTTTTTACAATGTTAGTATATGCAAGAGCCTTTCTCAAAGAAATTCTCTCCATAGCTGCATTCATCACATTAATGATTAAGATAAAGTATTTCTTGTCTTGCTCTGCGGTTTCAGGAATCACTCTTTCAAACTTTTGCACGGACAAGAATGAAATGTAACTTGGATGAAGAAGTTTTAACTCAAAAGTACCAAATAATAAAATCATGTCCTCATCCCAGTTTGTGAGATTTCAGACCAATTTAAGCTCATAAGTTGATGTGTTATAAAACCATCTCAGAATTGGTTTGGATTTTTGGTTTCCTTCAATTACCTTCAATCCCGGTGTAGTTACTTTTTCAAAATACTTATCAGAAAATTCAATCATGAAGTGTTCTTCTTCTGACTGCAAACCCCTTATCTTCTTGTTTTTCTTAAGCATAGCAAAGTACTCCTTGTCTTCTTGATCACATCTTGTTTCAAGGAAGTTACTTGTTCTTGCTAATCCTCTTCTCAAAAGTTCTATAAACATCGTTCCTCTTTTGGCTCCAGTATGGTTTATCAAATCAAGTTTACTCAACTCTTTCAAATCTTGAACTGGTAGTTTAATGATGCTTGAGTAAAATGGTATACATCACATACTGCATTTACTCTTTTAATAAAAATGCATCAAAAACCTCATCATATTTCCATGCTATGATTTTGACTTGATTGGTAAAATCAGGAGCAATCATTGCATTCAACAGTTCAGCAACTGATTGTCCTTTTTGCAGAACATTCCTCACTAAGTCACCTGTTGATCTAGCACTGTCAAAGATGTGCTTCTGATCAGCTGTGGCTTTATACACTTGTTGCTCTGATTGAGGAAACATGTTCATCAACTCTTTCCTTCGTTCATGCACACTTGATTTTTGAGCCATTTGTTTGATTTCTTGGGGTTTCAAAATCCGAGTTCTCTTTGTAATATCTAAATACTGAGGATTATCAGTATCTAGAATCACCATTTTGTTCGTTTGCTTTTCTGTCAATTGAAAACTTTTAACTAAATTTCTCAATGACACTCCTTGCAATCTTTTCAGTCTTTTCCATGGATAATTTCTAGCTTGCAACCATGATCGTAAAGCTGTAATGCTCATATCATCAGGATCTGGATGGTGCAATTCAGAGCTAGCAATTTCTTCTATGTTTTATACTTTCCTGTCTTCTATCCCATTCACCATGCTCCAAGCTTATTTCGTTTGGATCCACTGGTGCAAAAGACTCAGCAGCTAGACATTTCTCATATTCATCATTAATTTGAGAAACTGTCAGCCCATCTAAGAATACTCTATTGTACTTCATCTTTACCAAGTAATTATATCTTTCTTCAAAGTCTATTGGCATATCATCATGTCTTTGATCATGCTCAATTAATGATGGATTTTCAAATTCTTCAACTACATCTTCATCATCCAAAACTTCATTGTACCAATCATCATTATACTCATCTTCTAGATCTTCCAATGCACCAATTTTGTCTTGAATAATTGGTTCTTGGCTCTCTTGAGTATCTTCTTCAATAAACTCTTCAATTCTTTGCACTTTGAATGAAGATTCAGGTACAGATTCAGCATCTATTTCATCTAACTTTCTTTTCCCTTTCTCCATTTCAGAAACTTTTTCAACATCAATTGAAACATTTTCTGATACAATCACTATCTCTGGAGAATTGGGTTTTGCTGATTCTTTCAACTTCATTAATTCTTCCTTCAAAACTTCATTCTCTTCAGCCAATTCTTAAACTTTTCTTCAAGCACATCATAATCTTTAATCATTACTTCAAAGTTCTTGATTACATCTTCTTTATCTTTAGCATAAGCAACAATCTTTTCATCTTTACTCAAATTTTCTTCTATCAACTTTTCATTGTTTTTCTTTATCATATCAAGCTCAGCCTTTAGATCAGTAATCTCCTTTTCTTTTGCTTCATTTTCATCTTTTAGTCTTTCAAGTTCATCAACATCCAGAATCTCCTCAGTTTGAACAGCCACATGTTGTGTTGTAGAAACTGGAATATCTTGATCAATTTGGAAAGACTCAATGAACTCATAATCAAAAATTTGATTATCTACATCAATATCTTGTTCAGTTTCTATATGAGTCTCTTCCTCTTCATGTACAGCTTCATGACCAGCTTCATCAATAACTAAATCATCTGTATCATCAGCTGCTTCATCCCCACTCTCATCATGACCTTCATCACCAACTGTTTCTTCCTCTTCATTTTGAGCTTCAGAAGCTTGTTCAGACATTGGTGTGTCATGACTTATAGATTGGTGTGTCTCAGCTACACACCATCATCATCATCATTAGCATCATCATCATCAGAACTTGATGAGCTATCATCATCATTGTCTTCATTTTCATCCTCCTCATTTTGATCATCTTCTTCAATAGGAAATACATCTATCAGATCTGCTAGATCAATTGGTTCACCATCTAACAAATGATAATGATCTACAGTAATGTCAACATCATCATTTGCTAC
This sequence comes from Flaveria linearis, assembly GCA_024085815.1. Classification (NCBI taxonomy): domain Eukaryota; kingdom Viridiplantae; phylum Streptophyta; class Magnoliopsida; order Asterales; family Asteraceae; genus Flaveria; species Flaveria linearis. The sequence goes on from CM044005.1 coordinate 77,097,047, forward strand.
ATTTAGCATGTAGTCAAACATGGGAACATTTTGAGCACCAGTTATCATTGTTAATTTCTTGTAAGTCATATCAGACATGTTTTCCAATTCCAGCCTATCTCCACCTACTCCATAAACATGGATCTGGATATTCTTCATTTATGATCATTTGAAGGAACCTGGGGTACATCAAGTATTTATGTCTTGTTCCTTTTTCTAAGTTAAACACAAATCCATTGAGTATCCATCTTGCCATATTGAATCTTCTATTAGTGGCAATGGCTACTATTGGAGAAGCTATGTCCACTGGGAATGAGTTCCACCCAGCACTCCTCTTGGACATACAGTGTTGGAAGATGTAACAAAGAAGCTTCCAATGATTGTATACACGAGCTCTGAATAATGTTTCTTTGGAAAATTGTGACATCCGCCACCAAAGGTCCGTCATTAACGTGTTAGATTTGACCTTTATTATCAGTCATTCCTCATTTTATAAACCATCTACGTGGATACCAAATTGTGTTTACTTAGTTGTCCTTATATGCGTGATATCGTTGCTTGACTAGTTGTCATCTTAAGACGTTTCTCCAAGATTTGCCCCGTTAACACTAAACGCGTCATTTTTATAATAAATAATTATCACAAACGAAATCATCTTTAAATTATAAATAACATTAATAACATTTTATTATCAATAAAACAAGACTAAGTTATAACGTTTTCAACCAAAACGAAATTTGGGAACTCGGGGGCAGACTGCGGGGACTAAACTTGAAATTTTGAGAAACTAGGCTGGGTATAAATACCCCTTCCCAGCCATTTTTCACTCTTTTTCACCCTTTCATCACTTCAACTTCCTCCTCTACTCTCTCTCTCTAGAAACAAACACCAAAACCGACCCGTTTCTCGCATCTTCGTCTTCAAATCTTGAGTATCACCGTGAACACTCGTTCCTAGCAGGTAGATAACTCACTACCTCATTTTTAACCCGGTATTACAGCTGCATTTCGAGGGTTTTCGGGTGCTCGGGTTCATCCGAGCACATGAGGTCGTGTGGACTTGCATGTCTTGTTTCTGAGTGTGTTTCTTGTCTAGATAGGTTAGAATATGAGTTCTGGAGGTTTTGGTTGGGTAAAGCTTGTGATCGGGCAACCGAAGGCCGACCTGCAACTCACTGCCGTCGCGACTCCCGATGGCGCGAATGGGGTTGTCGCGCGACTGGGACGCGCGATTGCATGTGTGTGTGTGCGAGTAAGTGTGCGATTTGGGTAGATCGCGCGGTTGGGTCGCGCGGTTGTCGGTGGACGCGAATGAAGATGTCACGCGACTGGAGATGTCACGCGACAGGGGTTGTCGCGTGACTGGGTTATGCGAAAGTATGTGTGTGCGATTGTGTGTGAGTCGCACGGTCAGATGCCTGTCGCGCGAAAGAGAGTCCACTCGCGCGAATGAAGCTGATTCGCACGGAGGGACTTTGAGTCGCGCGGTTGGCTGTTCGGTCGTGCGACTGGTATTGCGTGGTACGACTGAAGGCTTAGTCACACGAATGAAGGTTCAATTGTACGAAAGTAGCTAATTCGTACGACTGAAGGTTCACTCATGTGAATGGAGTGTCAGTCGTGCGTCTGGTCCTGTCATATGATTGATAATGGTGTGTGTGTGTGCGTGGATTCCCTTTTTCGGAGAATCTCACGACAATGAAGTAACATTAGTAAAGTGTCATAGCTTGACCACAAAGATTAAAGTCGACGCTATCAACAGCCACATACTATTTAAAATAACCTAATCTGACATATATGCGCCTGCCTGCTTGTGTGTGTGTATTACTCACGACCGAACCGAAACGACCCGACTCAATTAAACAATATTATTAACAGTAGTCCATAAGATTAATTCTTAACATAACTGTCAATAGGTGATTGACTGTTCATACATACATACAAGTTTGGGGAAGTTCATCAGACGTACTTACCACTTAACAAGTGAGTTTCGTGGCCCCTTTTTACGCTTATACAATTGTTTCGATCTTTTACAAACATGGGGGAAAAGTATGCTCACACGTTTTCAATGCTGTACAACATACATACAATTTTCATACTTGGAATCAACGTGATACTGTTTTGTGAGTACTTATCTGATGCATACATGATGTTACTGTGTGGACTGTCTTACAACCATTAATTCCGGTGTTGGAACCAACAGATAGGTATTAGTAGTACTACTGGGTTGACACCCCCACCCTTGACAGATGGTTACTTGTGAGTACCATCACACTGCCAGGAACGGGCCTAGGGTGAATATATTCTGACAAGTTGCTGTGTGTACATCATTAGGTTTGGTTGTATAAAACTCATGGTATGTGGTCTTGCTTACTTATAACTGTATGCACGGTATTCCACTATAAACACTATACAGCATCAACTACATGTTTACAAATTAAACCTGCGAAGCTCACCAACATTATTGTTGACATTTTCGAGCATATTTTTCAGGTAACAATGAGAACTGAAGATCTAGGAGTGCTGCCTTTTAGAGGAGACCCTAGGATGCATTTTGTGAACATTACCCTTGTAAAGCTTGAACATGTTCCTTTGTACACTTGTTCCCGAGTTATGGGAATTTACATTACAAGTTATCCTCAATGTTATATGATCATCTTATGTTATGGCTATGCTGTCGTGAACCTTGATTATACACGACACAAGTCTCCGATTGTGTTCGGGTATCGTCATGACGCACTTGTCATCATGCTATTATTGCTACTCTATTCATACCATGTGTTATGACGATCCTGTCTAGCTCACATTCCCCGTGTTTCCGCTATCAGCGGGGGTGTGACAGACTGGTATCAGAGCCATTGGTTATAGAGAATTAGGCAATTACACTTGACCTAGACTATAACCTAGGAACCTTCATGTAGATTTGCATACTTATGCTTGTGTGCATTTATATATCTCGTGTATGTGTTCCTCTTTACATGCTTGGTTATCCTTTTGTTTTGAGATCTTTCACTTTATGCTTGAGCCCTTGTGCTCGTCCCTTATGGGATGCTCCCTATTAAATCTTTCGTTCCCTCTGCGCCAAGTTATCATAATCAAATTCGGGTGTTGAGACCCGAGAAGAATCTTCATAGATCCTACACTGCGCTTGACCTCAGCTACTGAGACCGACCCGAGGAGGCTATGTCTGAGTCCTTTTAAGGACGTGAGATAGACAACCTCCGCAAGACTATACGTGATTACATGTTTGGACTCTCAGTTGAATTGATGGATTATGATGTGAAGGAAGGTCAGATGTCATGTAACCAGATCAGGCATCATTCTCGGTACATCGTGGGTGTGGTGGGAACGCTGCGGGGAACCCTATATATAAACATCACCGGTATACCGAGAATATGCTTGAAATGGGCTGCATGGTGATCTTGACTGACCGGAGCATCGAACGTTGGAACTTGATAAGTGGATTACTTGCGTATCTTAAGGTAACTAAAGCTTATATGTTACCTCTTTTATGGATAGAACATGCCGCCTCGAAGATCTAACCGCAGAAGTAGTAGCGGAAATGAAGCCCCGAGGGGCAGAGGCAGAGGCAGAGGAAGACCTTCCGGAACAAATGAAGGTCCTATTGGCAGTACTCCAGGGACTGAAAACCCTGATATGGCAGCCCTAATTGCCCAACAACTGACTGGCTTAATTCCCACTATTGTAGCTCAAGTGAGCGACGCTCTGCAACAGCAAAACCACTCCCATGGGGATGGTGGTAACGAGAACGGGGGTAATGGGAACACGAATGGGAATGAAAGCAATCAGGAGACCGGGAATGGTGGTACGGCCGGTAATGAAACTGGGGTTGCTAATACCAAACGGGGCTCTTCTTACAAGGAATTTATGGCCTGTAAGCCCCGTGAATTCGATGGCAAGGGTGGTGCGATAGCCCTAACTAGATGGCTTGAGAAAATGGAGGCTGTGATCGACATCAGTGAATGCCTCGACAGCCAGCGAATCAAGTATGTTACGTGCTCACTGCAGGGCAGAGCACTAACCTGGTGGAACACCCAGGTTCAAGCAAGAGGAAGGGAATCTGCGATGCAGATGACTTGGGATGAATTTAAGGCCTTGATCACCGAGGAATACTGCCCTCACAACGAGATGCAGAAGCTTGAGCATGAGTTCTGGAATCATGCTATGGTGGGGGCAGGACACGCAGCTTATACTGACCGGTTCCACGAGTTGGCTAGGCTAGTTCCACACCTGGTCACTCCGGAATCTAAGAGGATTGAGAGGTACATTTGGGGACTCGCGCCTCAAATACGAGCAATGGTAACTGCAGCTGCTCCTCCGACGATTCAGAGCACAATTCTGAAGGCTGGCGCTTTAACCAACGAGATGGTAAGAACAGGGGTATTGGGTAGGGGAGCAGAGAAGCGAAAGGATGTTGGGGAAACTAGCCGGTCGAGTGTCGGAAAATCCGATAAAAGGGCCAAGGTCACCAGGAATTTCATGGCTGTGACTCCGGGTAAGAGAGAATATGTTGGGACGCACCCCAAATGTGACAGATGCGGCTATCATCATCCCCCAGAGATGCAGTGCCGGGTGTGCGTAAACTGTAGGCGCCCGGGGCACCTAGCAAGAGATTGTAGAGTGGCACCGAATCTGGTTGCACCCGTCAATGCGGTTAACCCCGCCGGGAACGCCAGGGCATGCTACGAATGTGGAGGCCTCGATCACTTCAGAAACATGTGCCCCCGACTGAATAGGGCACCGGGTCAACAAGGGAATAATCAACAGCAAGTGATGGCCATAGCTGGAAATCAAGGCCCGGCTAATCAAGGAAATACCGCACGGGGACGCGCCTTCGTCATGGGAGCTAATGATGCCCGTCAGACCCGAACGTTGTTACGGGTACGTATCTGCTCAATCACCATTTTGCATCCATACTATTTGATACTGGGGCAGACAATAGTTTTATATTTTCTGAGTTCGTGCATATGCTTGATTTAAGTGCTAGTAGGCTAGAAACTAGTTACTCTGTAGAAATGGCCAATGGTAGGGTTGAACAGGCCGACGAGATTATTAAGAATTGCACCCTAGTGTTGGAAGATCAGGTCTTTAGCATAGATTTAATACCATTCGAGTTAGGCAGCTTCGATGTGATAGTGGGTATGGATTGGTTGTCGAATCATGGAGCCGAGATTGTTTGTCGGGAGAAAGTAGTACGAATCCCCATGCCAAATGGGGAGGTACTCAGATTCAAGGAGAACGACCGGGAAGAACTCTAAAGCTCATTTCTTGTATGAAGGCACGCCGGAGTTTACGGAAGCAGTGTTACACTTTTCTGACTCACATCGTAGAGAAGAAGGAAGAAGAGACAAAATTGGCAGACATTCCAATTGTCCGGGAATATCCGGAGGTGTTCCCTGATGATTTGTCTGGATTGCCTCCTCCACGACAGGTGGAATTCCATATAGAGCTAGTTCCTGGAGCTACACCGATAGCAAAGACACCGTATCGGTTAGCACCCTCCGAGATGCAAGAGTTGTCCAGCCAACTACAGGAACTACTGGAGAAGGGTTTCATTCGACCGAGTCATTCACCGTGGGGAGCACCGGTGTTATTTGTCAAGAAGAAGGATGGGTCGTTCCGTATGTGTATCGACTACAGGGAGTTGAACAAACTAACCGTGAAGAATCGGTATCCTCTCCCTAGAATCGACGACCTGTTTGATCAGTTGCAAGGAGCCTCGTATTTCTCTAAGATCGACCTTCGATCTGGATATCACCAACTAAGGGTATTCGAGGACGATATTCCAAAAACAGCTTTTAGAACTCGTTACGGGCACTATGAGTTCTTGGTCATGCCGTTCGGATTGACCAACGCACCAGCTGTCTTTATGGATCTAATGAATCGGGTGTGCAAGCCTTATCTTGATAAGTTTGTGATCGTGTTCATAGACGACATACTTATCTACTCTCATTCGAAAGAGGATCACGAAGAACACCTTCGAGCAATTCTAGAACTATTGCGGGAAGAGAAACTTTTCGCCAAATTCTCGAAGTGTGAATTCTGGCTTCGAGAAGTGAAGTTTTTGGGTCATGTGGTTAACAAAGATGGAATTCATATGGACCCCGGCAAGATTGAAGCTGTGAAGAAATGGGATACACCCCAGACACCTTCAGAGATACGGCAATTCTTAGGATTGGCCGGATACTATCGTCGCTTCATTGCGAATTTCTCCAAGATCGCCCAACCGTTAACCTTGTTGACACAGAAAGACAAGAAGTTCGATTGGGGGGAAACACAAGAACAGGCGTTCCAAACATTGAAGGAGAAGTTGTGCAACGCACCAATATTGTCCCTCCCAGACGGAACTGATGACTTTATGGTGTACTGTGATGCTTCACATCAAGGTTTGGGCTGTGTACTAATGCAGAAAGATAAGGTAATTGCTTATGCCTCGCGACAACTCAAGGTGCATGAAAAGAACTACACAACTCATGATCTAGAGTTGGGTGCCGTAGTATTTGCACTCAAGATATGGAGGCACTATCTATATGGCACCAAATGCATCATCTACACAGACCATAAGAGCCTTCAACACATCATGAACCAGAAAGAACTTAACATGCGGGAACGACGCTGGGTGGAGCTACTTAGCGACTACGATTGTGAAATCCGGTATCATCCGGGGAAAGCCAACGTGGTGGCTGATGCCTTAAGCCGCAAAGAACGTGTGAAACCATTACGTGCTCGAGCGCTAGGTTTGACTATCCAAACTAATCTAAAGGCTCAGATTCAAATAGTACAAAACGAGGCATTGAAAGAAGAAAACCTTGCGGGGGACGAATTCCAGGGTTGGATAAACAATTGACTCGTAAGGATGACGGCGTTCATTACTTCATAGATCGTATATGGGTCCCCAGATGGGGAGATGTACGTACACTAGTCTTGGATGAAGCACACAGGACTCGATACTCTGTTCACCCTGGTGCGGACAAGATGTACCACGATCTGAAAGAGCTGTACTGGTGGCCAGGTATGAAGAAAGATGTTGCTGTATACTTGAGCAAATGCTTGACTTGTTCAAAGGTCAAGGCTGAACACCAGAAACCATCGGGACTATTGCAACAACCTGAAATTCCCGAGTGGAAATGGGAGAACATCACTATGGATTTTATTACCAAACTCCCGAGAACGCCAAGTGGGCACGACTCGATATGGGTTGCGGTGGATCGAATGACAAAATCCGCTCACTTCCTGCCTACCCGAGAAGACTATAAAATGGATAAGCTGGCAAGGTTATACATCAAAGAGGTCGTGACACGGCACGGGGTGCCGGTGTTAATCATATCCGACCGAGACAGTCGATTTACTTCGCGCTTTTGGCAAACGTTACAGAAAGCGATGGGCACTCGATTAGACATGAGTACAGCCTATCACCCCTAGACAGACGGCCAGAGCGAACGAACAATACAGACACTTGAGGACATGCTGAGGGCATGCGTCATTGATTTTGGTGGCAGTTGGGACACTCATCTACCGTTGATTGAGTTCTCCTACAACAACAGCTATCACACAAGCATTGGGTGCGCACCGTTCGAAGCGTTGTATGGACGGAAATGTAGATCACCAGTTTGTTGGGCTGAAGTTGGTGAAAGCCAGCTTACGGGCCCGGAGATCATTCAAGAAACCACTGATAAGATCTTCCTAATCAAAGACCGACTTAAAGCCGCTAGAGATCGCCAAAAGAGCTATGCCGACAATCGTCGGAAGCCTCTAGAATTCAATATTAGGGATCATGTCTTACTCAAAGTCTCTCCCTGGAAAGGAATCGTACGATTTGGTAAGAAAGGGAAGTTAGCCCCTCGATACGTAGGACCATTCGAGATTACAGAAAGAATCGGTCGGGTGGCTTACCGATTGAGGTTGCCACAAGAACTCAGCGGTGTGCATGATACTTTTCACGTGTCGAACCTCAAAAAGTGTTTGGCGGATGAGTCCTTACACGTACCAATTGAGGAAATCAAGATCGACGAAAAGCTTCATTTTGTTGAGGAACCTATTGAGGTCATGGACCGAAAAGTCAAAAAGCTAAGGCGCAGCAAGATACCTATCGTCCGTGTGAGATGGAATTCGAAACGAGGGCCAGAGTTTACATGGGAACGCGAAGATCAGATGAGACATAAATATCCACATCTATTGGAGGATGACGCTCTTAGACCTAGCACCAGTTGAATTTCGGGACGAAATTCCCTCAACTGGGGGATACTGTGACATCCGCCACCAAAGGTCCGTCATTAACGTGTTAGATTTGACCTTTATTATCAGTCATTCCTCATTTTATAAACCATCTACGTGGATACCAAATTTGTTTTACTTAGTTGTCCTTATATGCGTGATATCGTTGCTTGACTAGTTGTCATCTTAAGACGTTTCTCCAAGATTTGCCCCGTTAACACTAAACGCGTCATTTTTATAATAAAATAATTATCACAAACGAAATCATCTTTAAATTATAAATAACATTAATAACATTTTATTATCAATAAAACAAGACTAAGTTATAACGTTTTCAACCGAAACGAAATTTGGGAACTCGGGGGGGCAGACTGCGGGGACTAAACTTGAAATTTTGAGAAACTAGGCTGGGTATAAATACCCCTTCCCAGCCATTTTTCACTCTTTTTCACCCTTTCATCACTTCAACTTCCTCCTCTACTCTTTCTCTCTAGAAACAAACACCAAAACCGACCCGTTTCTCGCATCTTCGTCTTCAAATCTCGAGTATCACCGTGAACACTCGTTCCTAGCAGGTAGATAAACTCACTACCTCGTTTTTAACCCGGTATTACAGCTGCATTTCGAGGGTTTTCGGGTGCTCGGGTTCATCCGAGCACATGAGGTCGTGTGGACTTGCATGTCTTGTTTCTGAGTGTGTTTCTTGTCTAGATAGGTTAGAATATGAGTTCTGGAGGTTTTGGTTGGGTAAAGCTTGTGATCGGGCAACCGAAGGCCGACCTGCAACTCACTGCCGTCGCGACTCCCGAGGGCGCGAATGGGGTTGTCGCGCGACTGGGACGCGCGATTGCATGTGTGTGTGTGCGAGTAAGTGTGCGATTTGGGTAGATCGCGCGGTTGGGTCGCGCGGTTGTCGGTGGACGCGAATGAAGATGTCACGCGACTGGAGATGTCACGCGACAGGGGTTGTCGCGTGACTGGGTTATGTGAAAGTATGTATGTGCGATTGTGTGTGAGTCGCACGGTCAGATGCCTGTCGCGCGAAAGAGAGTCCACTCGCGCGAATGAAGCTGATTCGCACGGAGGGACTTTGAGTCGCGCGGTTGGCTGTTCGGTCGTGCGACTGGTATTGCGTGGTACGACTGAAGGCTTAGTCACACGAATGAAGGTTCAATTGTACGAAAGTAGCTAATTCGTATGACTGAAGGTTCACTCATGTGAATGGAGTGTCAGTCGTGCGTCTGGTCCTGTCATATGATTGATAATGGTGTGTGTGTGTGTGCGTGGATTCCCTTTTTCGGAGAATCTCACGACAATGAAGTAACATTAGTAAAGTGTCATAGCTTGACCACAAAGATTAAAGTCAACGCTATCAACAGCCACATACTATTTAAAATAACCTAATCTGACATATATGCGCCTGCCTGCTTGTGTGTGTGTATTACTCACGACCGAACCGAAACGACCCGACTCAATTAAACAATATTATTAACAGTAGTCCATAAGATTAATTCTTAACATAACTGTCAATAGGTGATTGACTGTTCATACATACATACAAGTTTGGGGAAGTTCATCAGACGTACTCACCACTTAACAAGTGAGTTTCGTGGCCCCTTTTTACGCTTATACAATTGTTTCGATCTTTTACAAACATGGGGAAAAGTATGCTCACACGTTTTCAATGCTGTACAGCATACATACATACAATTTTCATACTTGGAATCAACGTGATACTGTTTTGTGAGTACTTATCTGATGCATACATGATGTTACTGTGTGGACTGTCTTACAACCATTAATTCCGGTGTTGGAACCAACAGATAGGTATTAGTAGTACTACTGGGTTGACACCCCCACCCTTGACAGATGGTTACTTGTGAGTACCATCACACTGCCAGGAACGGGCCTAGGGTGAATATATTCTGACAAGTTGCTGTGTGTACATCATTAGGTTTGGTTGTATAAAACTCATGGTATGTGGTCTTGCTTACTTATAACTGTATGCACGGTATTCCACTATAAACACTATACAGCATCAACTACATGTTTACAAATTAAACCTGCGAAGCTCACCAACATTATTGTTGACATTTTCGAGCATATTTTTCAGGTAACAATGAGAACTGAAGATCTAGGAGTGCTGCCTTTTAGAGGAGACCCTAGGATGCATTTTGTGAACATTACCCTTGTAAAGCTTGAACATGTTCCTTTGTACACTTGTTCCCGAGTTATGGGAATTTACATTACAAGTTATCCTCAATGTTATATGATCATCTTATGTTATGGCTATGCTGTCGTGAACCTTGATTATACACGACACAAGTCTCCGATTGTGTTCGGGTATCGTCATGACGCACTTGTCATCATGCTATTATTGCTACTCTATTCATACCATGTGTTATGAAGATCCCGTCTAGCTCACATTCCCCGTGTTTCCGCTATCAGCGGGGGTGTGACAAAAATTGTCAGGATGACCATAGCCATGAAAATCTCTCTGCATTCATTGAAAGTCAACTCACAGAGATCTTCAGGATCATTTTGGCCTAATCTTAGAGCATTTCTGATTGAGTCTTCAGATACTTCAATCATTTGGTCTCTGGTCACAAATCCTCTAACAACTTTTCTTCCTTCATCATCTGCTTCAACTCTTGCTGTGCTCCAGAACTGTCTAATAAGTCTATCAGAAATCACAGTCTGGTAACACATTGCATACACATATTTTGTTCTTAGAAGAAATCTTATCATTTCCTCCTAAGAAAATGAATCTTGAGCTTCCTCATCAAGCAATGCAGCAATGTTGTGCTTTGACACAAACTTTAAATCAGCCATCTGCAAAATTTAAAATCAATGATATTAGACAATATGTGTATTTTAAAGCAAATGTTTTAATGTGAGTTTGAAAATATAATGATTTAAGATATTATAAACTAATGTTTTAAAATAAATTTGAATTTTAAAATCAACTTGAAATTTTAATTTTAAGTGTAAACACTTAAATTTTAATAAAAGATGAATTGTCAAGACTGATTTCAATTAAAAGTTTAACACTTTTATTTATTTTAGCTTATTTCACTTTATTAAACTCTTTAATTCCAGAAATGATGATTTTTATTAATTTAAATTATTTTTCATTATTTTTTTATTTAAAAATTCATGAATCCGTTCATCTTCTTCATCAAGTTCATCCTCTATCGATACTGTTTATCGATGAACATGAACAGTGTCTTCAATCAAATGTCAGATTAAAACCAGTTTAACATAACAACTTGATCGAAATCACAAGACAAACAAGATTCAATCATCAATTTCACACATTGTTTCGATTTGAATGCTTAAATCTGAAATTGTTTTGTTTTTACAAGTCTAGGGTTCAAACGACCGTACAAGAGTCGAACGCCTATCAAAAAATTTCCATTTAAACACGAAATCAGATGAATGTGAATCATACACTTACGTTCACAATCACAAAAACACTATCAACAATCTGTGATTTGTGCTCGAAATGGTTTTAGTCGAAGAAAGAGGGTTTTGGTCGAAAGTTCGAATAGTCAGAGAGGTTTTAAGAGGGTTTTGGAAATGTGAATGAAATGAATCACAAGTGTGCTTTTTATACTAAGTAAAAAAAATTAGACTTATGAGCACTATACAGGCGTTTAAGCACTGTTCATACTCATTAGGTCCTAAAATTTTCTAAGTATAGGACATATGAGTACTATTCAGTCTTATGAGGCCAGCCGTATTAGAACTGTTTAGACTTATGAGGTCAGCCGTATGAGAACTATTCAGACTTATGAGTACTGTTCAGTAGCATGAGCACTGTTCAGTAGCATGAGCACTGTTCAGTAGCATTAGCACTGTTCAGTAGCATAATGATGCTGAAATGTCCACACCAACTTCTCAGAAACATAACAACTGTTTAGACATACGACAACTGTTCATCCACATAACAACTGTTCATGCATTTTTGCACTTGTATTTTTAAGATCTTCCACCTGCACACTGTTTAAACACATTAGTAATATTTCATACTAATATTTAAACAATATTGCATATTTTTTTTACTTTTCCCTCAAATTTACACTTTTGATCCTCAAAATTGAACTTTTTACATTTTGACCCTCAAAATTTAACTTTTTACATTTTGACCCTTCATTTTAGTTTCAAAATGAACAAACCGAATATTTCAAAATTTGTCTTGATTTCAACATTTCAAATAAGCTTTTCCACTTGCTAAAAATTATGAGATCATTTTATCATTGAAAAACACACACATACTTTGAAATTAAAGCATCATCCTTTCAATTCAATATGATCATTTTGATTTTCTGAGAATATTCTTATTGGTTTATTACTCCCCTAAACTTTTAAGTTTTGCAAAACTTAGAAGTTTACCAACATATCATAAGAATATCAAACTTAACATGGTTATATTGCCTTCACACAAGAAAACATGCATAAAATCAAAATTAAAGTAGAATAAAAATCTAATATTTACACTAGAATCCTTGATTGCAGTGAGATCATATTAGATAAGATCAGGTCATTAACAGAAAAAATATATGGATAGTCATAGACAATTATTAAATCCTGATCAAGTGTGTTCCAGGTCAGTGATATCACAGCAAAGGAGACGCAAGATCTAAGGACAGCAAATGAGTGTTTTTGACACAAATTATCAGCTCACTTACTTTTTCAATTCTTGGATTGAGTAGGGTAGAATTATATATGACAAGATGTGACTCATACCAAGACGTAGAGGATCAACCATCATCAAGACAAGAAAGAAAGCACTCATTCTCAACTTATTACCTAACAAATACGCATAACCAGAGTTCATGTTACTTAATTTAATAGAGAATGATCATGGATAACCAAACCATCCATTTGAATGGGTTGTGCACATTGGCATCTTTTGCATCAAAGAAGAATATCCAGGTCTGTAATGACTTACAACAGAGGATATCTCAGCACTTCAGGTCTATGATGACTCATAACAGAGAAGTGAATGATGCTTGTAATAGATCTCATGATTAGTCACATTACCATCAGGTGTGAGTGGTGGTAGCTTAGCAAGCAGTCAATCTGATAAGCTAATACACTCAAAAGTACTTAGATGAATACACAAACAAGCATAGGGATTTGGGGTAATCACAAGAATTTACTTGTTCAGTATACTAGCATGATATTGTCTACACATCAAATCCTGATCATGTCAGACTTTATTAGCGAGTGAAGTATGCAACTGATCTTACTAATGTACTATCATTTCTCACATGAGGCAAACACAGATTCATTCCTAAAACAAATGAATGAGAAATGAAAAGCACTCTATTTTTGGAGTTTTTGATTTATATTTTTCTATTTGATTTTTGAGTTTTCTAATTTTGTATTTGTTTTTCTATAAAAGAAAGCACACACACACAAACAATCAGGCAAATAACTATGAAAAGTTATCCTTATGAAGATTTTCAGATTTAGGAAAGTATTTAATCATGAAAAGATTCAAATTAGTAACCAGGTTTACACATGGTTAATAAGGCCAATTGATTCCACTAAATACTCAAACCTTCCTGGTAGAAAAGCTTTAGTAAATAGATCTGCTAACTGTTTTTCAGTTGCTATTTGAATCAAAATGATTAAACCTTTTTCAGAATTATCTCTGAGAAAATGATATCGAATTTCGATATGTTTTGTTTTTGAATGTTGAACTGGATTAGCTGTAATGAACATAGCAGCAGTGTTATTAATGTAAATGGGTGTTTTAAGAAAATTGAACCCATAATCTAGCAGTTGGTTTTGCAACCAGAGGATTTGAGAACATCCTGCTGATGCAGCTATGTAATCAGCTTCTGCAGTTGAGACAAAAACATTTGTTTGTTTCTTACATTGCCATGAAACTAATCTGGGTCCAAGAAACTGACAACCACCCGTAGTAGATTTTCTGTCTTGACAGCATCCACCATAATCACTATTGGTGTATCCATGTAACTCAAAATTACCCTCGTAAGGATACCAAAGCCCTAAGGATGGTTTGCCTTAGAGATACCTGAATATTCTTTTGACAGCAATTAAGTGAGATTCTTTCGGGTCTGATTGATACCTTGCACAGACACAAACAGCATACATTATGTCTGGTCGTGATGCAGTAAGATACATCAAAGAACCAATCATAGATCTGCATAAAGTTTGGTCTACTGATTTTCCTTTAGGATTAGGCTCAATCTTGGTGTTTACGTCAGCTGGAGTTCTTATGGATTGACAATCATGCAGTTTGAATTTCTTCAAGAGTTTGTCAACAAATTTCTCTTGATTGATAAAAATATCATCTGCAGATTGTTGAACTTGCAATCTAAGAAAGAAATTGATTTCTCCCATAGAACTCATTTGGAAACGAGATTTCATGATCTCTTCAAATTCATTGCACATCGTGGACTTGTAGAACCGAATATGATATCATCTACATACACTTGCACACATAAGAGATCATCATTATCCTTCTTTATGAATAAAGTTGGATCGATTTTCCCTCTTGTATATCCATGTTGGATCAAGTGTTGAGATAATGTCTCATACCAAATTCTAGGAGCTTGATATAGGCCATATAAAGCTTTGCTAAGCTTATACACTCGATGTGGAAATTCTGCATCCTTAAAGCATGGAGGTTGCTTCACATACACATCATCAGTGATTGGCCCATACAGAAATGCACCTTTGACGCCCATTTGATACACCTTGAATTTCATGAATGATGCATAAGCCAGGAAAACACGAATGGATTCGAGTCTTGCAACTAGAGCAAATACTTCATCATAGTCAATTCCTTCTTCTTGTGTGTATCCTTGTGCAACAAGTCTTGCTTTATTTCTTATAACTACGCCACGATCATCAGTTTTATTTCTGAACAACCATTTTGTGCCTATGGCATTTTCTCCTTCAGGTAATTCCACTAACTTCCACACTTCTTGTTTCCGAAATTGTAGAAGTTCTTCTTGCATAGCTTCAATCCAACCATTGCCCTGTAATGCCTCGTGACATTTTTAGGAACAATCTGAGAAAGAAAACAAGAGTATAAACAAACATTTGCATGTTCAGATTTACTCCTAGTAGTTCTTTCATTCAGAGGACCAATAATCTGTGATGTTGGATGGTTCTTGTGGATACGAGATGTCGGTATCTCAGTTCCTTGAACATTAACATCAAGATTGGTTTGGTTCAGATTGGAGAGCTGTTGTAATAAGGTAGAAGAATGTGGAGTGAAATTTGGAACTTGAGAAGGTGAATTGAGAAAGTAATCAAAGTTACTATGATCAATTGCATCTCTAGAGATGGAAGATGTGCCAGACTCAGGATGTCCAATTTCTGTACCATCATTAGGAATAGGTTGTGATACTTCTTGATCTGCTGACACCGAATGATCTGAAGCTGACGAAGTATGAACATTGTCATTGAATTGGATTGTTGAATACTTGACAAATGAAAAGAATGGATAATCTGGACGAGCATCATCTGAATCATCAGAATCTGAATCATCACTGAAAGATCCAAGATCTCCTCTTGAGTTCTTCTTACCTGAAAAATCATCAGATTGATTAAACAAGTTAGATTGAAATAAGTTTGACAAAGAATCCAAATCAAATAACCATGCAGGTCCATTTGAAACTGATGGAAAAGAATTTTCCAGAAATTTAACGTTGAATGTTTCATTAATAGTGTTTGTCCTAGAGTTATAAATTCGATAGGCTTTGGAAACAGATGAATATCCAATGAAAAATCCATTAACAGCTTTTTCTTCAAATTTTCCTAAATGATCACTTGAGTTAAGAATCATAACTGGACAACCAAATGATTTTAAAAAATTTATGTTTGGTTTCCTGTCAAACATCAACTCATATGGAGTTTTCTTTTTATCTTTAACAAGTAAGATTCTATTCTGAACAAAACAGGTTGTTGATATCGCTTCGTCCCAAAAAGTGATTGGAATTTTGGCATCAGCTAACATAGACCGGGCAGCTTCAATTAGAGTTCTGTTCTTCCGTTCAACAACTCCATTTTGTTGTGGAGTTCTGGGAGCACTGAACTTATGAACTATCCCTTTTTCTGCACAAAACAAATCAATGTTAGCATTTTTAAATTCAGTTCCATTATCACTTCTTATTATTTTTACTTTTTGTTCAAGCTGATTTTCAACTTTATTAATAAATTCTTTTAGAAGATCTGCAGTTTTAGATTTAGCTTGAAGAAAGAAAACCCAAGAAAATCTTGTATAATCATCTATGATGACTAAACAGTATGATTTTCTACCAATACTCCTAACATTAGTTGGTCCAAAAAGGTCCATATGTAACATCTGGAGTGGTTTGGTGTTTAAGTTTATCAGCTTGGACTTATAAGACGCTCTATGTTGTTTTCCCTTCAGACAGGCTGAGTAGTGATCAGTAGTTGAAAACTTCTTGGAAGGAAGTCCAATAACATGATTTCCTGCTACAAGCTTGTTCATGTTTTTGAAGTTGGAATAACCAAGTCGTCTATGCCAAAGATGGCTTTCATCATTCGATGCTTTAGCAATCAGGCAAGTAGTTTCAGTTGCAGGATCCACTTGAGACATATCTAGTTTGTATACATCTCTGTCCCGAGCAGCTTTAACTATCACCCAATCATTGCTAATCTGAAAACCTGGTTTCAAGACATAACAGTGAGATTCATCAAAAGAACAGAATAAGATTTGTCACAAATTTGGGATACACTTAGAAGATTAAAGTTTAACTGTGAACAGAAGTTGACTTTATCAAAACTGATAATCCCATTGGACACTGTTCCCTCTCCTGTTATCTTTCCACCTGCATCACCTCCAAAAGCAACATGAGTACCATCTTTTAACTTAAAGTCTTGTAACAAGGCTTGATTGCCTGTCATATGCCGGCTACACCCACTGTCAACATACCATGAGTTGATTGGTCTCCGCGGGCATACCTGCATTCACAAACATTTAAGGTGAGTTAGTAACCCAAGCCGAGATGGTCTTGGGCTTGCCAAACTTGTCAACAATTGTAAATTGTTTGAAATGAAGTTTGTTGACATCTGGTTTCTTTTGAAATTTAGCCTTTTCAAATCCTTTTTGAGAAACCAGTTGATTATCTCTTTGTGATTTTGTTTTCAAAGTATTGTATCTGTTTTCAAGATCATCATCAAGAAATCTTGAACTCTTATATGAAGCATTTGAGAATGTTCCTTTGTTTATTCTCACAGATCGAGGAATAAACTTTTCTTGATTATATTGCTGTGATTTGACAAAATGATGATTATCATAATCAGAATTGTTTCTTCTGAAAGATCTCAAACCCAAGGAAGGTTGTTGTTGTGAAATCACATATGTAGCAATACTTGTTAAAGTAACATTCTGAAATGTCATGATTGTACATGTCACAGATATCACAATACTTTTCAGAATGTTTAAACAACATTTTGTTAACCCTTGATGTTGAAGCAACATTTGATTCTTGTTTAAATTTTGGGTTAGGCAAGCTAATTTGTTGTTTAATTGGTGTGAATTTGGTCATTGGATTTTTAGGATTTTTCTTTTGAACTTGAACAAAATTCTTTGACTCCTTTAATTCAAATCTTTTATACACAGCGGAAGTCTTATGACCTGACTTGTTTTCAGATCAGAGTTAGATATCTTAGGTGTAGATGTCATTTTAGTGCTTGTGTTCATGTCAAAAGTTGCTGCAGACACAAACTTCACAGGTTTAATTTGCGTATTGTTCTGTGACTTATTAATTGATTCAGTTTTCTTTGCTTTTGCAGCTTTTCTTCTTCTTTGATTTCTTAATCTGGATGATGTTTTCTTGCTTTGAAGTTTAGTTGAATCTTGAGAAGATTCCTTTTGACACTCTTTATATTCAGTTAGTTCATTAGAACTAGAATCATCAGAAATATTGTTATCTGGTTTAACTTCTTCAGATTTTCCTTTCAGTTTGTTATTGACATCAGATTTTTCACTCTTTTGTTCAGTTTGTTCAATAACATTTTCACTTTTTGGTACAAACTGCTTCTTTTGCATTTGTTGTGGTTCATATGATATGACTTTGACTGGATGACCATTTTTGATCTTGTCAGTTTCTTCATAAACTTCAACATTTTTCTTTTTAAAGTTCAATTGATCTTGAAATTCTTTTAGTTTAGCTTTGTTTTTTAGTGAATGATCATGAGTATTGAAATTCTCTGGTAATGTGTTTGAGATTGATTCAGGCATAGGTTCATGTGTGAATCCTAATCCTGTTTTATCTTTGTCATTTCTTCCATTCACTAGTTGCTCAACAATTTTCTTTGAGCTTTTAACTTTGGCTAAATCTATTTGAGTTGCTGCATGTGCCAACTTTTCTTGTTCAAGTGTTTTGTTCATCTCTTCAAGTTGTTTCTTTACAAGTTCAAGTTCTTTAATAGTTTTGTTCCATGAAGCTTGAAGAGACATTATCTTTTCATCAGCAATTTTGTGATCAGATTTTAGTTTATTTTGCCTTGATTCTTCTTGTTTGAGCTTGTCACATATTTTGAATGAATATGTTCTGTAGTGTTCAACTTGTTCAAAACATGCTTTTGTGCACATTTTCTCTCTCACTTCCACTGGTATTTCAGGATAAGAGTTTGAAGATTTAGTATCAGAAGAGTTAACAACCTTTGGTTGTTCTGATTGAGCCATAAGAGCAACTTCTTCAGTGGTATCTTTTGGGTCTAATTTGTCGCTCCAATCATACTCTTCTTCTTGATCTGATTCATCATCCTTCTTTGGATCTTTATCTTTAGACCAGTCTTCATCATCAACTTCAGTAACTAGAGCCAGATTAGCAGTGAGATCAGCAGTAAATTGCTCTGCATATGCACTCCAGTCATAACCATCTTTGATGTTTACAACTAGTGCCTTCTTAGGTTCCTCACTATTCTTCTCTTCTTTGGGTTCTGGCATTGGTAGACTTTGGTATGGCTTTTGAAAAGTCTTGTTTGCCTGTTGCTGATATTTCTGGACATTTGAGCTGCCTTGACTATTTCCTCCTTGGTTTCTTGGAGCTTTACATTCTCTTGAAAAGTGACCATAGCTGTTACAGTTAAAGCATCTTGATTTTGATTTATCAAACCCAACAGTTTTGTTTGCACTGGGTTTGTAATTTCTGTTAGTGTAAGAATGCTTTTGAGTTCTGTAAGCTATCATGACCATTTGCCAATTAAGATCCATTTCTTCTACATCATCTGGATCCATCTCAAAGAGATCTTGTAGAACTAGCTCCACTTGAGTCAGATGACTGCCTTGATAAGCTTGGAAACTTGCCATGAATGCTGTGAAAGCAGTTTTTGACTCTTCATCTTGTAAAAGAATGTTAATCACATCTTTCACTTTGCTTGGATTGGGAGAGTTTGAGGAGGATGGCATCTCAGTTGAAGGTTTAGGCATTTGAGCTTTAGGAGGAGATTGTGATTGTGGTTGAGTAGAGTAAGCAGGTGTACTGGTGAAGAATCCTGCTCCCACAAACAGATCACCTTCATCTTCAGGAGTTGATTGGTCTTTAGCCAGAAATGCATTCTCTACAGTATTTGCTGGAGAAGCAACATACTTATACTGAGTTGTTGATGCATGTCTATCATTGTTTCTTGAACTCTCATCAATCTCTACAGATTCAATTTTAGCAATGAGAAGGTCAAGATCCATTGGAAACTTTTCAGTATGTTTCAACAAAGTAACAGTTTGTTTCCAAGAAGATGGTAGTGCATTCAGAAGTCTGTTGTTTAGGTCCTCAAGATCATTCTTGATTCCCAAAGTAGACATTTCTGTAGTTAATTGCACAAACATGTTCATCATTTGATTTATTGTTTCTCCTGAGATGTGCTCAAAAAGTTCCAATTGCCTTTTCAGTTTCTGTTTCTTAAGGTCTTGAATTTCCTTCCCTCCTTCATATATAATCTTCAAGGCTTTATACATTGTATATCCAGTTTGATAGTTTTCAAGCCTTGAAAGAACTTCCAGTGGTTGTCCTTTACACATGAGAGAATATGCTTTGATGTCATTCTTCACTTTCTTTAGATCATCACCATGAAGATTATCTTCTGGATAAGGCTCTTATGAATCTTTAGAGTACACAAATCCTCTGTCTGGTCCATCAGTGATAATAGGGATATAAGGTCCTTTTTCAATTGATTTCCATAGATCAGTGTCTATGGAATTCAAGTGATGTTTCAGTCTCAAAGACCAGTTTTTGAAATCAACTCTGTTTTTAAGTTTTGGAACTCTATTCTCAGAATCTTCTGATTTCACCATTTTTTATATTTTTGTTGTTTTTCTAAGCTTTTGAATTAAGAAAAGATAAAAAATATTTTTGGATTTTTGAATTTTTTTTAAAAAAAAATTCTAAGTGTCAATGCTGATGAGTCTGAACAATGGTGATAAGTCCCAACAGTAGAAACGTCCCAACAGTGATGAAACTGCTCAACAGCTGATAAGTCTAAGGGAATGCCTTAGAAAAATTTCCAACACAAGGATTGAAAAGTCCAAACAGTAGTAAAACGCCTTCATAGTAGAAACTATCACACAGTGGTTATATGTCCACACAGTGATGGTATGTCCAACCAAGTGAAACTACCACACAGTGGTTATAAGTCCATAGTGGTAATACGCCTAGGGGTAAAACGACTGAACAGTTGAGAAAAGTCTAAACAGTTCTCAAACGGCCGAACACAGGCAAATTTCAGTGTTTTTCAGCCTTAATACGACACATTCATCAGATTCATATGAATGTAACGAACTCAGACATTTCAAAATCCTTCAATTGTTGATGACTTGAGCTGAAACTTTCTAATTAGTTCATGATTATACCGATAATCAATCCTCTAACATCAATTTCAGTAATTATCAACAAATTTCAATGAATTTTGGAAATTTAAGGTCGAACACTCAAGAACACTTTCTCGAACTGTTTTTCACTAATTCACTCAATTTTGATGAGATAAACTGCAATTTATGATTCAAAACATGTTTCTGTTGATGAAACACATCTCTGATTCACAATATTTCACTTGAATTGTCAATTGATTACAGATTTCTGTGGATTTTTGAAGTTTCTATCTTCGACAGAACCTCAAAAACACTCAACCGAAAGCTCTGATACCAATTGATAGGATCAATTAGAGCAATCTGTAACAATTATATGAACAATTCAAAGTAAAATACAAACAATTGTAATCAAATCAAGCAATATCAATAAAATTCACTGTTCATTGATAGCAAAGACGATTACAAGAGTTAGAAAGCAGTTCAAAATGTTACAACTACTAAAAACTACTCTTGTCTAAGCTATTTATACTATAAACAAGAAAAAGACTATCAATTTACAACTTTAGTCCCTATACTAAGACAAAATTGTAAAACAAGACTAATGTTAATCTTTTGAGAGGACTAACATCATCATCATCATCTGACCCATCATCATCAGAATCGTCATCATCATCATTACCATCTCCGTCTCTATTACCTTTAATTCTTAATGTATCTTCCCTTTTGCCTTTCAATCTTAATATGATCTTCTTGTTCTTCTTCTTAAGCTTCTCAATCCTTTTATTTGATGTTATTAGTTGCTG
Source organism: Flaveria linearis (assembly GCA_024085815.1). Lineage (NCBI taxonomy): Eukaryota > Viridiplantae > Streptophyta > Magnoliopsida > Asterales > Asteraceae > Flaveria > Flaveria linearis. Next base: position 77,118,886 of record CM044005.1, read on the forward strand.
ATTCTGAGCTCGAATGGTTTTATTGGCTCTAACAATAGCCAGCTCGTTTGCATGGTTTCTGCTAGTTAGCTAGGCTATCTGTTGGTTTTGAGTAGCATTTTCAGCCATCAACTGATTATTTGGCTTATTTTCATGTCATTAGCAGCAAGCAACTTGAGTACCATCTTGTTCAAGCTTGCTAGTTTCTCCTCTAAACCTACACTGGGTAGTGATGATTTTTGAGGTGTAGATGCATGTTGTGTTGAGGTGCCTGCCTGTAAGATGAAAGGGTTGGTAGTTGAGGTTGTGAATAAAGGAATAGGAATGGTTGAAGTTTAGGGAAGTGAGGTTGTAGTGATTTTGGGAGAGATTGGAATGGGTATATATATGGTAGTGGGTGAGATGGTGGAAGTAGAAGTGGTTGTAGCAGAAGATGTTGTCAGTTATGCTTGAGCGGGCTCTTCAGTGCTAATCAGGACCAACTTTTGGCGTTTGCCCTTCTTCTTGTACAACATAGCCATTCTTTTCTTTCTTGATCCAGAGGTAGTCGATTCTTGATCTTTGGTGCTTGGTTGCTCAGGAATGTAGGTTGGATCTCCCTCCTCGGTATCCAAACCTTTTGCCTTTGATTGACAGGCCCCAACCACTTCCTTTCCTCGAGTAGTGGCAATCCACTTTCCTCCAATCATTTCAGTAAGAGGTTCCTCATCTGTGTCATCTGATTCATCTCTCAGATCAAAGTTCTCCACATCATCCATAATTGGTGTTTCTTGGGTGGCTGATGATTGCCCAAAACCTCCAGTAGCCGAACAACTTACATGCTGAGACACAGGAGCGACTGTGGAGGTTTCGGCAGCTATGGTTTGATGCAGAGCATCTCCACCTCCTCCATGACCTTCTTCTTGATCATCGTCATCATCATTCTGATCGTCAGGAATAATCACGTTCTCCACATCTGAGTCATTGTCATCGTGACGCCATTTTCTACCCGCTGGCGCCACATAATCAGTATTGACCAAATTACCAAACAATCTTCTAACAGGAGGTTTCTATGGTTTTCCTCTGTACACCTTCATTCTTCCCAGAGTAATATCATCTATAACCTCGAGGATCACTTTATAATCTTTATTCTTTGGCAAGTTTGGCAGCTTTTCATTTATCAACATCTGTAGGAAACGAGGATACATGCAGAAACTATCTTTTCCCTTCATCTTAATATTCTCCTTCATGTAGTTAAAGAACATCCTCGAGAATCTGAAGGGATGATTCAAAATCAGTGCCACAAATGCATTTTGCATCTGATCACTCAACTCATCGAAACCACCACGTCTTGAAGCAAGGCATTTGAGTACGACATGTGCCAAATACTTGAATGGAGGACACATATTGCTCTTGTTCAATACCCCAGCATTGATGTCTCCAGCATATTTGATACGCAGGAAGCAACCACAAACCACTAGTGGATGTAGCTTGATTGGGTGTGTCTCATCTTCTCCCAATTCCAGAACTCGTCTTATATCATCATCTCCTATATCAATGTCTTCACCAAAAATTGAGCTTCGAATCCTATAAGGCTCAACGCTTCTATCTACTACAACATTCTCCCGGAACATTTGCTGTATAGATCTGTAGGGGGTACAGGATGATGAAATAGCCTTGAATATCCTGGACCAGTTTAGGAAGTTTATGATTCCGACAAACTCAGCTTCATTCCTCGAAGTGGTGTTCAGATAAGCACAAATATTGTGCTTTGTGTTCATTGTCCACCTTTCTGCCATTTAACCTGCATCACAAACCACAAACACCCAAACAACCATATGAGTACAGTTTAGAACACGAGAAAGGTGTAAATTTCAAACAAAAACCATGCAACTGATCCATTCGAATGATTCGAATGTACGATTGAAATTAGTCGCACGATTGAGCACTTGATTGAACATAGTCATGCGATTTGACATAAGATTGGGCCAGTCGTACGACTGGATGACCGATTGGTTCAATCGTGCGATTGAACCCTGCGAATGGTTCAATCGTATGATTGAAGTTCATCATGATTCCAGTCGTATACAAACAGTTCGAGCCCAAGAATTCTTGATTTTGGTTCAAATCGTTATGAAAAATTACGGTTTTGGTGTCCTTAGTCGCATCTTGACCTGATAAAATATTAGGTATATTTTAATTTCACTTTAATGCTCGTTATGGGTTCAATTTGATGATCTCTTTTTCCGGTTTTGTATGTGATAAAATTCATGGATATAGGATCGGTTTAAGACATTATAGAGCTTGTACTTCATCTCATAATTACCTCTAACACCACACCAGTCGATTAGAGGTTGAAAAGAACAGCTTTAGGTCACAAATCCAACTCCGAAAAATCCCCCCCACTTCGTTGGTTTTCATACAAGTTTGAAAAAGTGAAGTCCAGAAGCACGATTGAAACCCTTTTATACCCTAGTTAATTTCAATCGTGTGACTGGGCCTAAACGCATGGTCCAAACGTGCGACTAGAGTCCAATTGCATGATTCAGCCAGTCGTTTTCTCCAATTGCGCGACTTGTCCATACTCCTCCATACAATTGTGCGTTTGGGCCATACTCATGATCCACTCGTGCGATTGGGCCATACTCATGATCCAATCATGTGATTAGGCCATACTCATGATCCAATCGTGCGATTGGGCCATACTCATGATCCAATTGTGTGATTGGGCCATACTCATGAGTTCAACATAGGATGGCTCAGTTTTGCACATAGTTACCTCATACATAACCATCTTATCTATCGATCATCTCAGACATGACCTTTTTATCAATCAACTTTCATTTATTAAAATTTCTGATCACCTCAGACGTTATCCTTTTATCTTTCAGAAACAAGCTTTACACAGTTTTGATTCAGATCACTTGTGACGTTCACGGAGTTTGATCTTGTCACATAGTCCGATACTGACACATTTCAGACACAAGCAAAACAAAAAAACTTTAAATGTAATGCTAAAGTAAAACATAATGTTGTATTTTTCATTTGAGGAGAGTTGAAAACATAGTAAATTCATTTAGAGTTTTTCTCCCCCTGAGCAGACCAGCTTCTAGCATTAACCTCAACTAGAGAAAGATTCATATGGAATCATACAGGCAAACACACCATTAGTTGGGACTTTTATATATTTTGAAATAATAGAATAACTAGTCTATACATTTCACAGAATCTTAGTACTCCAAGAGTCAAGTGCACTAACAGGAGATCTTGCCAGAACTGTTACACTGTACACTTTGATTTTGGATATCGAGAAATGCATCCAAGATGATTGTTAGTATATTTTTTCATTTAAATCCATACACATATTTTTGACATACATTGGTGATAGATTTTAGGTGTATTAAATCAATGAGTATTTGTGGGTCCCATGCTTATATGGTAATCAACCTTCCTTAGGAGATTTTTGAGCGGTCCAGTGGTAAACAAAACCAGAGCTTCAAATTAGTGCTTTGCACCTTAGAGAATATGCTTTTGTAAAGAAGAGACTATTCTAAGAGATTTCACAGAGATGCATAGCCTCAGGTCAGTGCCATCGCACAACAGAGAGGCGCAAACAACAACGAATTCTTAGAATATATAGGTTATGCTTTGCCTCAGGTCAGTGCCATCGCACAACAGAGAGGCGCAAGACCTATCTTCTTTTAGAGCAATTTGATAAAACCTTTTAACGCAACAATGACATTTGTCATCAACTTAATTACATTTTAATCTTTTATTTTAAAGCTTTATGACAGTTGTCATACTCATTGCTCAGGTATTTGGTCGTTAGCACATATTTATGGCTTTCATTTGCTGCTCACCCCTTGTTAGAAATTTATTGATTGTGTAAACCAGGGATAAGATGGGAACCCATAACTTGATGATTGATTTAGTTTAAGTGAATCACCAATGATGTCTACTAGTCTATTGTGTTGAATCTACCGACACATTGATGGACTTGCACCCCCTAGACCTACTTTCTCCATGTAACTGCGGGAACAGACTAGCTTACTATCATTTCTCAACTTATTAGGCTTTGACATCTTAGATTTATAATTTTCTGTGTTTACTAAAATAATCTAAATAATACAAAAAGGAAAATATTTTTGGTGTCCCAAACAACTCGATGCCTATGTAATATCATTTTCCGTAGTAATGATTCAATTTCTCTGGGTTGCTGTCTTTGCCTTTCAGCTTGCCTACACCCCCCCTGTTTTTTTATTATTAAACTATTCTCCCCCTAAAATTTTAAAACAGAAAATCTTTTTGTGATTTTGAATTTTTTAAAAACAGAAAATAAAAATAGACCTAAAAATAAAAGTTAAATTAGACATAAATAGAATAAAAAATAAGACTAATGAACTATGGACTTGATTGCTCCGGAATCACATCATCTTTCTTTTGATGCCGTTAACTTCTAATAGATAGAAAAATCTCGGTTTATCAAAAGCTTTTGTATAGAGGTCGGCTCTTTGAAAATCCGTGTTAATTTTATTCATCTCAATAAAGTGTTTTTCAAAACAGTCACATATAAAGTGATATTTTATACCGATGTGTTTAGTTTTGGGATGTTGGATCGGATTTTTAGTGACAGCGATTGCAGCAGAATTATCAAAAAAATAGGAGTGCTAGTAAATTTCAAACCATAATCCCGCATTTGCTGTTGAATCCATATGATTTGTGACAACAGCTTGCCGTAACAACATATTCAGCTTCACATGTTGACAGAGCAATAGAGGTCTACTTTTTGCATTGCCAAGTGACTAACCATCTTCCAAAGAACTGGCATCCCGTAGATGTGGACTTATAATTCATCTTACAACCTCCATAATCTGAGTCGCTGTAAGCAGTAAGTTCAAAGTCATCATCATGAGGATACCACAACCCGAGTATTGGTGTACCATTCAGAGCAAAAAATCCGATTCACCCTAATAAGATGGTTCACTTTCAGTTTTGACTGATATCTTAAGCAGAGAAACATGGCATACATGATATCCGGACGAGAAGCTGTGAGATACATAAGAGATCAATCATTCCCCAATACATGGTGGCATCAATCAGATCCCTGTTTTCATCAGGTGTCATATCGTGATTCGTGGCAAGAGGGGTACCAGCAACAGTAGCATTCTCCATGTCAAAACGACTCAAATGTCTCCCACATATTTAGTATGATGCAGAAAAATGCCAGTAGGTGTCTGATCCACCTGTAGACCCAGAAAGAACTTCATTTCTCCCCTGACACTCATTTTGAATTCAGCTTTCATCACTGTTTCAAATTCTTTACATAAGTCTTTATTTTTGGAACCAAAAATTATGTCATCCACGTTTATCTGAACCATCAGCAAGTCACCATCTTTTCTTTTATGAACAATGTGTAGTCAATTACTCCTCTTCGAAAACCATGTTTCAGCAAATGTGTGGAGAGTTTCTCATACCAGGATCGAGGGGCTTGATGCAGCCCATACAAAGCCTTGTCTAATTTATATACCCTGTCCCGATGATAAGGATCTTCAAATCCCTCGGGTTGACTCACGTATACAATTTTACGGATATCCCCATGAAGAAAAGCACTCTTTACATCTAGTTGGTAAACCTTGATTTTCATGTAGGATGCATAGGCTAAGAAGATCCTGATTGCTTCCATTCTAGTGAAGGGTTTGATAGAACACAAAATCAAAGTTTAACCTTTTAAACTTTCAGAAAACGCAGCGGAAGTTTAGCATTATAACATGTTTATAATCTGAAAATTTCATGTTCTAAATGATGTTTTTAAGATGAAAAACAAACCCAAATCAAAAGGATCTTTAATATGTGAATGAACAAGCTATTAACATATGTAAAACTACATAAAATCACAGCTTCAATGAGCTGTGAAACTACCTTTCTGCAGCAGCAAAAAGTCGACCAAAAGGTGTGGAAATGATGTCCAAAATCGGCCAAGACTTCAAGGGTAAAAGTCCTCAAGCTTGTATACCCCAAGCCCTTTGCTAAACACCTTCTTGTTAGGGAGATTACACCACCAAATGATTCAAAAACTCTCAATTTTTGATGCTGCTGGCCGAAGCTTTTTGGGAGAAAAGGAGAGAGATTTTTGATCTAGTCGCACGTGTTGTGTGTAGTGAAATGGTGGAGTCCAAGACTAGTAAAAGATGTGTGGTTTCAAGAAAGCTAAAGAGACAATAAGATTAAAGGGGGGGCGGCCGAATTTGATGTTTGAAAGGCTCTTCCCCCTTAAACTTATCACACAACATATTTTAACTAGTCTTGTACCTAGATAAGCAATTAACCTTTTAATTGTATCATCCACACACTCCATAATTAAATTATGATGTTATTTAACACACTTAAATACATTACAAATAATATCAATGAACAAAATGTATTAATAATTTGTTCCATCTCATATGCAACTTATTTAGAAAACCCATTTTTTAAATTTGGTGTAAATATTTAATTGCATGATCAATCATCAATTAAATATTAATTGGTGTTTGCTAAGCTTGTTATTGGGTATAACCCAACTTGGATCATAACGTACTAACCACATCAATATTTTATGTGTCTTGGGCACATAGAATCCTTCAATATCACACTTGCCCAAGATTCATAGAAGATTGATGCAAGCAGTAAATACCGCCTAACAACGGTTTACTACCCTTAATATGCATGACTTATAGCCATTCAATAATATCATCCCTTTCAAGTACCCTACTTGAAATGATTTAGGTGAATCAATCATCTATCCTTTTATTACAGATATCATGTTAAATCCAAGGACACAGAATGATCATTCCTTGTTGATTTAACTTAATCAGGCCTTAGACATCTAACTCTCAACGAATAAGAGGAACAAATTCCATCTTGACTACATACGTTTCTCACAAACACCCTCATACCTGAACATACCCTTATGTATTATCCACTATTTAAGGACAGTGAAGAATTTGCTCAAGGTATGATACTTGGTGAATATCAAAACCCAATATGTATCTTAGGTCAGAGGATACCAAATGATATTCGCCTTTACTCAAATTTACTTATGATCAATCAATAAGATTCCATGTAGTAAAATTTAAGATGCGGGTTAGTCCAACATTTGTATCCCACAAATATCTATGAACCTTGGTAGCAACTGAAGGAATTGATCTGCCCAAGATACATATTAAATTGATGTGGCTAGTGTGATATGATCCAAGTCAGGTCATACCCAATAACAAGCTTAACAAACATCAAAAGATAATTTATTTGTTGATAAGATCATACAAATAAATAATGACACCAATTTAGAAAATGGGTTTTCTAAATTATTGCTTTTGTAAATGAACATCATTATGTGGATAATTGTTCATGAGATATTATTTGTTTTTAATTATTTAGTTTTACTAAATGATAACAAATAAAAGAGTGTTTAATTTATAAAGTTTAAAAATTAGTTTTCAACTTTATAAACTAGAGATTAGAGTGTGTTAGTTGTGTTTAAAATTAAAAAGGGTGGGACCCTTTTGTCTTGGAGATTTCGGCCACCCAAAGGGCCTATGGCTTCCATTTCTTTGTCTTGTAAATAGACAAACTTAAAGACACTAACACACTCCAACTTCTTGTCATTCACTCTTGCATGCAAAATCTTTCTTCTCTTTCAAACTCTCCCTCTCTCTCACGGTTTTGGAAGAAAAGATAGAGCAGAATTTTTCAGCTTTCAAAAGGGTTTTGATTGCTGAAAATTGGTGTCAAAGAGTCCTAGCAATCAAAGGTGTTTGTACAAGCTTGGGGTATCACCACTTGAGGGCTTCTACTTTGAAGTTTCAGCCAAGTTTTCATCTTCATTCACCTCTCTAATCTCCAAATCCAGCATCTCCAAAGGTTGTATTTCATCATCTTATGTTCATTCCATTGTATGCAATTTCGTATAATGATCCATGGGTTTGGGGATTGCTTATTAAATGGGTTTAATAACCATCTATGTTGACAAGTTTTAAAACTTAAATCCGCTGCGTTTTCATATAAATAAGGTTATATGAGCTTTGATAAACTTGTTAAAACCCCAACAATGGCATCAAGAGCCACTTATACGAATGAATACATATATTATACATACTAGTTCACGGTTTTTTGGTGCTTGACACCACAAATCCGAGAGTTAGAAGGCTGTTTTTTTGGTCACCCCTTTTGTTTTAAAGATGTTACTTTATGCATGTAAGGATCTTTAAAAATATAAATCATTAGATGATTGTTTGTTAGGACTAAACCCATTTGTTCTTGGTTTATGTTGGCCAAGAAATGGGTTAAAAAGGGGCTGCCAAAATCATGACATTAGGATATGTTTGAATATGTTGTTTGTTGATTATTCATAACAAAGCCTTGACCATGTGGATGATTGATTGGTTGTCATGTTATATTCATTTGGGCATGTAATAATTTAATTTTTGTTTCAAGTCTTGTTTTGGAATCTATTCATTCATATGGTTTGTAATAAATAGATTAGGAGTTTATCTTTACTAGAAAAATGTATTAGGATACATATTTTGTAAGGATGCTCAAGATCAAGACTTGAAGAAAAGATGGACAAAGAGGATGCTTGAAGATGTGGATTCAAGTGGGAGTTCTTTTTGTCAACCATGTGTCATGTTCTTAACCCTTAGGACAAGACCTTCTGACACACTTGTTTTGGCTAAACAAGTGTGCTCAACTTAGTATGCTTTGTTATGCATATTTGAATTGTTTGGTTATGCTTGGTTGAATGCTTATGATGTTGTTTGTTTTGAATATTTGAATGTGATTAAAAACCATCGATTAAAACTAGCTATAATAAGAAATTGTTCTCAAATCATTAAGCAAAATAGAATGGTTCTATAAAAGGAGTTAATGGTTTGCAAAATAAAATGGGTTTTATTCAAAAGAACCAATAGGGTGCCATATGGTTGAATGCATACAATCATATGGTACATAGACTTTTCTAAACAAGAATTGTGAAATTGTAAATACCTTTTGAAAACAAGTTAAACACCATCCTTTTACACAACACTTAGGTTACTTGCAAACTCTTAGTGGGATAAAGGTCACCTAACCACTTTGAGGGAACTTGTAACTTGACGTGAGAATACCATGTTTGTGGGATAAAGGTCACCTAACCACTTATGTAGTAAACTCACACGTGTGTGTAAGTAGGACGACTTGATTTGTAAAATATATTGAATGGATCACCTAAAATATGTTTTATAAAAGGTGTTGATGGGATAAACATGCCGTTATAAACATAAGATGTTCAAACGATCCCATACCACTAGAAGTTGCAATAGGTTGCAATTGTCATTTATGACTACCTTGTTTATTTAAATAATGGGATAAAGGTCACCTAACCAATATTTAAATATAACTTTGGATTCTAAAATTTTATTTATTAATAGTCTATGAGACATAAAGGGTATTAATAAATGAAATATATAATTATATCAACGATTACTAAAATGGAACTTTGTAAAATCTTGTAGATGGCCGACAACAACAACGCTAATAATGATGTACCAAACCAAAACAACCAATCCCTAAGGGCGATCCTTCAAAGGGATCGTCTAACACCTAACAATTTCATGGATTGGTACCGCAACTTGAGAATTGTTCTCAAGCAAGAAAAGCGGGCCTACATCCTTGATGATCCCATCCCCGACAAACCTAACGAGGAGGATGTGGAAGCCTATAATGATTGGGTTAGATATGTGGAGGAATCCATCCAGGTCTCTTGCTTAATGTTAGCAAGTATGACACCCGAACTCCAAAAGGAGTATGAGCTCCATGGAGCCTATGACATGATCACTTAGTTACAGGAAACGTTCCAGCAACAAGCTAGAGTGGAGCGCTTCGAAACGGTTCGAGCGCTTCATGCATGCAGGATGGAGGAATCCCAATCAGTTTCATCTTATGTTCTTAAGATGAAAAGCCACATCGACCGCCTTCAAAGGCTAAACTGTCCCGTCTTAAAGGAGTTGGCCACGGATTTGATCCTTAATGGCCTAACTAAAAAGTTTGAGGCATTCGTCATGAATTACAATATGAACGGATGGGACAAGAGCATAAATGAACTTCATTCAATGCTCAAATCAGCCGAGGTGGGAATGGGTAAAAGGGTTTTACCCATTCTCACCATTAATGAAGGTGGGAGAAGGAGAAGGTCTCTACCCCCTCCTAAGGCAACTGTTGCCAAAGGAAAGGGGCACGTTGGGGGAAAGGGGAAGATGGTTGTTAGGGCGGAACCTCCGAAGCCCAAGGAGAAGAAGCAAAAGGTTGCTATAAACGACCCATGCTTCAAATATGGTGAGATAGGGCATTGGATGAGAAATTGTCCAGTCTATCTCAAAGAGTTGAGAGAAAAGAGGGATGCAGGGCAAACCTCAGGTATAATTTACATGATACATGTTGAGCTAAATGTTATTTCTTCTAACACATGGGTATTAGATACCGGATATGGAACTCACATTTGCAATTTGTTGCAGGGGTTCAAAAGAAATGAGCATTATGCAAAAGGGGAAATAAGTCTCTTCATGGGCAATGGTGAAAAGGTTCACGTGGAAGCCCAAGGAGACTACATTTTGAAGCTTCCAAATGGTTTGGAAGTTATTTTAAGTAATGTATTATATGCTCCTAGTTTGACTAGGAACATAATTTTTGTTTCCCGTTTAATACAATATGATTATGATTTCAAGTTTGTTGACAATGATATTCATGTTTCTTTAAATCATGTATTTTATTTTAAGGCTATACCTTGTAATGGTATTTATGAATTGGTTCATGAAAACGCAACATATGATAGCTCATATACCAAGCAACCACCAAAAGACTCAAATTAGATTTGAGTGATACCTACCTTTGGCATTATCGTCTTGGTCATATAAACAAGAAACGTATACAAACACTTCAAAAGAATGGTCTTTTAAAAACAAATGAATGTGATTCATTTGATGTATGTGAATCTTGTTTACAAGGAAAAATGACTAAGGCACCCTTTAGTGGAACTAACGAAAGGGCAAAAGATTTATTAGGTATCAGACATTCGGATGTATGTGGTCCTTTTAAGCCAATGACTAGGAATGGTGAAAGATACTTCATTACCTTTACCGATGATTATAGTCGCTATGGGTATGTCTATTTATTAAGACACAAAGATGAAGCTTTTGAAATGTTCAAAATCTTCAAGAATGAAGTAGAAAATCAACTCAACAAGTCAATTAAAGTTCTCCGCACCGATAGAGGTGGTGAATACCTAAGTGATGTTTTTCAAGATCATCTTAGAGTTGTGGGATTGTCTCACAACTCACTCCACCTGGAACACCACAACATAATGGTGTGTCTGAGAGGAGGAATCGAACCTTATTGGATATGGTTCGATCTATGATGGCTAGAAGCACGTTGCCTCTATCATTTTGGGGTTTCACTTTGCTCTCCGCGGCCCGTATTCTGAATATGGCCCCAACCAAAAAGGTGGAAAAGACACCTTTTGAGATATGGCATGGAAGAGTTCCATCCCTATCATACTTAAGGCTCTGGGGTTGTGAGGCTTATGTTAAGACTCCCACCCCAAACAAATTAGATGTCCGATCCACCAAGTGTATCTTTGTTGGATATCCTAGAGATTCTATGGGATATTATTTCTATGATCCACTGGAACAAAAGTTGTTTGTTGCCAGAAAGGGTGAGTTCTTAGAAACAAAGTTCCTTATGGAAGGAACTAGCAGTAGAACAGTGGATCTTGAGGAGGATCAAGAACCACAGCCCGATGCACGTTTGGTTGAAACTAGCACTCAACATGAGGATGTTGAGGGTGGTCAAGCGGTTGATCAATACACACAAAACGTTCGCAGAAGTGGTAGAATTAGTAATCCACCTGAAAGATACGGATTTTTGATGGATGGATGCTATGTGGTAGATTCAGATGAACCAACCACATATCATGATGCAGTGTCCAATTTGGATTGTGACAAATGGCTTGAAGCCATGAACGTTGAGATGCAATCCATGTATGACAATCAAGTTTGGGAACTTGTTGTACCACCTCTTAATTCCAAAGTAGTTGAAAGTAAGTGGGTTTTCAAGAAGAAAACCGATATGCATGAAAACTTGGATACTTACAAATCTAGACTTGTAGCAAAGGGTTTCACTCAAACTCAAGGGGTTGACTATAATGAAACCTTCTCACCTGTTGCGATGCTAAAGTCTATAAGGATATTGTTTGCTATAGCTGCTCATTATGACTATGAGATTTGGCAAATGGATGTCAAAACCGCTTTCCTAAATGGATATCTTGAGAAAGATGTCTATATGGTTCAGCCTGAAGGTTTTGTCGATCCAAAACATCCTAACAAATTATGCAAGTTAAAGAAATCAATCTATGGATTAAAACAAGCATCGAGAAGTTGGAATCACCGTTTTGATGATGAAGTAAAGAAATTTGGCTTCATCAAAAACGCTGATGAGGCTTGCGTGCATAAGAAGGCTAGTGGGAGCATAATAACTTTCCTAGTATTATATGTTGATGACATACTACTATTTGGAAATGACATTCCAACCGTGGAAGGCGTAAAAACCTGGCTTGGAAGTTGTTTTTCCATCAAGGATCTTGTTGAAGCCGCCTATATTCTGGAAATAAAGATCTATAGGGATAGATCAAGGTGGCTAGTTGGTTTGAATCAAAGTGCATACATTGACAAAATCTTTAAAAGGTTCAAGATGGAAAACTCTAAGAAAGGTACTGTACCTATTCAAAGAGGGACAATATTGAGTACGACTCAATGTCCAAGCTCGAAGGAGGAGCAAAATAGAATGAAGGCAATCCCATATGCATCTGCTATAGGATCCATCATGTATGCAATGATATGCACTAGACCGGACGTGTCATGCGCTTTAAGCATGACAAGTAGATACCAGCAAAATCCTGGTGATAGTCATTGGATGGCTGTCAAGAACATTCTGAAGTACCTAAGGAGGACTAAGGACATGTTCTTGATCTACGGGTCTGGTGAAGAGGAACTCGTGGTAAAAGGTTACACGGATGCGAGTTTCCAAACCGATCGAGATGATTCACGATCTCAATCGGGGTACATCTTTATTCTGAATGGGGGAGCTGTTTCTCGGAAAAGCTCAAAGCAAGAAGTCATAGCGTTGTCCACTACAGAGTCAGAATACGTCACCGCTTCAGTGGCAGCACAGGAAGCTGCATGGCTGAAGAAATTCATAGCCGATCTAGGGGTAGTCCCTTCCATTCAGGATCCCCTAGAGATCTTTTGTGACAACGAGGGTGCGATTGCTCAAATCAAGGAACCTCGTGCTCATCAAAAGACTCGGCACATTGAACGGAGATTCAACTACATAAGGGATGAAGTTGAAAAAGGAAAGATATGTATTCGCAAAGTCCACACTGATAAAAACATTGCGGATCCACTCACAAAGCTCCTTGAAAAGGCAAAGCATGAAGGTCATGCTTGTGCCATGGGACTTAGATATTCAAGTGACTGGGTTTGATGTTGTATTTTGTATTTGGTTATTGGAACTTATGTTATTTGACTTAATTATATGGTTATAATTTTCATTTGTTCTTCTATTTTAGCATGTTTAAATCCGTGAATAAATGAGTTATTCTAAACGTTCGTAGTCGATCATACTTGTGGGAACAACTATGAATGTAAGACTATAATGAACTTGGATTGGTTGATGTTCATAAGGTATGAATATAGAGCAAGAGGTTGCTACCAAGGTTCATTGATATTTATGGGATATAGATATTGGACTGACCCGCACTCAATTATTTCTGCATGGAATCTTTGTGATTAGTCATAAGAAATATTGAGTAAAGGCGAATATCATTGTATCCTCAGACCTGAGATACATATTGGGTCTTGATATTCACCAAGTATTGTACTTTTACTTAGTACTTTGCTGTTCTAAAAATGGCAGTACATAAGGCTGAGTTCAGGTATGATATGAGGTGATTGTGAGAGACGTATGTAGTCAAGATGGAATTTGTTCCTCTTATTCGTTGAGAGTTAGATGTCTAAGGCCTATTAAAGTTAAATCATCGGAGAATGACAATTCTGTGTCTCTTGGATTTAACATGACATCTGTAACAAAAGGATAGATGATAGATTCACCTAAATCATTTTTAAGTAAGGTACTTGAAAAAGGATGATGTTATTGAATGGCACTTAGTCATATACATTAGGGGTAGCAAACCGTTGCTAGGCGTTATTTGCTGCTTGCATCAATCTTCTATGAATCTTGTGCAAGTGGAAGATTGAAGGAATTGATCTGCCCAAGATACATATTAAATTGATGTGGCTAGTGTGATATGATTCAAGTCGGGTCATACCCAATAACAAGCTTAACAAACATCAAAAGATAATTTATTTGTTGATAAGATCATACAAATAAATAATGACACCAATTTAGAAAATAGGTTTTCTAAATTATTGCTTTTGTAAATGAACATCATTATATGGATAATTGTTCATGAGATATTATTTGTTTTTCATTATTTAGTTTTACTAAATGATAACAAATAAAAGAGTGTTTAATTTATAAAGTTTAAAAATTAGTTTTCAACTTTATAAACTAGAGATTAGAGTGTGTTAGTTGTGTTTAAAATTAAAAAGGGTGGGACCCTTTTGTCTTGGAGATTTCGGCCGCCCAAAGGGCCTATGGGTTCCATTTCTTTGTCTTGTAAATAGACAAACTTAAAGACACTAACACACTCCAACTTCTTGTCATTCACTCTTGCATGCAAAAGCTTTCTTCTCTCTCAAACTCTCCCTCTCTCTCACGGTTTTGGAAGAAAGATAGAGCAGAATTTTTCAGCTTTCAAAAGGGTTTTGATTGCTAAAAATTGGTGTCAAAGATTCCTAGCAATCAAAGGTGTTTGTACAAGCTTGGGGTATCACCACTTGAGGGCTTCTACTTTGAAGTTTCAGCCAAGTTTTCATCTTTATTCACCTCTCTAATCTCCAAATCCAGCAGCTCCAAAGGTTGTATTTCATCATCTTATGTTCATTCCATTATATGCAATTTCATATAATGATCCATGGGTTTGGGGATTGCTTATTAAATGGGTTTAATAACCATCTATGTTGACAAGTTTTAAAACTTAAATCCGCTGCGTTTTCATATAAATAAGGTAATATGAGCTTTGATAAACTTGTTAAAACCCCAACAGCAACCCATTGCTCTATATTCATCCTTATGAATATCAACCAATCCAAGTTCATAATAGTCTTATCCTCAATACTTGTTCCCACAAGTCTGAACGACTACGGACATTTAGAGTAAACAATTTACTCATGGATTAAACATGCTAAATTGGAACATTAATTGAAACATTATAACCAGATAATTTTATTCAAATAATAAAGAGTTCCATATATCCAAATACAAAATTTACAAATCAAATCCAATCACTAGAATATCGAAGTCCCATGGCACAAGTATGACCTTCATGCTTTGCCTTTTCAAGGAGCTTCGTGAGAGGATCCGTAATGTTTTGATCCGTGTGAACTTTGCGAATACATATCTTTCCCTTTTCAACTTCATCTCGTATGTAGTTGAATCTCCGCTCAATGTGCCTAGTCTTTTGATGAGCACGGGGTTTCTTGATTTGAGCAATCGCACCCTCGTTATCATAAAAGATCTCTAGGGGGTCCTGAATGGAAGGGACAACCCCTAGATCGGCAATGAATTTCTTCAACCATGCAGCTTCTTGAGCTGCCAATGAGGCGGCGACGTATTCTGATTCTGTAGTTGATAGAGCCACCACATCCTGCTTGGAGCTCTTCCAAGAGACCGCTCCTCCATTCAGAATGAAGATGTATCCCGATTATGATCGTGAATCGTCATGATCGGTTTGGAAACTCGCATCCGTGTAACCTTTTACAACGAGTTCCTCATCACCAGATCCATAGATTAGGAACATATCTCTTGTCCTCCATAGATACTTAAGTATGTTCTTAACAGCCATCCCATGACTGTTTCCAGGATTTTGCTGGTATCGGCTTGCCATGCTTAAGGCGCATGACACGTCCGGTCGAGTGCATATCATCGCATACATGATGGATCCAATAGCAGATGCGTATTTGATTGCCTTCATTTTATCTTGCTCATCCTTTGAGCTTGGACATTGAGTCGTACTCAATATCGTTTCTCTTTGAATAGGTACCGTACCTTTCTTAGAGTTCTCCATCTTGAACCTTTTCAAGATTTTATCAATGTATGCACTTTGATTTAAACCAATCAACCGCCTTGATCTATCCCTATAGATCTTTATTCCCAGAATATAGGCGGCTTCACCAAAATTCTTAATGGAAAAACAACTTCCAAGTCAGGTTTTTACACCTTCCAAGGTTGGAATGTCATTTCTAAATAGTAGTGTGTCATCAACATACAATACTAGGAAAGTTATTGTGCTCCCACTAGCCTTCTTATACACACAAGCCTTATCAGCGTTTTTGATGAAGCCAAATTTCTTTACTTCCTCATCAAAATGGTGATTCCAGCTTCTCAATGCTTGTTTCAATCCATAGATTGATTTCTTTAACTTGCATACTTTATTAGGATGTTTTGGATCGACAAAACCTTCAAGCTGAACCATATAGACATCTTCCTCAAGATATCCATTTAGGAAAGCGGTTTTCACTTCCATTTGCCAAATCTCATAATCATAATGAGCAGCTATGACAAACAATATCCTTACAGACTTTAGCATCACAACAGGTGAGAAGGTTTCATCATAGTCAACCCCTTGAGTTTGAGTGAAACCCTTTGCTACAAGTCTAGCTTTATAAGTATCCAAGTTTCCATGCATATCGGTTTTCTTCTTGAAAACCCACTTACTTCCAACTACCTTGGAATTAAGAGGTGGTACAACAAGTTCCCAAACTTGATTGTCATACATGGATTGCATCTCAACGTTCATGGCTTCTTCCATGCCATATCTCAAAAGGTGTCCTTTCCACCTTTTTGGTTGGGGCCATATTTAGAATACGGGCCGCGGAGAGCAAAGCGAAACCCCAAAATGATAGAGGTAATGTGCTTCTAGCCATCATAGATCGGACCATATCCAATAAGGTTTGATTCCTCCTCTCAGACACACCATTATGTTGTGGTGTTCCAGGTGGAGTGAGTTGTGAGACAATCCCACAACTCCTAAGATGATCTTGAAAATCATCACTTAGGTATTCACCTCCTCTATCGGTACGGAGAACTTTAATTGACTTGTTGAATTGATTTTCTACTTCATTCTTGAAGATTTTGAACATTTCAAAAGCTTCATCTTTGTGCCTTAATAAGTACACATACCCATAGCGACTATAATCGTTGGTAAAGGTAATGAAGTTTCTCTCACCATTCCTAGTCATTGGCTTAAAAGGACCACATACATCCGAATGTATGATTCCTAATAAATCTTTTGCCCTTTCGTTAGTTCTACTAAAGGGCGCCTTAGTCATTTTACCTTGTAAACAAGATTCACAAACATCAAATGAATCATATTCATTTGTTTTTAAAAGACCATTCTTTTGAAGTGTTTGTATACGTTTCTTGTTTATATGACCAAGATGACAATGCCAAAGATAGGTGTCACTCAAATCCAACTTGAGTTTCTTGGTGTTAGTTTGGTACAATGAACTATTTAAAGCATTTTCATGAACCAATTCATAAATACCATTAATGGGAATAGCTTTAAAATAGAACATACCATTTAAAGAAACATGAATATCATTTTCAATAAAGGATAATACATAGTCATAATGTCTTAATTGGGATACAGAAATAATGTTCCTAGTCAAACTAGGAGCATACAAAACATTCTTCAAAATAACTTCCAAGCCACTTGGAAGTTTTAGGATGTAGTCCCCACGAGCTTCAACTAAGACTTTAGTTCCATTGCCCATGAAGACGCTTACATCCCCTTGATTGAAGTCCCTACTTCTTGTGAACCCCTGCAACAAATTGCAAATATGAGTTCCACATCCGGTATCCAATACCCATGTGTTTGAAGATGTAACATTAAGATCAATATGAATCGTGTATATTGTACCTGAGGTTTGCCCGGCATCCCTCTTGGCTTTCAACTCTTACAGATGGACAGGACAATTCCTTGCCCAATGTCCTATCTCCCCATACTTGAAGCATGGGTCATTAGTAGCAACCTTTTGCTTCTTCTCTTATGGTTTGGGTGGCACCCTTGCCACCCCTTTCCCCTTTCCCCATACGGGTCCCTTACCCTTGGCAACTTTTGCCTTGGGTGCGGGATGAGGCCTTTTATTGTTCCCACCTTCATTGATGGTGAGAACGGGTAAAACCCTTTTACCCATGGCCGCCTCGGCTGTTTTGAGCATTGAGTGAAGCTCACCAATGCTCTTGTCCCATGCATTCATGTTGTAATTCAACATAAATGTCTCGAACCTTTTGGTAAGGCCATTTAGGATCAAATCCGTGGCCAATTCCTTCGAGATGGGACAATTAAGCCTCTCGAGGCGGTCAATGTGACTTTTCATCTTAAGTACATAGATGAAACAGATTGGTTGTCGTCCATACGACATGCATGGAGTGCTCGAACCATTTCGAAGTGCTCAACCCTTGCTTGCTGTTGGAACTTTTCCTTCAGCTGGGTTATCATATCGTAAGCTCCGTGATGTTCATACTCCTTTTAGAGATCCGGAGTCATGCTCGCTAGCATGAGACAAGACACTTGGACGGAGTCCTCAGTGTATTTCAGCCAATCTTTATAGGCCTCCTTATCATCCTCAGTAGGTTGATCGGGGATAGGGTCGTCTAAAACATATGATCTTCTCTCTTTCTTGAGAACGATTATCAAGTTTCAATACCAATCAATAAAGTTGTTATGATTTAGACGTTCCTTTTGGAGGATCGCTCGTAATGATTGGTTGGACGCGGATGAGTTATCGTGATTTTCATTATTGGTGGCCATCTACAAAATTTAACAAAGATCTATTTTAGTATTTTCGATATTGCTATTTTTTAATAATTAATGCCTTTTAAGGTCATTTTTATATTAAAATCTAGAACCCAACATTATATTTAAATTGTGGTTAGGTGACCTTTATCTCACGATTTAAATTAATAAGGTGGTCAACGATTGACGATTGCAACCATTTGCAACTTCTAGAGGTATGGGATCGACGTTAAACATCATATGTAAAGTCGGCATGTTAATCCCATCAACACCATTTGGAAACCATATTATAGGTGATCCATTTAACATGGTTTGCAAATCAAGTTACCCTACTTGCACACACATGTAAGTTTACCAACATAAGTGGTTAGGTGACCTTTATCCCACCAATGTGGTATTCCCACCTTAAGTCACAAGTTCCCTCAAAAATGGTTAGGTGACCTTTATTCCATTAAGAGTTTCCAAATGACTTAAGTGTTGTGTAAAAGGACAGTGTTAAACTTGTTTGTTAGGTATTTAAAGTTTTCACAATTCTAGTTTAGAAAACTCTATGTACTTGTATTTGCATGCTTTCAAATACAAGATACCCTATGGTTCTTTTAATAAAACCCATTTTATTATAAAATCATTAATCCTTTTAATAACATTTATTAATACTTAATGATTAAGAATCATATTATATTAGCTTGTTAAGATCATTTTTATTAAGATTGTTTATTATATCCAAATATCATACAATCATTCATAAAACCACAATCAAACAAGCATAATATAAACAACCGCAATTTGCATATGTGCATAACCATAGCATCTAAAGTGGTCCACACTTGTTTGCCATCACAAGTGTGGTCCATAGGGCATTCCTAAGGGTCACAAACAAATCACATAGAAAGCTTCCATAAGCCTCCACTTGAAACCGCATCCAAAATGCTCCATGTTTCTCTTATGACCTTCCTTTGTGCTTCCAATGTGTATGTCTTCATATTACAAGATATAAAGTCCTAATACAAGATATCTAGTAAAATGAAAAATACACCTAATATATTTATTACAACCCAATAATAAATAAATTACACTTGAAACAAAGCACAAACAATAGATAATACAACCCAATTGAATGAATGAATACAACCATTACAAACATCCAAACAACACAAGGTCAATGGCTAGGTTATGCACTAAAATAAACATCCATCATATCATCCAAAATATAACTATGAATCCCCTCAAAACCCACAAGTTTTCAGCCAACATAAACTGAAAATTTCGGGTTTAGATGTTGTCCAAACAACACAACATATCAACATGTATATCTTTCAAGATTTAATCACAAGCATGTACAATATAACCTTGAAAGTTAGGGATTCAACAAAACAGAAATATAGCAGCCCAAAATCAGCCTATTATGAGTTTATAATCATCCTTTAAAACCAATTTTAAAGGACAAAACAAGCAAGTCATCCACATAACCGGCTCTTGATACCATTGAAGGGTTTGATAGAACACAAAATCGAAGTTTAACCTTTTAAACTTTCAGAAAACGCAGCAGAAGTTTAGCATTATAACATGTTTATAATCTGAAAATTTCATGTTCTAAATGATGTTTTTAAGATGAAAAACAAACCCAAATCAAAAGGATCTTTAACATGTGAATAAACAAGCTATTAACATATGTAAAACTACATAAAATCACAACTTCAATGAGCTGTGAAACTACCTTTCTGCAGCAGCAAAAAGTCGACCAAAAGGTATGGAAATGATGTCCAAAATCGGCCAAGACTTCAAGGGTAGAAGTCCTCAAGCTTGTATACCCCAAGCCCTTTGCTAAACACCTTCTTGTTAGGGAGATTACACCACCAAATGATTCAAAAACTCTCAATTTTTTATGCTGCTGGCCGAAGCTTTTTGGGAGAAAAGGAGAGAGATTTTTGATCTAGTTGCACGTGTTGTGTGTAGTGAAATGGTGGAGTCCAAGACTAGTAAAAGATGTGTGGTTTCAAGAAAGCTAAAGAGCCAATGAGATTAGGGGGGGGGCCGAATTTGATGTTTGAAAGACTCTTCCCCCTTAAACTTATCACACAATATATTTTAACTAGTCTTGTACCTAGATAAGCAATTAACCTTTTAATTGTATCATCCACACACTCCATAATTAAATTGTGATGTTATTTAACACACTTAAATAACATTACAAATAATATCAATGAACAAAATGTATTAATAATTTGTTCCATCTCATATGCAACTTATTTAGAAAACCTATTTTCTAAATTTGGTGTAAATATTTAATTGCATGATCATATCATCAATTAAATATTAATTGGTGTTTGCTAAGCTTGTTATTGGGTATAACCTGACTTGGATCATAACGTACTAACCATATCAATATTTTATGTGTCTTGGGCACATAGAATCCTTCATCTAGCCACTGGTGCAAATACTTCATTGTAGTCAACGCCTTCAACTTGTCTAAATCCCTGAACCACTAAACGTGCTTGTTTCTGATTATAACCCCCTGACCATCTTTCTTGCAACGAAGAACCCATTTTGTTCCGATTACTTTGGCACCCTTTGGTCTATCAACTAGTGTCCAAACACCTAATTTCTTAAATTGTATAAGTTCTTCTTGCATCGCATTAACCCACGCCTCATCTTTCAAGGCGTCACTTACATACTTTGGCTCAATTTGAGAAACAAAACATTTATACACCCCATCATGAACATATCCATTTTCCATCACCGCTGCATAGTCTGCTGTGTAAAGGTGATTTCTTCTTTGTACCCCAGATAGAAGATCTCCGATAATGTTTTCTAGGGGATGATTCACACTAATCCTTATCACTGGAGTTGTAGGAAGAACGACTTCAGTTTCCAAATTAGTGATCACTAGTTTATCTTCTATGGCTATAAGTTGACTTGTCCCTGAAGATTCTGTTGAATCATTTCCACCCATTCACCGATGTTCTTATGCTCCTCATTGTTTGAAGTTTCATTTACCTCTTCCTCATCGGCTAAGGAGTGGTCACTGACTTCTTAGTCAGTACCTGAAGTCCTAAAAACACCAACGATTAGTGCTGTAGAGATGGAAGTCAGATCAGGAGTATTAAGAACATCATACATCATTTGAGTAATCATTTTTTCTTTAGAATGTGAAGGAGGCAGATTAAAGGATTTAAAAAATTCCATCATAATCAAAGAATGATGATGGTCCTTTCCATACAGAAGGGGTGGTGTATCATTGAACATCCACATTGCACCACACTTCAACTTAACTTGTTGAGCTGTTGTATACCCGTTTGTCAGGAATATTGTATCCATGAAAAATGCCCTCCTCTGCCTTTTCACAAAACTTGCCCGCCTAAGTTTTCTTTAACAACATACATGGAGCTCCAAACGGTTCCAGATACTCCATATTCGGTTTATGTTTTTGTAGCAACTCATAACAAGTTTTTCCATGACGCTTGACTAAAGTACTCGATTAAGAGTGTAGCATGCATTAGTAACTGCCCCATTCCAGAATTGAACTGGAAGTTTCAAATCTGCCAACATGGTTCTTGCAGTTTCAATCAAGCTTCGGTTTATACATTCAGCAAATCCGTTCATCTGTGGAGTATAGATGGAAGAAAATTGATGAACAATACCCTTTTCTCGGAAAAAGGTATCCATCCACTGATTCTTAAACTCTGTCCCGTTATCTGAACGTAACTTCTGCACTTTCAACTTATATAGAGATTCCAGTGTAGTAACTAAAATCTTGAATGAATCATAAGTCTCTGATTTTGCCTTAAGAAACATGACCCATGAAAACCTCGAGTAATCATCGGTTACCACAAAGTAGTACCAGTCCCCTGCAATACTTTTAGTACTAACAACACCAAATAAATCCATGTGCAGAAGCTCCAGTGTATCTCAATTGAATGAACTTTCTTAGATTTATGAGATTTCTTGGTCTGTTTACCTTTCTTGCATGAGATACAGAAATCTGGAGGCTGAAAATTTTTGATAGTAACTCCTTCAACCAGACCATTTTGAACCAATTGGTTCATCTTCCTCGGATTGATGTGTCCCATTCTCCGATGCCATGAGATGGATCCTTTTTCTGTAGCTTTAGACAAGAAGAATTGTGCAACAGATTCAGTGGTAGAAGCCTTTGACATGTCTAAGACATACAGATCATTATATCTCAAAGTTGAAATTAAAATTTGCTCCTCAGGAATAGCATACTCCTTCTTTAGTATGTAGCACTTCTTATCATCAAACATCACTTCAAATCTTTTGTCACATATTTGGGAAACTAATAATAAGTTGTTCTCTAGTTGTTGAACATAATTTACTTTATCAAAGTTCCCTTTCCCATTTCCCACTTCACCTTGTGCTGTTATATAACCTCTTTTATTTCCAAAAATGATACATGTCCCCCTTTGATTTGTTTGATATTGAAAAGGAGAGACAGATTCCTGTTCATGTGCCAAGATGCCCCACTATCTATAATCCAGGTGTTAGTGATAGCACTGTAGTGGACAACCTGCACAATATAGAAATTATTAGTTTAGGAGTGGAACCCAAGCCTTTACGGGCTTGGGTTTCCTGGAGGCATCACACATTACAAACTCCACCCACTGTCCTTGTAAAGTTTTTGAACCTACATCCGTCATCTTGTCCTCACTCTCAGACACACTAGGTGATTTGGCTTTCCACGTGCCAGTTTTGTGTAATGATTTTTTGTGAAAAACAGATGACTGGTTTATCGTTTGAACTTGTGGTTTGCTTTCATCACCACATTTCACTTCAGTCAACACAGCTTTGCTAGTGGCGGAGGAGTGGTCGATCTTGATTTTGTAAACTTTGGTTTATTTTCAAAAAAGTTTTTAACTCTCCGTCTAGGTGTCTAATGGTAAGGATAATTAGTAGATATATGTCCCCTTTCTCCACATCCATAGCAGGATCTCCATAGCAGGATCTCCATTTAACTATGCTGGGGTGAATTGTATAGTCTGGGATTGGTCTTTTTCTTCTCCATTTTAGGATTTTCACCTTCTTTCACAAATTTGATTGGTTTCATATTTTGATTAGCATTTTCTTTTGTTTTATTGAGATTCTGATGATGCGTGCTTTTATGAATTCTTGGTTCAGAAAATTTTTGTTTTGAAATAGATAGTTTAGAACCAAAACCTGGAGTTATATGATCATCTTCTTCATCCCAATTCTTGATGATTACCTCATCTTTAGTGCCCGATGTAGATGCACTCTTGTCAATAACTGGTTGCATAGGTTTAACTGTGGTATCCGGATCACTGACTAGAGGAGTGGTCACCACATGATCCTTGATTGGGTGATTATTTATGGACCTACATTTTGTGTGTAAAAGGATCGCATGTGATGGTGGCACTTCTTGATAACCAATCCCTTCCCCCCATTTCTTTCTTTGACTAAGTTCTTAACGATATGAGAGGAACTTGCTAACCTGTTCAGTTTCTGATTTAAAGATTTAATTTTAACTTGAAGAATTGCCTTTTCTTTCTTTGTTTCCTCAATAGTTGTTATATAGAACTTAATGTCATTAGCTTGATTAAAAGCAACAACTTCCGTTTCCCTAAGCTGCTTCCCTAACAAATCAATCTTTTCTCTGAAGCTGCTTTCATTTTGTTTTAGCATCCGGTCTGCTTCTGTGCAGATTTTTAAGTCATTTACTAAACTGTCATTATGATCTAACAACTTGGTAAATTTTAAGTTTATGTTTTCATGAAACTTATTGCACTCTACACAAACATGTTTATCAAAAAGGTTATCTTGGGTACTTACCTATGACGTGCCGGAGGTGTCAGCCATTAAAGCAAAGTGAGATTGTTTGATATTTGTAGACTCTATGCTCGTAGCAGTAAATTCATCTTCAATCATGTGTTCCACTGCGTCCATCGCTTCCTCTATGTCTGAATTAGCACTATCAACCATGTTTTCTCTTTTACTTGCTAAATTATCATCGAGATTATCCACTAAAGCCACATTAGCTTCATCATCAGAGATAAACCTGAAAGTCCAGTCATGTCCTTCATCTCCAAACCTGAAAGTCCAGTCATGTCCTTCATCTCCTTGAGCTACCATAGCTTTGGAATCCTGACTTGTGGAAGTCACTTTCTTTTCCTTGTCTTGTCGGTTGTTTGAGGTGAAAGGATTACCATTGCTAGTCTTCTTAGGCTTCACATATTCTCTTTTAAAGTGACCCTTTTCTCCACAGTTAAAACATGTGACTTTTGTTTTATCGAAACCAAAAGTTGTATCCTTGGTAGCAATAAGGTTTTGTCCAGTCTTTTTCACAAACTTCTTTGCTCATCTAATAACACTAGTAAGAGCCCACATTATGTCCATTCTCTCTAATTAAATATCATCAACTTGCTCATAATCTTCATCAGCAAGATGATAATTTCCTATTTTTCCAGCAACTAACCCATCATATGAATACACAACTGTAGCTAGTAGGTCCATAAGCTCCTTGGAATATTTGAGTCAGAGGTGTTGCACTGAGAACCTTATGATCCAGACGATTTACTTCCAGATGACCCACTCTGGGAATGCCCAGAGGTATTAGATACAAAAGCTATCTGAATAGGTGCTCCTGGAAAGCTGGTTTGGGAACAACATTATACAGTGATGGATTTTGAGTATATGATCCCTTCTTAGACTTGTATTTAAGCCTCAGTTCTTCCTCTCTCAATTCCAAGATAAAGTCATTAATGTCAAGGGTAGCTAATACATCATTTTGTCTCAGATTTGAAATAAAAAGGATCCTATTTATCTGGCAGCCCATCAGCAAACCTTGCAACTTTATCTTCCATAGATGTAGTAACCCCATGTGTGTCCAACTCACTCATCTGATGATAAAATCAGTCTATTATATTGTCCAAGCATTCATTTTCGATGGATGAGAAGTTGTCAAATTCTTTCTTGAGAGCCTTTGCCTTCAGGGCCTTTAAAGTAGCATTGCCATCATACCTCTTTTCCAAAGCCGACCATAATTTCTTTGACTGTTTATGTTCTGAGAACTGATGAAATATGTCTTTTGGAATTGACTGGGTCAATAGAGCATATGCTTTCTTCTCAGCATTGTGAGCTACCTTTTGTGCTTCATTCATTCCACTTAGAGTAAGTTTAACACCATTTGCCCTAACAGGTGTAGAATAACCTGCCTCAATTGCTATCCATAAGTTTAGGTCAACTCCATTTAGATATATCTCAAAACATTATATTCAGCCAAAGTTAACAGTTTTGGTGGTTTGTTACTGTTTTCGATTTCATTTTCTAACTGTAACAAGTTTGAATCCTTGAGTCCTTTCCAGCAGTAAAGGATGAGTTTTGATCGTCCATATTCTCAAAGTTTGAAGAAACGTGAAGTCAATTAATCAAATCTAATCCTCTGATGTGACTGGACTCAATCATGCGATTGTGTTCAGTCGTGCGATTGACTTGTGCGATTGTGTTCAGTCGTGCGATTGACTCAATCGTGCGATTGAAGGGTACGACTGGGTTCAATCGTACAGATGACTCAGTCGGGTGACTGTAAATACTAATTTTGAAAAGTTCAAGATTTTGATGAATTTTTTACTCAAAAACGATTTCAAACACTCCAAGAATAGTTTTCAATCGAAAAGCTTAAAACTTTCTGCTAATGCACACATTAAAAATACGTTTTATACCAAAAACAAGGAATTTTTGAATAAAATACGTTTATTTCAAACAAATCATCGATCGAATCCATGAAGAATCAAGAGCCAAGCTCTGATACCACTTGCTAGGACCTTTTGCGTACAGAGTACTAACAGGTTCAACGTAAAACCGAATGAAATAGTGCGAAATCCTATTTGAATGGTGATCCAATCAGTGAGATCGGAAACCCGGATCAATCTAATGATTAAATAATGTAAAGAACAGGTAAGAATCAATCCGGGACGAACTATTAAGTTGGAATAGCTTTAAAAATCGCTCTGGACGGCTAGGGTATGCAAAATCTTGAAGTGTTACATTTTTCCACGAATTAAATGGTATTTATAGGTTGCAGTATACAGTTGTATGACTTAATCATACTTATGATCCAGTCCTGCGACTAAGTCATACGATTGATCCATACGTACGACTAATCCATTCGTTTGATTCAATCGTATGACTGAGTCAATCTTATGACTCAGTCGTGCGACTGACCCAATCACCTTGTCCAGTCATGCTAATGGTTCATAAGTATGGATAACCATAAGACTAAGTCAAACACACTACTGAGCCATTACTAACTCATTACTGTGAATAACTTCTGCACTTACATATATTATTCAATCAATAGTGTATATACAAGCAATATAAGATTATAATAAACATAATGGTATATAGACATGCAAACACATATGAAATTACCAAAATACCCTTGTATTCAATATCATTGAGACTGAAAGATGTAAACATTAACAAGTACAATGAACTAGAGACAACATGTCTCAACATTTTAACCTTATGATCAATTTGATTTTCTATTTTAAGAATGAAAGACTTTAAATTTTCAGCAGTTTCATCTTTAGTCTTTAAACAGAAAACCCATGTATATCTAGTAAAGTCATCAACAATCACAAGACAATATGATTTCCTTCTAATGCTCATTATACTTGTGGGACCAAATAGATCCATGTGCAATAAGTGTAATGGAGTGGTGATAGAATTAACTTCTTTTGATTTATAAAGGTCCCTATGTTGGTTTCCTTTTAGACAGGCAACACAGTTATCCTGATAGAAAATTTTCTTTTTAGGCACACCATGTAACATGTTATTTTTAACCAAATTATTCATAGTTTTAAAATTAACATGAAACATTCTTTTATGCCATAGAGTTGAATCATCACCATTAGCTTTAGAAAGAAATCATGATACTTCACCCAGTGGGGAAGTATTTTTCATATCAAGCTCGCACATATCCCCTTTCCTGGGAGATCTAAGAAGCACCAATTCTTGAGGAATTGTCATCCTAGATTTGAGGATAATGCACTCATGTTCTGTGAAAAGCATATGGTGCTTTTGATCACAGAATTGAGAAACACTTAACAGATTGTGTTCAAGCTGTTTGACAAAGTTTACTTTGTCAATTTTTAATTTACCATTGGATACACTACCTCGCCAGAAATGCATTCTCCGGTTTCACCTCCAAACTGAATAGGTCCTCTATCAAAATGTTGAAATTATTGAAGAAGAGATCTATTCCCTGTCATGTGCCTGGAGCATTCACTGTCCACAATCTATACATTTCTATTTTTGTCATATGGATGTCCCTACACATAAGGTGAGAAAGTTAGTTACTATTGGAAACCCAAGCCTTGTAGGTCTTGGGTTCTTCCAATATGGATAACGTAATTGAACCAAAATGTAGGCATGGGGGTTCAATTATGGTTTAGGAAGAAGAGGTTTGGGCTGCAGTATCTTCTCTGATCTTCCATTTCATTCTTTGGTTGACCAGTATGAGCTTGATGAAGCTTGAGCAGCATAGCTTTCTTCCGAGGCTTCTTTCTTCTTGGAAGAGGCTTTCACAACCTTTTCTTCCAAAGCAATCTTCTTTTCTGAAGGTTTCAAAGGAATTCTCTTGTTCTTTAGAATTTTCTTTGACTTGTCTTCCGAAGCTATTTTCCTTTCGAAAGAATGAGTTTCTTCCAAAAGCAATTTGGCTTCGGAAGAAAGTTTTCCTTTTCTTAACATTTGAACCATGTGATAGGGTCCAAATGTGAAACCCTCCTTGCTTCTTCCTTCTTAACATTATTGGCATAATGTGTGCTTGCAGGATTGTAGTAACAATCTTTAGCTATATGGTTGTGTAGACCACACATTATGCATTCAAAGATACTCTTCATGGGTTGTGATAACTGTTGTTTCTTGCATTTCTCAACAGTCTTCTCCTTCAGTTTCTGATCCTTCAGCTTGATAGGAGTGCTGGTACTACATTCTTTTCCTAGATCAGATCTTCCAACCACTTGGAATCTAGCTGAGATAAACACACCTTTTGCTTTAGGTCTATCTTCAGCTTGGAATCAACTACTTTCTTGGTAGTTTTCCTGGCTGCCTTGGCTTTGTTTCTTCTGGCTTTGCTGGTTAGCGGTTGTTAATTATAAGCGAGGATAGATTTTTCTATCTGATCCTTCCCTGTAATGGTCTCCAGATTTGCATCATTCTTCTTCTCATAAGATAGGGGGTCAATAGATGGAACATCTTGCTCTTCAGTACCATATGTTGGTTGTCTGATAGACTCATAAGAATATAGTGGAGCAATTTCTTTGGTTCCCTACCCACCTTTGTTTTGATAACATATCTTTGAGTGGGAGGATGATGTAAGAATGGTTTTGAAGTTATGCTCTTCAATAGCATACTTCTTTGCTTTAGCCTCAGCTACGACTAGCTGGGCTTGAGTCTCAGTTAACTTGGAAATTAAATCTTTCATTTGAGTCCTATAATTGGATTGGTCATGATTTAAAGAGGACACAATTTTCTCTAACTCTTTAATTTTCATTTTATAGTCAGATTCTGCCCTTTTAAAATCAGATTTTAAGATGTTTAAGGACTCAATATCAGATTTGATTTCCATGTTATTGTCCTGATATAGTTTGACTTTAGTAATACAAGCTGGAGTGCAAAGATGTTTATATACCTTGCTGTCATCAGTTCTAGCCATGAGTTCTTGAGCAGGAGTCACATCTTGCACCATGAAGCTCAAGTCAACTTCTTGAGCAACATCAACAGTTTGTTGTTCAGTTGGAGTAGCTTTATATGTGGTAGGATGTGTGGAGGCTTGAGTGGCTCCTGGGTTGTATTTTGGAGCTTTGCATTCCCTGAAAAAATGACCAAGTTGATTATAGTTGTAGCACTTGGCCTTGGTTTCGTCAAACCTAAATTTGCTATGGGTTGGGTTTTGAGGGAACTACCTTCCAGTTCTTTTAAAGAACTTCTTTGCTCTATAAGCCAGTAGAGCCATTTGTTGGATGATGTGCATGTACTCAACATCATCTGGGCTGAAGCATTCTAGATTGTCAAAGCAGAACTAAAAGTCACTAGAATGTTCATTTCCTGAAACAAAAGCATAATTGTCCGGTATGAGACTTGATTAAGCCTATTGAGACCTTGGTGTCTCAGGACAAGTGATATATGACCCAGAAGAACATGGTTGCTACTAGGAGTAAGTCAGGTACTGTTAGGACTAGGGGTTTCTTGATCCTTCAGCAACAACTAGAGCATTGCTAGTGGAAGGACCAGAGATTCTGTTCATCTGGTGGCCTTTTTGAGTTTCCATCTCTACACGGTATCCATCAAGAATGCCGAATAGTTCAGTCAGTGTTCAAATTCTCTATTCTCTTGATAGAGACACAGCAAAAAGTCCACTCAAGAGGAAGTGCACTAATGAACTTCCTTGATAGATCTCTTTTCTTAAGAGATACTCCAACTGGCTGAAGTGATGAAATAAGATCCATATACCTAAAATATTGCTGGCTAAGAGTCTCTCCAGTAATATAGGTGAAGTTTTTGAACTGCTGCTTCATTGAATCTTTCTTTGACTCATTAGAACTAGAGTACATCTAAGTCAAAGCATCAAAGAGTTCTTTGGCTGTCTTGCAATGCTCAAAGCCTACCATGATGGAGTTTGGTATGGCTGTAAGCAGTACATTCATAGCTTTGCTATCGATGTCCGTCTTCTTGGGGTCTTCATCTGAGTAATCTTCAATAGCTTTCTCTGTATGGCACCTTTACCAGTCGGTGATGCCTCCATTGGCTTGTAAGGACCATCAGTGATAGATCTCCACATTTGGCTATCTTGATACTTAATGAAGCCTTCAGTATGCATACGCCATGATCTTAAGTTTTTAGTGGTGATGATAGGAGCTTTAGTCATTGTTCCCATTTCAAATTCTGGTGATCTTTGGTTCATGGCCATTTTTGAGTGAGGTGAGTGTATGAGTGAAATGTCAAGATGATTTGGGATGGTAAGATCTCATAATCAAGAGCTTGGATGCTCTGATACCAATTGCAGGATCGATACAAGTCACTCGACATAAGTGTTCTCTCTTAAACTCACTAAGTTACACTCAAATGATGAAACAGAATCCTTTAAGAGTTGATAATAATATACTAAGTAAGCAAGACAAAAGAAATGGTTTCAAGATACTAGTATATATTAATTCCCAACTCAAAGTTTACAAGACTCTTACAAGCATGCTCTTATGAGCTTAGAATGAGAACTATATATACTACTATCTATAGCCGATTATACAAAAGATTACCAGCTAGAAACTTACTTGCCAAACAAATACTACATTGTTAGTGGTAAGGTATCAAGAATAAAATACTGTCCTAGATAAGGTAGTCATGACATGTCCATGACTTATCTTTTTGTTTATCAACTAAATTTAGTAACTGTACTAACTGATAAGGAATGAACAATGAACTAAAGAATGGTCAACTACATAGGCGTGGTAAAACACCATTTAGTATCTCAGAGGTTGCATCGGCTTGTCAGACGGACCATGCTAATATCCACTGGTTCATAGTAGGTTCTTCCAAAGGTTAACGGCCTTTAGAAGAACAAGTTCTTTTGAAGCCACTCATATTTCGAAAGAGTCTACTTCTTCTGAGACTTGTGCTGGTCTTCAAGACTTTATGCTTCGAAAGTCATTGTCTTGAAATCTTCTAAGTGTTGATGTTCGAAAGAGAGATGACTATGTCTTCAAAAGACATGATTCCTCTTAGGAAGTTCTTTTATCTTTGATCTTCGGAAATGCAACTTTTGTCTTCGGAAGTCTTTCACAGTTGCACCAAATTATTCTAAGTGTAGTTTTGGTTGCACCAGTCATATATCCCAACAGTTAGGGTCCATTGTCTTAAAGCCACTGATTTACATCATATTCATATACTTCATATCATGTATTCATTTATTTTTTATTTTCATATGGATTGTAAAGTTTAGATGTACAAGGGCGAATGTACTAGCCCAATGATACGAAACAAGTTCAAAGTTTTCTTATGGTTCTCAAGTAATGAAGTGAATAAAGGTAATTAATTGATTTGTTTTCCTTGTACACTTTGTAAAAAAAATTAAAAGATTTAAGGATATAAAGAGAGAGAGAGCTTTATTTGTTGAAACTTTGTAACTAGATACACTTTTTGATTAATGCATGGTGAATCACTTATTGATCATAGCACATCGACATTCAATTTACACAATGGCAATACGGAGAACAAAGATTCATGCATACATGACAATAATGATAATTTAAATGAAATTTTACATGATTTCGACCCTAATATTGGGATGATGATCAAGAAAATTTCAATACTTATTTGATGATGTAAAGAAACCATTATATCCTGATTGTGAATTTTTCAAAACTTTGTCTCGTGTTAAAGTTGTTTAACTTAAAATCAAACTACGGATGAAGTCATAAAAGTTTCACAAGTTTATTAATGGTTTTGCATGACATGCTTTCGGAAGGTAATGTACTTCCGATTATGACATATGAAGCTGTGACAACCCTAAAATCGGATATGTTTTGAAGATCTAGATGTTATAAGGAAACTATTGGAAACAAAGAGAGCAAAACATGTAAATGAACATATAAGTCCCAATAATAGGTTTAAGTTATTCAAATCCCCGTTCGGTTATTCCAAGCTCAAGTGTAGGATCGGTGTTTGTCTCACAGCATAGGATATTCATACAAACTCACTTAATGTCACTTGGGTTCATGAAGAGAATCTCAACTAAGTTCACAAGTAATATAATAAGTTATTGATAATAACAAGAACACAAGATTAGTTTTTCAAGATACTTGTATATATTACTTCTCAACTCAATTTTACAAGACTCTTACAAGCATGGAAACTAAGTTATATTGAGAAACTATATATACTACTATCTACAGCCAGTTATACTTGGAAAACCTGCTGGAATCTGCAACTAGATAAATACTACATTGCTAGAAGTAAAGCATCTAAGATAAACTAATATCCTAGATTAGGTAGTTATAACATGTCCATGACTTACCTTTTGTCACCAACTAAAAGTGGCAACTGTACTAACTGATAATAGCTGAATAGTAGATAAAGTATGGTCATCTACATGGGCATGGGAAAGCACCATGCAGTATATTAGAGTTGTAGTGGACTGTCAGACAGACCATACTTATGTCCACTGGTTCATAGTTAGTTCTTATGAAGCTAAATGGCTTCGAAAAAATAACTTCTTCCGAGGCCATTTATACTTCGGAAGAATCAACTTCTTCCGAGTCTTCTACAAGTCTTCAGGACTTTATTCTTTGGAAGACTTTGCCTTTGATCTTCTAAGTTGCATACTTTGGAAGGAGAACAACTTGGTCTCGGATGACTGAGTTCTTCCTTCGAAAGTTCTTCATACTTTGAGCTTCAAAAGATCTTTGACTTGTTTTGGAAGAGCAGCTTTGTCTTTGGCAGACCACTTCATTTGTACATCAAAAAGTTTCTAAGTGTTGTTTTGGTTGCACCAGCCTCATATGATCCAACAAACTCCCCCTAGACTGATGCTATAAAAACTTCACTTCTTCCTACTCCTCAAGGTCTTCAACACAAGGGAAAGAAGGTATTTGTCTGTCTCTTTGTTCTTCCCTGATATGATGCTGTGGAGTTTGTACAAGTCATCTGTTGATAGTAGATCTAGTCTGCTTCTCTGGATGATATGTACCTTTTGTTGTGTCCCTCTGAAGAGAGTTAGTTGATGGGAATTATAGTCGTATTCCCATCTAACTATGGGCTCCGAAGTTGGTCCCTCAACCAATTGCAAAAATGTCCTGCCCTTTCTGGTTGCTCTTTATTCTTCTCTTTTGTTCAGCTCTTCTTCAATTTTAGCTCTCATTGTAAGCTCATTAGCATGAATGCCACTCAGATGATTTCTTATGTGAGTAGCAGTCTGAGATTTTGAGGGATTGGAGAATGGTCTCTCTGCTAACTCAGCAATATCAAATTTGCTAGATTATAGCAGAGCTGATGTGTCGAGTCTATTTACTTGACAATTCTCCCTTTACACAACAAAGGTGTGTGTATGTTCATCGAATCTCCACTGCACAATTTGTCTTCTGGGATTGAGGGGATTAAATGGCAGCTTTTACCCTTTTGTTGTGTCTAGAAGAGTCCCATTCTCCTTCTTAACTTCTTTTCTTCTTCTCCAACTACATCAGAGTTGGTGGTAAGAAGTTGTAGTGCTTGATCCAGTGTTCCCTTGGCAGGTCAAGGAATGAATCTCTTATGAGGGAAAAAGAAGAGGCATCAATATATTTCAGTTTAATTGACTCTTCCTTGTAAGAGATGTCACTCAAGGTTGTGTAGTTGATGAGCTTCCTTTTGATCTCCTTAAATTATTCTAAGGACAAGGGCTTGGGTGGTTCAAAAGATGTTTTAGGTTAAGATTATGTTCGGGGTTATGATTTGGGTTTTAGGATAGGTGGTGGTGACGGTTTTTGAGAAGCAAGAGTGAAGGTGTAGGAATGGCTGATGGTGTGGGTTTAGGGGTGTAAGGTTCAGTTATTGGTTCAGTTTTGATAGGGAAGGGAAAAGGTGTGCGAATAGGTTTTATAGGTTGTGTGTTGGTATTGGTTTAGATTTGGGAGTTGGTTTGGGTGCCATCCTCTGAGCACTTTGTCTTTAAGGTACCTCCTACATTCTTCCTAAGCGAATGTTAGCCTTGATGTCACTGACATGTCGCTGTAGGGTCTTCTCAGACATGGGACCCACCTTCCTGCCAGAGAAGCCATGGGCTTTGAGATAAGCTTTCATCCAATCTTTATCTCCCATATTATTGGAAAAAAGAATTAGTGCCTCTTTCTCCTTCTTTTTCTCCTTAAGCTTTTCCCGAGCAGCCTTCTTCCTCTCCTTGTTGATCTGATCTTTTTCTTTGTAAAAGAAAAACAAGATCATATCATGATCATAAAGTACTAGATCCTCCTCCTTATAGCCTCTTGAGCATAGAAAGGCTATCTTTTCCCTTCTTTCTTTAGCCTTTGCCTCCTCCTTCTTTCTCCTTTTCTCCTCCTCTACGGCCAACCTTGCTGCCTTCTTTCTTTCCTTTTACAGCAAGGTTGGCTTCTCCAGCTTCATAACCTCATCAAGTGGGAGTAGAAGCATTTCTTCATTGTCTGCTCCCAGGCTAATGAGCATGTCTATGACCTCTACCCTCCTTTGATTGTTGACACTTTCTTCAGCGGCTGCTGATACTTTACTGCTTGCAGCCAACAACTTCTCAGTATCAAGTCACCCTTTCTTCTTTAGTTTATCCAATCTTTCCTCCTTTAAAAGCTCTTCAGTAGTAAGCTTCCTCTTCCTTTTGGGATCAAAGGAAGATTCAGCCTTTGGAGATTCTGGTTTAGAGGATTCAGGTTGGGGAGAGGGAGATTGAACTTGTGGTGCAGGGGAGAGGGGAGTTGTGATAATATCCTCACTATTGACCTCAGAAGCTAAATAAGAATTGATTCTGTGATGAACAGGTCATCAGACATAGAGGATAGCTCTATAATTCCTTATGGATTCTGTGTGGACCTTCACTACTTGTCCCTTTTGAGTTGGTTGCTGGGCCATCAGTATGTGTCTCCCCTTCGAAGTTAATCTCAGGTTCAACAGAGACCTTAGGTTGACCAACTTCCTCCTCAGAGGTAGGTGGTGCATTCAGCCTTTGAAGCTCTTCAGCTCCAAAGTAGGTAATGGCAGCATCAGGTGAGGGTTGTTCAACTAAGGAGCTTATTAGAAACTGGGTTAAAAATATGTAAGGTCAATAAGCATCCTTGGGTCCACTTGAACAATGATAAGATGGGGTTGAGGAAAGATGGTTGCAAGGTGTTGCTTTATCAGGTAGGATGAAGAAATGACATCAACGGAAGTAATGGCAAGGTTGGGTTCCACTTGATTTGATATCTGCTCCAAAGAATGAGCAGGTATCTCCTCATCATGTCTTTGTTTCTCTAAATTCTCACCCTTTTTGGTAGCATCATCTTGAGAACTAGATGAGCTGGAGGAAGAACTCAAAGAAACCTAATTCGGTACATGCTTAACAAACTTCTCAATCTGTTTCTCAGCTAGTTGAGCCTTGAGATTTTCAATCCCAAGTTGTTGAGTGGCTGACCTATCTTCTAAAGTCTTAACCTTTGATTCAAGGTTTGAGACTTTAGCTCTAATAGTGAGTTAGACTACCATTATCTTCTTTTTGAAGAATCATTAAAAGATGAGATAATATACCTATTATGTTCATCATCATCACTAGTAGTGGTTTCTTCGCGCCCTGGATACCCTCGCATACTGATGTCTCTTTCAGAGGCATCAATTGGCAAGGTTGGCATAGATTCAAACTAACTGATGTTATCACTGTCTTGAGAGGTTATTGAAACACTCTCAGTAGTGGCAGCTGAATATACATGAGTCGCCTCCACTCAAGTTGGAGTCACCTCAGTTTGGTTTTTCTGATGTGGGCTAGATATCAGGGGTTCCATAGGGCTTAGTTAATCTAGAGAGTGGTGAGGTAGATCAACATCATGGCCCTGATGAAACATGATTTCCTCATCTGGTCAGGTTAAAAGGTCAAGAAAGGATAGGGAGGTTATATTTAATGACCCGGTATCTTGGTCAGCACCTAATGATTCTTCTGTAAAAGAAGTTGAGCCAGTTATGTGGCTACCCCTTTTTGGCTGCACAGAGGAGTGTTGAGACTCACCCTGAGGGCTTATGGCTTCAGTTATGGGCTCATCAAGTTAAGACACATGAGACTTAACACTGCCATTAAGGTTAATGGTGGAAGATGGTTGGACCTCAGGCTGAGTGGGAGCCCTAGATTCCACTCTAGCCATTTTGGTTTGAAGATACCGGACTTGAAGACTATTCAAAGGTTCGTTTGGGGCATCTTTGGTATGTAGTTTTGATCGAGTGGGAAGTAAATGGTAGTGTATTAGTGGTGTCTGGTGTGGGTTCATCACTTGTTGGGCTTGCAGGGATGTCACAAGGAGCCATTGGCTCAAGCATACTTGGAAGGAGATTGGTGAATCTTCCAGTGAAGTTGGTGGACACCTTCTTCAAAGTCTTGAAGATGCCAGGCCTCATGTAAGGGACCAGTAGAACATTAGCACATTGTAGTTTGTGCTCGTCCAACTCATAGTTAATTATGTGCTGAATGAACCGGGGATACATATACAATTGATCCCGGGTGAGATTGTTGCTCAAAATATTCAGTACAAACGTTGAGTTGTTGAACCGTAGGCGCTTTACCAACCATGAACTAGGCAGCCCAGATAATAGGGAATTTGATCCCATCCCCCTGATTTGTTAAAGAGGTTATATAGAACAACATGAAGCAGGTTCTTCCAGTTGTAGGAGAAGTTAAACTTGTAGACCATTGACCTGCTCACATCACCTCCATAACCTATTTGAAGGTAGGTTTCCTCCAAATCAGACTTGGGGAAATTAGTGGGGGTCTTCGTCATGGAGTTCAGATGCTCCCTGATGTTTGTTTCAATGATGGTGATCTCCTATCCACAGATCCTTGATCTGATGAGCCTTTTATCATTGATCGTTTCAATTCGACCATTGGCCCAAAATTCGGCCATGTGGTTTGAATAGATGGTGGCTTAACAGTAAGGGCAATAAAGTATGTCGATTGATAAGAAATTGGATGATGGGGGGCGAAGTGGGCATCCCTTAAAGAATCAAGGATGGCGACTTGGTTATGTTAGGAATTCAAGGCCATTGTTCTGAATGTACTGTTTGATTGAAGGAATTGAGAGTGAGTGGAGAAGATGATGGAAATTTTGGGGGTTTCGCAATGGTAAAGAAAGTAAAAAAAGATAGTCGGAAGTTTTTAAATGGGGGGAAGGACGGTTTAGGTTTCGATTTGACTTGGGCGGTAAGATAAACCATGTAAAATATTCCGACAATTATCAATAAAATCTTATTTTTACAAAGTGGGGCCCAAATATTTCCGTTACATAGTAAAATTTTCCTTCCGAGGGTAAAATTGCTTCCGAGAGAGAACACTTGTGTTTCTCAATATTGTCTTCTGAAGCCATTTTTACTTACGAAGGCAAACCATGTCTTAATGACAATTATTAAATGTTCTTCCAAGGCTAAAAATTCTTCAAAAGAGAATACTTATGCAGAGCAATTTGCCTTCGGAAGATGGATAAAGATCTCTTTCAATGGTAAATTTCTCTTCGAAAGAATTCATACTTAGAAATTTTGAAGAAAACCTTTTTGTAACAGGGCTTAGATTATATTAGACAAAAGACATATAACATATTAAAAAGGTTTCAAAAGAGAATCAGTCAAGGTTGATCATCCCAATAGGTGTGATTAGATTTTAAATCTTTGTTAATCAAAAGCTTTTATGAACAGGTCAACATATTGTTCATTTGTATCAACTTTAACTAGTTTAATGAGAATTTTCTCATGAATACCTCAAATGAAATGGTACCTGATGTCAATATGCTTAGTCTTGGAGTGCTTGACCGGATCTTATGTGATAGAAATGACACTCTTGTTGTCTATGTGGATAGGAATCTCCATGAAGTTAAAACCATAGTCTAATATCTGATTCTGAATCCAAAGCAGTTGAGCACACCAACTTGCAGTAGCAATGTATTTAGCTTCAGCACTTGATATAAAGACACATGATTGCTTCTTGCATGGCCAGGAGATGATCCTTACACCAAGAAATTAACATCCTCCTGATGTTGATTTCTAGTTGATGTTGCAGCTACCATAATCACTGTCGGTGTAACCATAGAGGTTAAAATCCTTATTTTTAGGATAACAAAGATCTAGTTTAGGAGCTCCTTTAAGGTATCTAAGAATTCTTTTGACATTAATTAGGTAAGACACCTTAGGAGCAGCCTGATATCTTGCACAGATGCAAGTTGCAAACATGATATCAGGTCTACTTACAGTGAGATACATCAGAGATCCAATATTGTGTTGTACTGAGATACATCAGAATCAGGACAAAGATTGTGATTTCTGGATATAGGAGTCTTGACTAGCTTACAATCTGACATCTTAAATCTCTCTAAGATGTCCTTGACATACTTAGATTGATTGATGAAGAACCCTTCTTCCATCTGCTTCACTTGAATCCCAAGGAACAAG
The DNA here is from genome assembly GCA_024085815.1 of Flaveria linearis. Classification (NCBI taxonomy): domain Eukaryota; kingdom Viridiplantae; phylum Streptophyta; class Magnoliopsida; order Asterales; family Asteraceae; genus Flaveria; species Flaveria linearis. The sequence goes on from CM044005.1 coordinate 77,157,980, forward strand.
TCCACCTTTCCCATGGAACTCATTTCAAACTTCTTCTTCATGATGCTTTCAAAGTCTTTGCACATTTAGTCATTGGAGGACCAAAATATGATGTCATCAGCATAGTCTTGTACAAGCAGCATGTCTTTCCCTGACTTCCTTATGAATAAGGTTTTGTATATTGTGCCTCTAGTGTAGCCATTCTTGATAAGAAACTGGAACAATGTCTCATACCAAAGCCTAGGTGCTTGATGTAGCCCATAGAGTGTTGTATCAAGTTTGCACACATAGTTGGGGTGTTGTGGGTTTTCAAATCCAGGTGGCTGGCATGCATTGACTTCTCTGTCGATATCCCTATACAGAACTGCATATTTCACATTAAGTTGATAGACTGTAAAGTTCTTAGATGCAGCAAAAGCACGGTAGATTCGTACAGCCTCAAGTCTTACAACAGGTGCAAAGACATCTGTGTAATATATGCCTTCCGCTTGTGTGTGTCCTTGAACAACAAGTCTTGCTTTATTCTTGATGATCAAACCTCTATCATCCTTTTTGTTTCTGTATACCCACTTTGTGCCAATAGGAACCTGACCAGGTGGCAATGGATACAAGTTCCATACTTTTTTCCTCTTGAATTGAAGCAACTCCTCTTGCATCTATCCAGTTGTTGTTTTTAAAGGCCTCCTCCACCTTCTTTGGTTACATTTGAGAGAGAAATCATGAGTACATGCAGACATTCCCATTATGGGTCTGACCTCTTGTCTTTACACCTTCGGAGACATCCCAATGATATTCTTAGCTGGATGAGTGTTGTGTATCCTTAGCTTAGGAATCACATCTAATTCTATAGATAGATCCATGTTTGAGAAGTTTTGCTCAGGATTTTGAACATCATCACCAACTAATGTCTCACACTCGTTCAATGAGGACTGATTGAATGAATGTGTGACAACATCAATGGTATTTTGCTGAGAAGCAACATCAATAGTTGCCTGTTCCTCTAGGTCATTATCATCATCAGCTAACATAGTTCTTGCAGCCTCAATAAGTGTCTCGTTCCTCCTCTCAGCAACACACTTCTGTTAAGGAGTTCTAGGACCACTATATTGTCTGCCAATCCCTTTTGACTTACAAAGTTTTAGCAGTTTCATCTTTAGTTTTTAATAAGAAAATCCATGTAAATCTTGTGAAATCATCAACAATCACAAGGAAATATGATTTCTTTCCCATGCTCATTATACTTGTGGGAACAAATAGATCCATGTGCAATAAATGTAAGAGATATTCTCTTTGGATTTATGAGAATCCTTATGTTGCTTTCCTTTCACACAAGCAACGTAGTTGTCTTTACAGATAAATTCCTTTTTGGGCACACCATGTACCAAATTATTTTTAACCAATTTATTCATGGTTTTAAAATTAACATGGCATATTCTTTTATACCAAAAAGTTAACTCATCACCATTAGCTTTGAAAAGAAAGCATGATACTTCACCCAGTGGGAAAGCATTGTTCATGTCCATCTTATACATATCCCCTCTCCTGGGTGATCTAAGAAGCACTAATTCTTGAGGAATTATCATCCCGGGTTTGAGGATAATGCATTCATATTCTGTGAAAAGCTTTTAGTGCTTTTGATCATAGAATTTAGAAACACTTAAGAGATTGTGTTCAAGCTATTGACAAAGTTTACTTTCTCAAATTTTAACTTACCATTGGATAACTACCTCTATAAGAAATGTATCCTCCGACTTCACCTCCAAACTAAACAGGACCTCTATCAAAGTGTTCAAACTGTTGTAGCAGAGATTTGTTCCCTGTCATATGCCTGGAGTATCCACTGTCAACAATCCAAACATTTCCATTCTTGTCAAGTGGATGTCCCTGCACATAAGGTGAAATGATTAGTTACAATAACCCAAGCCTTGTTGATCTTGGGCTCTTCTAATTCAGATGATATAATTAAACCAAAATGTATGCATGGGGGTTCAATTATGGTTTGTCAAGAAGAGTATTGGGCCATATCATCTTTTCTGATCTTCCATTTCATCCTATGGTTGATCAAGCTAGATGAGCCTGAAGAAGCTTATGTAAAATAACTTGCTTCCGAGGATTCTTTCTTCTCGGAAGAAGTTGTCAACACCTTTTCTTTCAAAGTAGTCTTCTTTTAGAAAGGTTTCAAAGGATTCTTTTTGTTCCTTTGTTTGTTCTTAAGCTTGTCTTCCGGAGATATTTTCATTTCGGAAGAATGGGTTTCTCTGAAAGCAACTTGGCTTCGGAAACAAGCTTTCCTTTCCTTAACACTTGGGCCAAATTATAGGGTACAAATGTGAAACCATCCTTGATTTTCTTCTTTCTTCATATTAGATGCATAATGTGTGCTTGCTGGATTGTAGTAATATTCTTTAGCCATGTGGTTATGCAGAGTACAGATTATGCATTCATTGTTATTATTGATGGGGCATGTTGACTGTTGTTTCTTGCATTTATTTTCTTCTTCTACAGCCTTCCCCCTCAACTTCCGATTCTTCATCTGGACAAGAGTGTTGGTACTACACTCTTTTCCTGAATCAGAATTTCCAACCACTTGAAATACATTTGATATGAATACACCCCTTTGCATTGGGTCTATCTTTAACTTTGACTAATCCACCTTTTTGGCAGTTTTTCTTATTGCCCTGATTTTGTTTTTTCTAGCTATGGTGGTTAAGGTTGATCATCAGCTATGGGGATGAGGTTTTCTATCTTATTCTTCCCTGTGGTGATTTCTATTATTTCGTCATTCTTCTACTATTTGGGTAATGGGTTAGCAGTTGGAACCTCTTGCTTATTAGTACCATATCTTGGCTATCTAATATACACAAAAGAGTATGGTGGAGCAATTTCATTAGTTGCCAACCCACTTTGTTTTGATAACACATCTTTGAGTGGGATGATGATGCAATGATGGTATTGAAGTTATGATCTATAATGGCATACTTCTTAGCTTTAGCCTCAGCTATCACTAGCTGAGCTTGAGCCTCAATCAACTTGGAGATTAAATCTTTTATTTTAGCCCTGTGATTTGAATGTTCATGTTTTAAAGAGGACACGGTTTTCTCTAACTCTTTTATATTGAGTTTGTAGTCCGATTATTCTCTCTTAAAGTCATATTTTAGTATATTTAAAGACTCAATGTCAGATTTAATTTTGATGTCGTGGTCCCGATACAATGTGACCTTAGTAATACAAGCTGGAGTACAGAGATGTTCATATACCTGTGTGTCTTTAATTCCATCCATTAGAGCTTGAGCATGAGTGACATCTTTCACCATGAAGCTCCAATCAACATCTTGAGCAATAGCTGCAGTCTGTTGTTCAGTGGGTTTGGCTGCAGCTTTAGGGGTAGCAAGATGTTGGGAGGCTTGAGTTGCTCCAGGATTAGATCAAGGAGCTTTGCATTCCCTTGCAAAGTGACCAAGCTGGTTGCAGTTGTAGCACTTGGCTTTTGTCTTGTCAAACCCAAATTTGCTTTTGGTTGGGTTCTGAGAGAACTGCCTTCCAATTCTTTTGAAGAACTTTTTTGCTTTGTAGGTTAGGAGAGACATCTGTTGGGCAATGTCCATGTATTTAATATCATCTGGGCTAAAACACTCTAGATCAACACAACAGAATTAAAAATCTCCAGAGTGCTCACTCTCTAAAAACAAAGACACAACTATCCTGGAAAGGATTTTGTTGAGCATGTTGAGACCTAGGTGTCTCAGGGAATGTGATGTATGGTCCAGAATAAGATGATGGCTGTTGGGAGTAGTTCAAGTACAACTGGGTTTGGGGAGTTCTTGAACCTTCAGCAACATGTAGAGTATTACTGACTTGAAGGTTTGAGTATCTATTCATCTGATGGCTTTTCTGAGATTCCATCTCCATATGGTATCCATCAAGGATTCCATATAGTTCAGTCATGGTGAGAGTGTTGAGATTCTCAATTCTCTTGATTGAGACACAATCGAAAGTTCATGTAACACCTCGAATTCTATTTAAAATCAGAGAAAAGAAAAATATATAGAAAGAAAAGAAAATAGACACAAGTTGAAGGGGGTAAAGTGTACAAAGTATAAAACCTTATTATTTTATTATATAAGTGGGTATGGCCGCCCATTTTAAAGCAAAACTGCTTTCTACTCTCAGTCGAAGAAGAAGAAGGAGAAAAGCTCTTGGTTTTTAGAGAAAGAAAGGAAGAAAAAGCTGTAAAAGGTGAGTTTTCTTGATATATGTTCGGTTTTAACCGAATTCACAAGCTATTACCCGAAGTTATTGGTGTTTTAGAGTTTGTTTTCGAGAACTTGGAGTTGAATTTGCTAGTGGAAGTGTCTAGCTCGAAGATCTGCTTTAAGGTGAGTCTTTAGAACCCCATTTTACTGATTTTCAAAGTGTTGGGGCTATTATGCATACCAAACAAACGATTTTTAAAAGTAACTGTGAGTTTTAGTATGTTATTCGAATGCACCTTGTTGTGGTATGTTTTTAAAGGATGTTCTTGGGTTATATATGATATTTAGAATGTTTAAGGGCCTTAGTATGTTAGATCTGTGTTTGGATTAGTTTAGAATGGTAATCGGGTGTTGTTTGTAGCATAGAAAACATTTCAAGATGTTCCTATGTGCCCAGAATGACCTCATGCACCGAAGTGTGCTCATGCGCCTAACTGTCTCCATGTGCCTAAGGTCATGCGCCCAAATAGTAGTCATGCGCCCAGAAAAGTGCCCATGCGCCTAAGTGTTGGCCATGCGCCTAAATAGTGCACATGCGCCCAAATAGTGCCCATGCGCCCAAATAGTGCCATGCGCCCAGTTTGCTAAGACGCCTAAGTTGCGCCCAAATAGTGCTCAGGCGCCCAGAGTTGCCCATGCGCCTAAGTGTTGATGCGCCTGAATAGGCCTCATGCGCCTACATAGTGGTAAAACGCCTAAACAGGGCTCTTGGACACAAATAGTGTTGAAGCGCCCAGAATGTTTTACACTTAGAATTTTTATGCTCATGCGCCTGAAATGCCCCCATGCACCTATTTTGGACTTAGGATTTTCTAAGTGGATTTGAAGTGGTAGAATGGGAAGACAGACCCTGTTATGATGTGATGGCTTATGCTTGATGTGTGCGTGGTGATGTGATGAAGTTTATGATGTGTATGTGTGAGAGTGATGTGTTATCTTTCTTCGTTAAAAAGTTTTCAAAACGTATGTATTATGTTATGTAATACGTTATGTATGACTTTACGTGGTATGATGTATGAATGAATGAATTAATGAATAAATAAATGAATGAACGTAAAGTATTGTGTAACGAAAGTGAGAGATAATGATAAAGTACGAAACGAACGAATACGTGAGATTATGATAAAGTACGAAACGAACGAATAGGATAGATAATTATAAAGTACGAAACGATCGAATACGTGAGATAACGAATGATGAGTATGGACCGTGTCACGTACCTCGGTACTGTGTCAGTCTGCGGACATGAGTTGGGGTTTGTTACAGGCCCCAACACAGTATCAGCTTTCGAGCATGAGTCGGGGGTATTACATGAGACAGAATGAAGTGTGAAGGAGATGAAGTCTTGTTGCTCGCCCCACAACTGTGTCAGTTTTCTAACATGAGTCGGGGGTTTGTTTACAGGCCCCGCCACAGTTGCAGTCTTCGGACATAAGTCGGGGGTGTTGCATACGAGATGGGATCTTTGTCGCGTATCCCGGTGTTGTGTCAGTCGTCGGACATGAGTCGGGGGTTTTTTTTCGGACATGAGTCGGGGGTGTTGCATACGAGATGGGATCTTTGTCGCGTATCCCGGTGCTGTGTCAGTCTTCGGACATGAGTCAGGGTTTTTTTACAGGCCCCAGCACAACATCATCGTTCGAGCATGAGTTGGCGATATTGCATGAGACAAGATTCGAGTAATGATGAGTAATGAGCGAAGGAATGAATGAATGAACGAATGATGATGAAGATAATAATAATTATTATAAGTATGTACGTATGATGTATGATCACAGACGAATGTAAGTGCGAAAAGGAAGTAAGAGAAAGAGAGTAAAAGACAGAGAAAAGTACGAAACGAAAGTATGAATATGAAAGTGAATATTAATGAAAAGAATGAAACGGTGAAAGTATGAATGAACGAAACGAATGATGAATATAGAATGAGTGTACGTATGATGTATGACCACGGACGAATGTAAAGACTAGCTTTTTCAAAGGAAGTAAAGTATTTTATTATAAAACTAGAACTCACTCAGTATTGCTGACTTTTGTATGCATGATAGTTGGCAGGTAATTTGTTGATGCTGAGGAGTTGCAGGCATGGATGCATAAGCTACTGGGATCATTTTGAGGAATGGCATCCACATTGTGACATGTTATTTTATTTTGATATGAAAACGAATGTTGTAATGTAATGAAATAACATGTTTTTAATTATAAATGAAAGTTTTTAAATTCCGTTGCAAAAGTAATGTATGTTTTAAAATGATTTATGCGATGACGGTCCAGTTTGTAAGCGTCCCGGGAATGGGTCCTTACAAGTTGGTATCAGAGCTAAAGTTTAAGTGAACTGGGTAAATATTTTCAAAACCTAATCTTAAACTAAGATTGGGATGAAAAGATAGGGATGCCAGTCCTAGTAGCTACGTGCCTACAGGTAAAGGTTTATTGTAAACGTTTTATGTAAGTTAACATTAATCGGTATTATGTGTGCATGTTATGTGGCTAGTGTGCTTTTGTGTAGATTTAGATACTGATGTAGTCAGGATTGGAAATGCTTGGGGTGTGAAGAGCAAAGTAAGTGGCTAATCACAACTGGCCACTGTAATTAGCGACTTACTATACTTGACATAATCCGAGCTATTACCTTGAATGACTGTGTTAGTGTTTGAATCTTATAGTGATTCGAGTATGGCTGGAGGTAGATCATCTAAAGCCTCTAGGGGTGGAGTACATGGCGGACGCGGTGTTGAATCGTGTGTCTTGAGGAATAGGGCTAAGACTACTGAGAGGGCCCATGAAGAGCCCGAAATGCATCACCAGGAAGGTGGTGATGAAAGTGCGAATTTGAGGACCTCGGTGAAAGATTGTAGAAGAGGTCCATCAAGTTATGTAGATGATTTGCCGTCTGTGGTAACTGAAGTGATTAAAGCGGTGAAGGAGGATGAAAGGAAGGAGAAGACGAGGAGCACTGGGAGAGGAGAATGAGAATGACCGAAGACTAAGACGGTTGTATCTAGTGAGGAGGAGGAGGAGGAAGAAGTGGTGCAGGAAACTACACGGGGGTATAACTACAGGGCATTCCAAAGATGAAGGCCCCCAACGTTTGATGGAAACGGGAGTGCTGCGGTTGCTCACCGTTAGGTGAGAGAGATTAAGGTGGTACTTGATATCAGTGAGTGTCGAAAGGATCAAAAGGTGAAGTTTGCTACCCACTCGTTTGTGGACTCAGCCTTATGCTGGTTTGACAACATTGTCCAGGCTGAGGGTGAGTGAGCTGAAGAAGATGGTGATCGAGGAGTTTTACCATCACCGAGGATTGGACAAGATCGAAAGAAAGTTCCTGCAGCTGGAGGCTGGGACGATGACACACTAGCAATACACCACTAAATTTAATGAGATGGCTAGGCTGCTTCCAGATCAAGTGACGCCTGCGTCATGAAAGCTTAAAAGGTACATTCAAGGACTGCCGATAGATATCAGTAGGAATATGATTATTGCCCGACCAGGTACATTTAGATCGGTGGTCGACTTAGCTGGGAGATTGTACGACGAGCGAGAGGCGATGGCGATAACGGACGAAGAGGAGGATTGGGACTATGTTAAGAATGGGAATTGAAGGCGAGGCAATGATGGTGGAATCGTGGCTAAAGGTAAGACGATGAGGGTCGATGATCGAAAGAGGATAACAAGTAGGGATGAGGTATGCAGGAAATGTGGTGGAGGCCACGACGGGGAGTACAAGTGGGGATTTAACGTCTGCTTCCAGTATGGGAAGGAGGGCCACAGTGCAAGAGATTGTCAAATGGCTAAATGCTACGACTGTGGCGAGACTGGACACATAGAGACTACAAGAAGTCGAGGACAGGAAGCTCCGGTAGGAGGAAGGAGAACAGAGGGTGAAGGCTAGTGCCTTTGCTATGACCGGGAGGAGGCTCGATCAAACTCTGAGGTAACGTTAGGTACTTTTTTGGTAATTTAGATTTGTGTATCTATGCTTTGACTGTGGTGCTAGTAGTAGTTTCGTTCCTGCTGCCTTCTGTGATAAGTTGCATGTTAGGAGTAGGAAGATCGATGATCCCTTCGAAGTAGGAATTGCTATTGGTAAGTCCGGATGTCCTAGAGGATTACGTGATAGAATTTAAGGAGCGCTTGTTTCCTGCTAGACCATCCAGGACAGACGTAGGTGGATAGACGTACACCTCCGGGTGAATTAACCAGGAACCCATGAGGAAACACTGAGTGTTGCAAGAAAATGGATTGATCAACCATGCCCGACCAGAGTTCGATACCGACCTATGGAAATGGATTATAATGAAGACTTCGTCTAGAAAAGTGGATCATTTGATTTAGAAATCGAGTTTAACTAATGTTAGGGTATAGAGTGTCATTCCAAATTGTTGCTCATGTAGGAGAAGTGACACATCAATTGGAGCTACCCGATGAGTTAAGTGGAATTCCCCTAACGTTCCATGTATCTCATCTAAGAAAGTGCTCAATTCGATGAGGATATGATCGTGTCACTAGAGGATACTGAGATGGGTGAAAGAATTAACTACGAGAAGCAACTTGTGGTCGTTTATAATAGAATGAAGAGAGGGGCTAAGGAGAATGGTGGTCTCACTGGTGCGAGTGCAGTGGATCCCAAAGGGATCTAAGCCTACATGTAAGAACAAGGAAGAGGTAAGACAGCATCACCCGTAACTGTTCGAGAAGCGACAGGATTCAGGGACGAAACCTATTTAAGGGGAGTGGACTTGTAACACCCCGAATTTATTTAAAAACATAGAAAAGAAAAGTATCTAAAAATAAAAGAAAATAAACACAAGTGGAAGGGGTAAAGCGTACAAAGTACAAAACCTTATTATTTTATTATATAAGTGGGTATGGCCGCCCACTTTAAAGCAAAACTGCTTTCTACTCTCGGTTGAAGAAGAAGAAGGAGAAAAGCTCTCGGTTTTTAGAGAAAGGAAGGAAGAAGAAGTTATAAAAGGTGAGTTTTCTTGATATATGTTTGGTTTTAACCGAATTCACAAGCTGTTGACCGAAGTTCTTGGTGTTTTAGAGTTTGTTTTCGAGAACTTGGAGTTGAATTTGTTAGTGGAAGTGTCTAGCTCGAAGATCTGCTTTAATGTGAGTTTCTAGAACCCCTTTTTACTGATTTTCAAAGTGTACAGGGCTATTATGCATACCAAACAAACGATTTTTAAAAAATAACCGTGAGTTTTAGTATGTTATTCGAATGCATCTTATTATGGTATGTTTTTAGAGGATGTTCTTGGGTTAGATTTGATATTTAGCATGTTTAAGGGCCTTAGTATGTTAGATCTGTGTTTGGGTGAGTTTAGAATGGTAATCGGGTGTTGCTTGTAGCATATATAAAATTTCAGAATGTTCCCATGCTCCCAGAATGACCTCATGCGCCTAAGTGTGCTCATGCGCCTAACTATCCCCATGCCCTAAGGTCATGCACCCAGAAAAGTGCTTGTGCACCTAAGTGTTGGCCATGCGCCTAAATAGTGCCCATGCACCCAAATAGTGCCCATACGCCCAGTTTGCTAAGACGCCTAAGTGTTGGGTCATGCGCCCAAATAGTGCTAATGCGCCTAGAGTTGCCCATGCACCTAAGTGTTGATGCGCCTGAATAAGCCTTATGCGCCTACATAGTAGTAAAACGCCCAAAAAGGGCTCATGCGCCCAAATAGTGCTGAAGCACCCAAACTGTTTTACACTTAGAATTTTTATGCTCATGTGCCTGAAATGCCCCCATATGCCAATTTTGGACTTAGGATTTTCTAAGTGGATTTGAAGTGGTAGAATGGGGAGACATGCCCTGTTATGATATGATGGCTTATGCTTGATGTGTGCATGGTGATATGATGAAGTTTATGATGTGTATGTGTGTGAGTGATGTGCTATCTTTCTTCGTTAAAGAGTTTTCTAAACGTATGTATTATGTTATGTAATATGTTATGTATGACTTTACGTGGTATGATGTATGAATGAATGAATAAATGAATGAATAAATGAATGAACGTAAAGTATTATGTAACGAAAGTGAAAGATAATGATAAAGTGTGAAACGAACGAATACGTGAGATAATGATAAAGTATGAAACAAACGAATACGTGTGATAATAATAAAGTATGAAACGAACGAATACATGAGATAACGAATGATGAGTATGGAAGTGACGGATGATGAGATCAGTGTCGCGTACCCCGGTACTGTGTCAGTCTGCGGACATGAGTCGGGGATTTGTTTACAGACCCCAGCACAGTATCAGCTTTTGAGCATGATTCAGGGGTTTTGCATAAGACAGAATGACATGTGCAGGAGATGAGGTCTTGTTGCCCGCCCTGGTACTGTGCCAGTATTCGGACATGAGTCGGCGGTTTGTTTACAGGTGCCGGCACCATATCAGTCTTTGGACATGAGTCGGGGGTGTTGCATATGAGATGGGATCTTTGTCGCGTATCCTGATTTTGTGTCAGTCTTTGGATATGCGTCGCGGGTTTGTTTACAGGCCCCGGCACAGCATCAGCTTTCGAGCATGAGTCGGGGATATTGCATGAGACAAGATTCGAGTAATGATGAGTAATGAGTGAAGGAATGAATGAATGAATGAATGAATGATGATGAAGATATTAATAATTATTATCAGTATGTACGTATGATGTATGATCAGTGAAGAATGTAAAGTAAGAAAAGGAAGTAAGAGAAAGAAAGTAAAAGACAGTAAAAAATACGAAACGAAAGTATGAATATGAAAGTGAATATTAATGAAAAGAATGAAACGATGAAAGTATGAAAGAACAAGACGAATGATGAATATAGAATGAGTGTACGTATGATGTCTGACCACGGGCGAATGTAAAGACTACCTTTTTTTAAAGGAAGTAAAGTATTTTATTATAAAACTAGAACTCACTCAGTGTCGCTAACTTTATGTATGCATGATAGTTGGCAGGTATTTTGTTAATGATGAGGAGTTACAGGCACGGATGCGTAAGCTACTGGGAGCATTTTGAGGAATGGCATCCACATTGTGACATGTTATTGTGTTTTGATATGAAAACGAGTGTTATAATATAATGAAATAACATGTTTTTAATTATAAATGAAAGTTTTTAAATTCTATCGCAAAAGTAATGTATGTTTTAAAATGATTTATGTGATAACGGTCCAGTTTGTAAGCGTCCCAGGAACGGGGCCTTACAGTTCACTCATGAGGAAGTGCACTCATTAATTTTCTTACTATGTCTTTCTTGTAAACAATCACTTCCATAGACTGAAGGGAGATGAATAGGTCCATGTACCTAAGGTATTGTTGGCTCAAGGTCCCCACAATAACATATGTGAAGTTTTCAAGCTTCTACTTTAGGACATCTTTCTTTGACTCCTCAGATTTAGCAGAACTAGAGTTCATCAGCTTCAAAGCCTCAAAGAGTTCTTTGGCAGACTCGCATTGCTTAAAGCCTACCATTGTGGAGATCGGTATAGCAATAAGCAAAACAGTCACGGCTTTGATGTCAGTGTCCATCTTCTTGAAGTCTTTATCTGAGTAGTCTTCAACAACCTTCTCAATCATGGCACCATTACCAGCTGGAAATTCCATCTTTGGTTGGTATGGACCATGAGTAAGTGATCTCCATATGCGGCTGTCTTGATACTTGATAAAGCCTTCAATACGTTTGCACCAGGTTCCAAAATCATCAGGATTGATGATAGGAGCATTAGTCATGGTTCCCATCTGAGACTTAGAGAATTTCTGGTTTATAGCCATTTGAGTGAAGTGAGTGAATATGAAGATACAAGGGTGATTTGGGATGGTAAGATCTGACAATAAAGAGCCTAAAAAGTTCTGATACCAATTGAAGGATCGGTGTTTTTCTCACAACACAGGATATACACGTAAACTCACTTAATGTCACTCGGGTTGATGAAGCGGAATCTCAACCAAGTTCACAAGTAATATAATAAATTAATGAAAACAAAATGAACACAAGATTAGTTTTTCAAGATACTTGTATATATTACTTCTCAACTCAGTTTTACAAGACTTCTACAAGCATGGTTACTAAGTTACATTGAGAAACTGTATATACTACTATCTACAGCCGGTTATGCTTGGAAAACCAGCTGGAATCTACAACCACACAAATACTATATTGCTAGAATTAAAGCATCTAAGATAAACTAATATCCTAGATTAGGTAGTCATGATAGGTCCATGACTTTTTTGTCACCAACTAAAAGTGGCAACTATACTAAATGATAACGACTGAACAGTGGATAAAGTATGGTCAACTACATGGGCGTGGGAAACCACCATGCAGTATATCAGAGTTGCGATGAACTGAAAGACAGATCATACTTATGTCTACTGGTTCATAGTTAGTTCTTCCGAAGCTAAATAGCTTCGGAAAAATAAATTCTTCTGAGGCCTTTTATACTTCGCAAAAATCAACATTTTGTGAGTATTCTGCAAGCCTTCAGGACTTATTCTTTGGAAGACTTTGTCTTTGATCTTCTAAGTTGCATACTTCGGAAGGAGAACAACTTCGTCTCGGAAGACTGAGTTCTTCCTTCGAAAGTTCTTCATACATTGAGTTTCAGAAGATCTTTGACTTATCTTCAGAAGAGCAGCTTTGTATTCGGAAGACCACTTCATTTGTATATCAAAATCTTTCTAAGTGTTGTTTTGGTTGCACCAGCCTCATATGATTCAACATCAAGCGATAGCCAAATGAGCTTAATAAGTCATAACATTATTTATTATAAGCCTTCAAACAAACGTTTAGATTGATAAACGATTAAGCAAAAAAATACAATAAAAACCGTAGAATCACGTTAAACACGTGCAGGTGAGTCTTATTGCTTCAAATGCTTTGAACTCATGGATTATCTCATAAAGTATTCCAAATACTAATTTTTTTGTGTAAGTAGTGTTAAATAATAATATTAACATTTATCACAAACATACACGTATAATAATTAAGCATGTTAAGTACGTGATTTTAACATGTTTCGACTCGATTATCACTCGTCACGCAAATTTGACTACATATATATCATAATGATATTTAATATAATTCTTAATATTCATCATGAAATAAAAATCGACAAATGACACGAAACGAACTCAAACATGATATGAACTGACACAGTAGGAGGCCCAACCACCAAACCCCACCTACAGTTTCCCTCTTTCTCTAATTACCTTATTTGTTATCTCTATTAAGACCTGTATGTGGTGATGGGAGTGGTTAAAATGTTTGGCTTTTGGGGTGGTTGTTGGTCGTGGTATCTCTTGGTCTAAGTTTCGATGATGGTTCTGTGATGGTGGTAGCACAAACGGTGGTGGTTGTTGGTAATATGGAGGCCAACAATAATTAAGCACCACTAGAAACCTTAAAACACTCGTGAAGTTACGGTGATGGTTGCGATGGCAGTGGTGTTGATTTGGGTCAGTGGTGACGATGGTGACTGTGGTACGTAACATGGAGGCTACGATGGTGAAGGTTATGGTGATGATGGCTGTGAAGGTGGTTCTCAATCCTAATTGTAGGTGGGGATGGTTAGTTGTTGATCGTGTTAAGTTATAATGGCAGTGGTGGGGTTTAGGTGGCAGGTGGTTCTTGGCTTCGACAATGGTGATGATGGTTGATGATAATGATGAAAGTGGTTGATAACAATGATGAAAGTGGTTGTGATAGTACTGCAAGTCGATGATGGTGGTGGTCAAGTACGGTTGCGATGGTGGTTGTGTTATGGTTGTGATGTTTGTTGTTAGGTTGTGGATCAAGGTGGCGATGATGGACTTTGATAAAGGTGGTTGGGTGATGCTGGTTGTAGGGTGCAGTGGGAATGATTGTGATATTGGTTCTCGGCTGCAATGAGGTGGCCATGATGGTGGTTGCAAGGTGTCGAACCAGATTTGTGGTGGTTTAGGGTGGTAGAGAAGAGGTGGTGGATGTTGAACCAAATATTTGTTGCGCGATCAAGGTGTACATGTTTTGGTGACTCCGACAAGATTTCCGGTGAGATTCTGGTAGATCTGAGGCTATATGTGGCGATTAATGGTGTCACAACAATGGTATGTGACTTGACACGAGTTTTAGGGCTGTAAGGGACCATTGTTGTTACGGTCAAGTTTCGGTCATACCCGGTCAAGCTAAGTCAAAGTTTGGTCAAACCAATCAATGATAGTTAACGACGTAAATCATGAAGGGAGAAACGTTCGGACGTGAAAACAAGTCCTAACGGTGTCGACATGAGTCGGTTACGAATGGGTTCGCCTACGCGGAAAAAACGAAAGGAAAGGTATAATCGCACGCTAAACTCGTTTAATATTATTACTTACTCGAACGTGCGTGTATTATATGTTGAGCTCTAATAATAAAACAAGTAGTAAATCAAGTATGAATGAGTGATAGATGTGATAACTATTTAACTAAAATTAGTTTGTATGTTCATGAAAATTCAATAATAAATATAAGGTAAATCAACAACGATATCAAGAATGTGTCATTTCATATGAAATATTTATAACACGTTGATTTTATTAGAAAGTTGACCTTAATATCTAATCGTTACACACATACAGGTCTTAATAGAGATAACAAGTATTTATACATATTAGATTATAACATCAAATATGAATGATAACATGTATTTTAATAAATGGCTTGACTTTGCTTTGAATACAATGCTATCTTGTTTTATTATTTTGATTATTTTTTACAACACCTTAATATAACACACTCGTTATTATGAAAAATGCTATTATCAACATTAATGCTAGCCCTATTATTAGAACCAATACCGTTCTTAAAGACTGTGGTCACTAACATCACTACCGTTTCTATATTATTACTGCTATTACCATTATATTTAATACTATCATGGTCATCATGTAAGTTACTATGATTGTTAGAAATATTATTACATCCGGTATTATAATTAAGTATTATTTTTAGGACTAAGATTTCAAATAATATTATTAGAAACGAGAAGTGACATATAATCAATACGTGTTTTAATTTGACACCATATATAAGATTATATGGTATTTATTAATAATTTGTACGTAAGGTTTCAGTCAATTATTGTCTTATGTCATCACCATTACTATCATTACCGCCCCATTACACTTATAAACATACAAGTTTATACATACTCATAAACATAGGTATAGGTGGGAATGACAAAATATTTACAAATACTCCGAGACAATAGCTCCAAAATTTTAATAATTATAGAAGTAGCTTATATGCCATACAAATCAATAAAAATTATTAACAAGTCACAACCCTCTAAACGAATCAATAGAGCTCAAACGCACGTGAATTAATATTATGTTAATACGCAAGACTAAAATCAAATGTATAAATTTCAGGCGTTACAATAGATGAAAAAAAAAGAAACATTAGAGGATTATATTCACAATTTTTATACTTTATACTTTAAATCCAAAATTTTATCATAACATAAGGACCATACATATAATTTACTCTATTTTAAATTTAATTTTTTCAACCCGTGTGAGGCTAGTATTTACATATAAAAAGCAACATTCTTATTTAGATCAATTTTTATGTTTGATATATTTGTAAAAACATAATAATTTTGATGTTTAACATAATAGATGAAAAGATAAGAGACGAGGGATAAATCAATTAATTGTCTAATTGGAGAGAGAAATTAGTTAATTATGTAATTGGGGAGAGAAATGTTTGATATTTTACTACTATACCCTTTTCAATTAATATTAAAATTTTAAGATATTTAATAATAATAATTAATATTCCAGGGCTATAATGGTTATTTTAAAAAATCTAACAACAAAAACTAACAACCATTCACTCAAGAGCCAGTCGTGTTACGGTTTGATAAACAGTTGAGGATCAATAATGTAACTTCCCAAAAGTTGGGAGTTGGGACTAATACTACAATATGGGCATATCACATTGACCAATCGTGTAATTAACTCATTATTTAATATTTTTTATACAGTTATCATTACTTTTCTCCTTCATTCACTCACAACGACTTTAAAAAATATTAAAAAATTTATGAGAGTCGACAATGTTTTTCTAAAATATACAGATAATAATAATATTATGTCACTACTTCACTCATAATAATTTTTTATAAGGGTCAATTTCATATATACCCTTATAAAGTTTTGAAATATCATATATATCCTTATAAAAATTAATATATCATATATATCCTTGTAAAATATTACAAATATCATATATGTCCAATTTATTAAAAAAATATTAAGAAAAGACTATTTTGCCCTTATTCTTTATAAATCCATTTTTCATATATGCCCATATATAAAATAAACTTTCTTTTCTAACCCATTTGTTACAAAACATTCTTTTTAACCCATTTTTCACTAAACTTTTTTTAACCATTTTTAACCAAAACTTTTTTTAACTTTATTTAACTAAACTTTATTTTGTAATCCATTTTTAACGATATTTTCTAAAAAAAATATGTAAAATCACATTTAATGGTAGCAAAAAAAACATTACAAGCGAGACATAGAAAATTATTCTAAAACGTACGTAGCCAAAAACCATTACAAATAAGACATAAAAATCATTCTAAAAAGTAGCCAAAACCATTACAAATGAGACATAAAAATCATTTTAAAAAGGAGCAAAAAACCATTACAAATGAAATCATCAATCTTCATGGCCTTTTACTCTCTTTCCACGTCCCTTTTTATCAATTGATGTTTGATCGTCATTAGGAGCTTGAGATGCGGAATTTTTGCATGTCTTTGCATGATGTCCATACTTATCATAACGCGAACATTTATGTCTTTTTTTGGACTCATCATGTGATTTTATCCTATTCTTTCTTGGTCTTCCGGATGGACGTTTGATAGTAGGTGGGTATATCTTCTCATCTGTGTTGATGCGAACCCACTCATCCTTCGCCGGCATTGGAGCAATTTCTGAATTGTAAGTTGATTTATATTTTTCAATAGTAAATACGGATCAACATACTGGTCCCAATTATCCCTTGTAAAAGCAATAAAAGTGGCAGCATGGTAACATGGAAGACCTTTAACTTGCCAAACCCGACAAGTGCATTGTCGTTCATCAAGCAATACCTCCCAACGTCTTCCTTGGTATTTCACTTCAGCTCGATATTCTCCACTCCTTGAAATCTCATATTCACCCAAGTTCTACATATAACATGACACTAGATCAAAAATTATCTTTAACAAAACGATAAACATACATGTATTAAACTATAAAGAATAAACATTTACAGACAGTTAATTAGTAGGCAAATAATTCTAGATATTGAACCCATTACATGTGATTGAACCCAACTACATAATTCTAGAAAGCTTCTTCATCAAAAAATACAATTACATGAACATACAAAAAGCTACAATCATATCATAGATAAGATTAAACAGTATTAACAATGGTTAGCTGGGTTTTAAAAAGTGTTTCTAAACACAAGGCACAAGAGGCTGGGCTTCTAGCTACTAAAGATAGAAGGCATGCAGGGACAGCGATCAATTACATGTGATTGACCACCCTAACCACATCAAGAACCCATTACATGTGATTGAACCCAACTAAACTACCCTAAGCCCCGATCGACCACCCTAACCACCTACGATTTACATACCTCGATTGATCAGGTGATCGTTTGCAAGTTGAAGAGTCGGCCATGGATGGTGGAATTCGATGGAGTCGATTGTAGGCGACGATGGGGAAGAAGTCGGTGGACCTTTCAGTTCACAAAAGATGGAAACAATTGCTGGTTATAGAGCCAGGGGGAGACCCTTGCATGCGATAAGTTGCAGTGCCAGTCGAAGATCGGGAAGAAGTAGATGGAGACCTTTGAGTTTCTCAGAAGATGGGGAAGAAGGTGACTTCCCTCTTTCAAATCTTTTAATTTCACAAAATAATTTCACAAAATATAGGATGGTAATATATTTTACAAGGGTAGGATGGTAATTTTATTGCTTTTGGGTATATATGATATTTGTAATTTTTTTTGGATATATATGATATAACTGAACTTTGTAAGGGTAAATATGAAATTAACCCTTTTTATAATATAGAAACACACACTCATTATAACATGAGAAACTTAATGTGAATACTCTAAGACATACAACATCCCTTTAAAGTGAAGTTTATAAATATGTGAACTATCAGAGTTGTGACATCCGTCACCGAAATGTCCGTTATTTAACGTGACTTCCGTTAACCTTTATTTGATCGTTCATTCTTTGTCTTTATAAACTATTCGTGTGGTTATTATCTTTGCCTTATCATCATTTTGCTTGTGTCCTCATCGTTAGCGTTGCCATCATTAAGAACTTTTACAATCATCGTTATTGTTATTATTAAACCCATCTTTATTATTTGTTATCATTGTTATTAATAAAACCATTTTTAAATTACCAATATCATCATTTACATCTTTATCATTAATATAACTAACCGATTTAAGGTCGTTTTGAACTAAAACAAACTTGGGAATTCCGGGATTTAAGTGCAGCGACTAAATGTGTCACTTTCCAAACATGGGTTGGGTATAAAAACCCTCTTATCAGCCAAACCCTAAGACATTTTCTCCTTCTTTCTTCAACCGCCTCTTCTCCCTCCCTTGCACGAACCGCCCCTTTTCTTCACGATTTCTCCGGCAAAACTCCGGTAACAGCAAAACCTACTTTATTCTCGCAGGTAGACGACCTTAGTCGTCCTTTTCCTCGTTTGTTTCTGTCCTTTTCGCCTTGATTCGGGTGCTTGGGGCCGACCCGAGCGTATGTGACCTTGTGACCTCGTGTAATGTCTATTTTGTGTGTCCATTTTGCTTGTGTGTATGTGAAATGTGTTTCTGGAAGTATTGGTGGCGTGAATCAAGTGCACGCAGCAGCAAAAGGTTGCTCTGCACATTCTGCAGTCGCGACCCCTGCTCAGGCGTCTGTGTTTTGTCATGTGACTGAGTCGTGCGACCGGGTGGGTCATGCGACTGAGTCGTGCGATTGTGTGTGTCGTGCGATTGAGTCAATACGGATGAGTGTATGTATGCGACTGAGTCATGCGATTGTGTGTGTCGTGCAATTGAGTCAATGCGGATGAATGAGTGCGAATGTGCGTGTATCGCACGACTGAATGCTGAGTCGCACGAATGGAGGTTCATTCGTACGAATGAAGCTGATTCGTGCGAATGATGGTTGATTCGTGCGTATGGATGTTGAGTCGTGCGATTGAGTGCTGTGTGGTACGACCGAAGGCTGAGTCGCAAGAATGAAGGTTCATTCGTACGAATGAAGCTGATTCATACGAATGGAGGTTGATTCGTGCGGATGGAACGTTGAGTCGTGCGTCTGGTTCTGTCGTGCGACTGAAGTTATTTGTGTGTGCATTCCCTTCTTGTGGGTGTGGTGTGTGTATGTCGCGTGATGTTAAGGTGACATCGACACGGTTACCATTGCTAATGAAATTAATAACGCTTACGCTATAAAAATTACTAATATTATCATGAATCAACTCAACTGTAACATTATTACAATTATCAAGAACTGATTGTAACCACTAAAATTTACTAAGTACTTTTCTAACAACAATGAAACCTTTACACTAATATCATCGGCAATGGCGACGATTCTAAGTACTTTGATCTATATAAAATCTAATACTTAGGTCTACTAGTGTGTGTTCCGCGTGACCGAACCGATACAACCCGAACCGATAGAACATTACTATTTTCTTTAACGTATCATTAATGTTTAACAATAACTGATAATAGGTGTTTGACCGTTTATCGCTTACATCATTTAGAAACTTGATCATTCATACTTACCACCGAACAAGTGAGTTTCGTGGCTCTTTTTTATACTTATTCAATACTTCAATCATTTACAAACTTGGAGGAAAAGTATGCTCACCCATTTCTATGTTGTACAACTTACATACTTGGAATCAACGCGTTACTGTTTTGTGAGTACTTATCTGATACATACATGAGTTCGCTGTGTGGTACTTTCTTTACAACCATTTAATTCCGGTGTTGGAACCGACGGATAGGTATTGGTAGTACTACTAGGTTGACACCCCCACCCTTGTTGTTGGTATACTAGTTGGTACCAACAGTGGCCAGGAACGGGCCCTTGGGTGAATATATTCCGACTAGATTCTGTGTGTACGTCATTAGGTTTGGTTGTAAAGCTTATTGTTATATGATTTTGCTTACTTATAACTGTATACACGGTATTCCGCAAAACTACTATGCAGCATCAATTTACTTACTATTTAATCCTGCGAGCTCACCAACAAATTTTGTTGACCATTTTGAGCATATCTTTTCAGGTGACAATGCTAATTGAAGATCTAGGTGTGCTGCCTTAGTGGAGACCCTAGGATGCATTTTGAGACTATACAATACTTGACAAACATTCTTTTGAAACATTGTTGGTCTGATTACATACAATTATTCTTTTGGAGACTTGCTCCTGAGTTGTGGGAATTACATTACAATGATACTATTTTTGATTATATGATTCATGTAAAAGTTTATGCTTATGGCTATGTTGTAGTGAATATTGACTAAACAAGACACAAGTCTCCTTTGTGTCGGGTGTCGTTATGACACGCTTACCATGTGTTATGACGATCCCATCTCGTTACATCCCCGTGTTTCCGCTCTCAGCGGTGGTGTGACAAGAGTGAAGTTTATAAATAGGTGAAGTATCAAATAACCTCATAAATTAACTTGTTATTATCGCCCCTCACAAGTCACAATCACATACCTCTCCTCTTCTGTTACCGTTTTCGTTGGCTTACCAGTCATCACTATTTTGGTGTTAAACTTGAAGGAATTCGGTTCAAAACTATCTATTTTCACACATTTGATCACTCGATAAACCCAATTGAGTTTGAAGCCACCTTCGAGTATGTTGGAGGAGGTTATTTGGATCAACTAGATGGTCAGTTTCAGTATCTTATATCGATATATTTAGGTTGAATAAGATATTGCCACCACCAATAGCATTCACTTTCTACAGATTCCATTCAGGTTTCCTACTCACTAGATCGCTTCCATTTTTTCAATTTGTTTGTTCCATTGAATTTCACAATCTGATGTCTATATTTTTCGGTGGAAATTTCAACAATTAGTTACATCTTTTGGCATAATTCCATAAATCACGAATCTCATGTCATATTGCTAGCTTTTGTTACGGATTTCAAAGCCCTAAAAATTCCAACTTTTCGGCAATGTGACCCAAGTGAAAGTGATAAGATAGGTTTCATGTTAGTTTGATCAATTCATCTTTAAAGCTTTTAAAGTCACACCCGACTTGTATTTGTGATGAAATTTCTGCCAAATTCTATATGTTAATAAGTTACCTATTTAAAAGCACTAAGTTTCTAAGTATGTAACCCGATATGCAATTGGTACATAAAACTCTTTTTGATTAGCAATTGTTGAATGCTCTTATGCTCATCATTGCGCTAAGAATTCTTGATTCAAGATATCCAGTGTGTGAACATCTTTTTGGCTAACAACTGATGTTTAGTTGTTTACTTTAGTAAACACTGAATATATTTAAGAAGCTGGAAGTCTAACTTCCTTGAGGTGTAGACTGGTGTATGTTGGCCCTTTAGGATCGATTAGGCTTTTGATTGTACTTGAATATGAAGAATTTGTGTTTGACTTAAGAGAATTGTGAACAATACGTATGAGTATGATTATGAATTTTGATACATCGATTACAGACACTAGACTACATATATATATACCCTATGGTAGTTAACATGTTTAGGCTTTGACATACTAAGCCCTTATACGTACATAATCTTTACATACTTACACTCTAAGATTACTTTCTATAAATTACATAAACGACCCACTAGTTTAACTATACTTAGACACTCATTAAGTAATTATACTTCAACATTCCCCCTAATTTCTTAATCCATATCTTTAACGCCTTCATGCTTTAACATCTTCATAAATGTCTTCATCTTTGATCTTTTAGTTATCTTCTTCTTCAACTTGTGCTAATAGGAGAATTGGATCTTTGTCTTCCATAATGAGATGTGATTCTTCTTCTTTATATTTTAATTTTGGACATTCGACTGCATAGTGTCCTTGATCATTACAGTTGTAGCATCTTATCTTGCTTTTGTCAAACGCGGTCTTATTTTTATTTCTTGAATTTCTTTTCCTTCCTTCATAGTTATCATCATTTTTCTTTGGGCTTTTATGTGACGCAGTTTCTCCTCTTTCTTCTTGTTTAAATCTATCACGGCCTCGACACGAATGAAAACTACCTCTTCCACGACTTGACTTGTTTTCTTGACGGGTGAACAAAAGTTTTTCTTGATTGTCCACTTGACCTTCATTCAATAGGTTGGTTCTTTCTTCAGATGCTTTTAGTCTTCTAATTATTTCATCTAGAGTTGTTGAATCAAAATCAACGAACTGTTCAATAGTTGCTACGATTTAGAAAAACCTTTTAAGTACAGAGCTTAGGAGTTTTCATACTAAAGTTGGTTGATTAAACGTTGATCCAAGACCACTTGCTCTAGTAACGATACTATTAAGCTTTATGGTGAATGAATCGATAATGTCCTCTTCTTTCATCCTTAGTAACTCAAATTTAGTTTTGAGTGTTTGAAGACGTGCTTTTTGTACTCGATCCACACCTACATGTCTTGTCTTAAGTGCATCCCAAATTTCTTTTGCACTTTCATAATTTGCAACTTGTAATGTCATATCTTCGGGTAGTGCTTGAAATAAATATGCAATTGTCGTCATATTCTTCTTTTCATCGGATTGCGTATTTGCTTTTGGTTCTATCATTTCCCATAATCCATTTGCCTTAAGTATGGTTTTCATGCAGATTGATCATATAGTATAATTTGTCGATTTCAAAATGGAACATTGGAATTGAGAAAATAAACTCACATCTTTATGTATTACCATTGCGTTTTTATTGGTTCCTGTCAATGATTCTTCTGTTATCTTGACTTCGATTTTCTTTTAACAAACTTGATTTTCCATATCTAAATTTCTTGAAAATGTAATCCTTTAACTTTGAATATCTAATTTATTGCAACGTAACTCACGATCAATACTCGTTTTTTCAATCTCCTTTGGTCACGGTCTCTTTCTTGAATCCTCTTACTTCATTGAATAAAGAAAATTCTCACAATCTCTTTTGATCTTCACTTTAATTTGAATAATAATAATAATTTACACAAACAAATAGAACGTGGGTGTCTGGAAATACTTTTTTTACTTACTTTTTAACTTATTAACTTTTAAAAGGTTAAAAAGTTATTTTATAGTATTTCGTAATCTAATAGTTATAAGAGAAATAAGTTAATAAGCCAATTCACACTAACTTGTTAAATTTTTGATTTTTAAAAAGTAATCCCGAACACCCTAAATCCAATGTGAGGAAATGTTTTAACTTCCCTTTTCTTTCTTTCCTGGTGGTTTCCGTCCTCTTACTTTTCTCGTTTATAACAAAATTTAGGATAAAACCCGCTTCTCTTTTTGATTTTTTCAAACCAATGAAATTACTCTCTCTCTTCTAAAAAATAAAAATCACTCAAAATCTCTCTGAAACTTACGAACACAAGGTTAGGGCAAAATCCCCCTTTTTTCTTTGAAACCTTCGACCAGAAATCCCTTTCTCTTCCTCCTTGAATCTCACGTATACCAGGCAACGAAACCCTTCACTTTCTATGAATCTCGAATACAAGAGGAGGATGGATCATGGATGATTCCTCTCGGTCTTTCAACTTTTCTTTCGGCAATAACGGTGAAGAAAATCCTACCAAGTTTCTCTAATAACCGGTAATTCTTCTTCCCTGCTTCTGGAAACGATTTGAGACTGAATCGACTTGTTCTTCTAGTATGGTTCTGAATCGATTTAAAACGGATTCGACTTGTTTTTTCTGTTTCATTTAAAACGGAATCGACTTGTTCTTCTAGTATCTATTCCATCCATTCTAGCATACTATCAAATCCAATGGTATGACATAAAATGCCCCCTTGATGTGCAATAGCCTTAATAATTCACTAGTGAAGTTTTTTCTATTCCCCCTATCTTGGAACAAGTCTGATTATTGGTTTTCTGATTAGATGTTTTTTAAGGTATGACATAAAACGGTACATGTACTTTTTGAGGATCAGAAAACAGGGTGTTAAATTTCACTCTTCTACTATGTAAACTATTTATACCACTGGTCAAATAACTTTCTCTACTTCATTTTGTGCAGTTATTCATTGATCTTTTGAATATTGGAGAGGATGAAGATTTGCTTTGGGAATACTTTTTGAGGATCTATGTTTCTATATTTTTGCAAATTGGGTTTAAAGATGAAAATACATTGCTTCAATCAGAAGATGTTTTGTACTTCAGCCCTTTCACCCTTACAACTTCCTTCTCGAATGTATGATCCTGATTCCAAAATTTTTAAGCAGTATGCATTTAAATATTTAGTACATTTTTATTAAAATAAACGGTTTGATCTTTAGGGAAACTCACCTGTGGTATGTATTACCCAATGAAGTGAAAAGTCAATTTTTACTACATCAATATGTTGACCTTCTATCACCACTTGAGAAAGACCACGTTTTCAGTATGCATGGAGATGAACTGCAAAAAAGTGCTTTATTAGCTCGTGCACTTGTTCGTACTACTATATCTAGATGTAAGCTCTTTTTATTTACACTATTTTATTTTCCTAAAAACTAGAATGCCTTCTTATTGTTTTTACCTCTATCCTAGGGGATAGAGGTAAGATTTGCCTGCGTCCCACCCCCTGGACTCCATCAATAGTTTTTTTATTGGATGAGATTTATTGAGTTTGGTTATGGTTATGGCTATACATAAAAGTAATGAACTCACACAGTGTCTTCATGGCTAGATCAGATACATTCTCGTGTCAGCCCAAGGTCTCTTGTGTTCAGAAAGAACACCCATGGGAAACCTGAGGTAAGATTGGTCTTCTTTGTTTTGATCAGTTTTGACTTATTCTCAAACACTGGATTACATAACTATAATTTTTTATAGGTGATCTGGGAACCGAGTGATGATTGGCATCCACCACCGTTGCATTTTAATCTGTCTCACACGTCATCTTTGATAGCATGTGGAGTGACTGTTGGTTCTCAGGTACGTGATCTTATCCATTGCAGAAATTATTATTCATTATAAGCTACTCATGAAGTTGGTTTTAATTTTCTAAAAATATAGATTGGTATCGATGTAGAAGAAAAACAAAGGACGATGAAAAACAATATTTTATCATTCGCCAAACGCTACTTCTCTTGTGAAGAAGTGGAAGTATTAAGTGCAATTTCAGACCCCGAAGTTCAGCACCATGAGTTCATTAAACTATGGACACTAAAGGTTTGATATGCTAAATGCTTTTAGTTTTACTTACTTTTCTAACCATTTTTCTTGAATAAGAGTTTAAATAACCTTTTACTTGACACCTTTTGTCCAAAGTTTCTCATTTTGGAATCATGGATACTTTTCATGTGTGTGTATGATCAATAAATTAATTCCAGGAAGCATATGTTAAAGCACTGGGAATAGGCTTCTCAGGCGCTCCTTTCAACACCTTCACCATTAGATTCAAGGCTGCTAAGGCAAATGCTGAGGTATCTGTTTATATTTTGATGCATGCGTGTGGCCAATGATTTCTGACATGAAATGTAATTAATTCAAATGTCCACCCTTTTTAATGTTAAAATGAGACTAAGCATTTACTCTTTATGTTTATGAATAATTTCTTTTTGCACTTATTTGGTATGGAATCCTGATCAAACAAAAGTCAAATACTTTCATTTGTGCTTGTGTACACAGGATTCTTCAATAGTAGTTGTTCCTCTAGAGAAGCCAACCAACCTTACAACCAATTGGCAGTTTGCACAGGTTGAACTGGCTGGTTCTCACTATGCAGCAATTTGCAGGCAGAATGATGGGCTCCCAGGAGGTTAGTACTCCTATCTTGTAATATGCTCCCCGGTCCCCATGCTCTTTGAATGCCTTTGTAGTTTCTTTGAAGTTAAAGTACTTTCTTTCTCTCTCGTCTGGCAAAAAGTGCACCAATCCATTATATAGTGGTGTGGCAAAATGGACCGATTTGTGTATTGTGGATTCTGGTCTAAAGAGTTCAGTACAAATCGAGTGACTGGAAACTGTTTTGGTCTAAAAACATTATTATTTCTATAAATTATCAAATATGATAACAAAGATTATATTTCCTAATAATAATATGTATTCTAAATAAATAATTTATGAGGTCTCATGCATTAATAATACACTTTGGCCACCTTTAAGCGGTCTAAACTATTTCCTTTTATTTTGTTATGTTTATTTCAAAATATACCACTTTGACATGTTAATATTTACCCGGTCATAAGTCAATGGGTAGAAATTGCAACTTATTAGTTTTAGTTTGAAGTCATCTATCTAGATATGATCCTCATAACAGCTAACCGGATTAAAGTCCAATATTTATCTACTTTATCTATTAAAGTGTATTTTAGATATTTAACAGAGAAATAAGCAATTTGTATGAATGATATGCTTGGTCAAAAACTGCAATTTTCACTGTACAAAGGAATTAATACATCTGATTAACAGTTAAAGTTTCATGGGAGCAAAGATTGAATTTATATGGTCATTGCGATGTTAAGCTTGGATTTCATTTAGGGGCTTCCATGAAAGTGATTGTGCGGAAGACAATTCCTCTCGTTGAAGAACACCGTGTCCCTGGAAGTGATTGGAGCATACCAGTTGATGATTTGTCTTGATCTTCATGCAGGCCTGTTGAGATTAATCCTATAAAGCAGATGAATGATTTTAGGCCCTTCTATTTGCCCTTGAACATGCTTATATTTATATTATTCATTGGATGTTAAGTTGCAGGATGATTAGTTTTAGCATTTTTTATATTTAATGGCATTAGCATACATCTTCTCTTATAAATATATTCATCAAAGTATGAACTTTCTTTGGACTGGAGATTATTGGATTGTTATTATTATTAATTTAGTTGAAAATAGCGCACTGGCTCATTGTGCCTCAAAGTACTCATCTATGTGACCTTGCACAGCAGCCATCATCATCCCTTCAGCTGCTCCTACTGTCGGGTTCTTGATATTCTCTTTGATATGATTCTACTTCTTTGCAAACTTCACCGCAGTCTTAAACTTTAACTACGTGAGAACCTGATAGAATCTACGATTACTAGAAAACAACTGCGATTGATATTCCAATAGTTAGTGTGATTCGAGATGGGTGAATCTCCAGGTTTGATTACATAGAAACTAATTTTTTTTTTAGTTAGAGTGATGGGTCCAGGATTTTTCATTAGTGGAGCACTATGAAGGGATCGGTCAAATAGTTCCATAATGACCAAAATAGACCGGTTAAATCAGCTAAAAAGTTAGATTACATTGTAGAACACCTAATAGAAAAATTAACGAATAAACATTTTTCATTTCAAAAAATAAAATTTACCACGTGAACATCCAATGTGAGCCAAAATGGAGTTTTGCATACAAATTAGTCTTCACTACGTTCACTTGTGTAAAATCTTACACATAAACACATGAACTAATTAGAGTCTTTACGTGTTCTATTTGACTCGTCTTAAAACCATCCAAATACCCAAATAAATGAAGCATGCCTTTAAAATTTTGAGAATCTTTTCTTTTTAGTTATATTTTGCAGCATCATTAGTTTTAGAGATGTGAAATTGAAATTATAAACAGGTGGGAGCCTCCTTTAATGCAGGATGTTGGTTTTGTAGAGGTGCTATCTTTAATACTTTGGTATATGTGATTGTAAAATCTGTTGTTTAATTTTATGGAGGTGAATATCTTTTGAATTTCTAGATCTATATTTTACATGAGGTTTATTGTCATTTTTTTTATTTTTAATGTCACTTAAGAGTGTTTCTTATTTTTATTCTTTTAATTTTATCTATTTTTTATTTTCTATTATACAACCCGTTAGTGGCGGATCCAGAAAACTTTTCATGGGGGTCAGAAAATCTTAGGGTCGTTTGTGTATCGCTAAATATTAAAATTTTCGGTCCGGTTCAGTTTGGGTCGATCGGGTCACGAAATAAACATATAAAACCAATTAAATCTCAAATACATAATAAAAATACGTAAGTCGTTATATAAATGCATTATAGATATAAAATGTCCGTATAGTTGCTTTCTATGGTGCTTTAGTTTTTTAAAATCTAATCATTACAGTTATTAACATTTGTAAGTTTAAAATGTAGTAGAAATTCATAACTTAACTTAATGTACAAACAAATAAACTCCGATATACAATTAGAAGCATTATAAAACAAATATATAAAATGTATTTTCATATTTTTTAAGTATTATAATCTAAAAAAATAAAAATGAAAACAATTGTAATAAAAGAAACAAAACAAACTAAACAATATACATTAAAAAAAGATTAACGGTGCGAAACATCGATATAGATTTCGTCTCTTAACAACTTGATTTTAGTTTGACAATAATCAATATATAATTTGATATTAAATAATATTATTAATTTAGAAATATTTAACTATTAAAAAGGAATTAAGTAATCAGAATCTTCTAAAAAATAAGATTTACCTAGTTAAAATCTTTCAATTACAAACATATTGAATTACCTAATTTAATAGTATACGTATATAAGGAATCAAAGTAATCACAATCATCAATTAGGAAAGCATTGCCAAATTGTCTTTGAAAAATGTTATTGTCAAATTGAAATTCTTTATCATTTTATTTTTAACTAGACTAAAGAACCGTGTAATACACGGGTTCAATCATTAAAAATTGATTTTAATTAAAAATGTTCGTAAGTAATAATATTATTGTTAATACTTTTTCTATCGATTTTTATGTTTAAGTTTTTAAAATCATTTATATCTAATATTAGTATTTATTTATCAATGCTTGTAAGTCTAACTAATGTATAATATGAAATGAATTAACTTATAAATAAGAACTTTTGGTAATAATCAAATTGTATTGAACATGAGAACATCTATAAATATCCGAAAACTTCTTTGTATACAAAATTTGATGTTTTATTTGTAATTTTACCATCATTGTCTAATATAAATAATTTTAATTTAATTTATATCTTCTTATAACCCGTGATAATGCAACATAGAGCTTGAATTGGTGTCAGGGACAAACATGCAATGATTACAAAAGATTTTGGGCTATCTTTATGATTTTTAAAGTTTGGGGACCATTAAACCATTGGGACCTTTTATGCAATTTTTTTTGTTGAACAAAAAATAAATCAATTTCATGCTTACATCAATTAAAACTAAATCAAAGTTTCATGCTTTCATAAATAAAAGCATAAAATAGTCAAATTGATGTTAAAAAACCAAAATACTCTAAAGTTTATATTGAAATCAAAATCAAATACTTAAATCGTACAGACTACTACTATTGTTGCAATTGAGATTTGTATATATGAGCACTGAATTGAAACTTTGCAAAGAGTTATTGTGATTTAAAACTTGGGGTGTTAATGATATTAAACAGATCAATGAACGCGTAAAATGGTCGGTGAGTTGAACTTGAAACATAATGTGATTTGTGGTAAATCGAAACCATGATATGCTTGTCAATTGAAAAGGATATAAAATGGTTCATATTTTCATTTGAAAATGGATATCATGATTTGGGCAGATCGAAACGCTGAATTGATTATTTGGGACGTTTGATTTGATAATATATATAAAATCGTTTGGGGATAGAAGATGCGTAAGGGGTTTCTTCTCCTTTGCACATGACAAGTGAATTAAAAAACCTTTAATTACTTGTTTGAATAAACAAGAATCCAATACGTTTCAATTCACAGTTTTAATGTAATACAACTGTATTATATTTTTTGTTTGTTGGGATGGAGTCAATATGTTCTTGTTTGGGAAAAACAATCAACTATAACTTGCAATCTTTTTCAAGTTTTATTTTGAAATCATCATAATGTTCTTTGTAGTGAGTTCTTTTTAAAGTAGAATTGGTAGAAAATTAATTTAACAAAATGAGTGTTTTAAAAAATATTTACCAAAATGGTTTTTTTATTGAAAAGTTAAATTTTCTTATTCATAATATGATTGATGAAAGTATTTCTGTTTTTACTATTGTTATTTAAGTAAAAATTAAAATGATAAAGTTTCAATAAAAAAAACAATTTAGCATCTCATGATTTTGAAAAATGTTTTATAATTTTTTATGAAGGTTTTCTTTTTCAATAACGTTTTCTCATACAAGAATATTAATACTCTTTCATCAGTACTTTTTAACCGTAATTTATAGAATACTTGTTCCTTATATAGAAAAGATCTTTTTTATGAAACTAAATAGTTTATATAATGTTTTTTTTTAAATAACGACATATATTAGATATTATTTTAAATATAAATTTATAGATAGTAATAATCATTTATATAAGTATATATATAAAAGATAAAAACAAACATCATATACATACAACGTTAGTTTCGCCTTTTGAGCCGACTCGATCTCGACATATGAAGCTCGAGCTCAAAACTATTTATTAAATGAGTCATAAAATGAGTTCGAGCTTATTTAAGCTAAGCTTAATTAGAGTTTTTAGCGAGTCGGTCTCGAGTGACTCACGAGACGGCGTGACTCGTTTCTACGCTAATTGTTTCTGGAAGTCTATTAGCAACATACATGCCATCGGTAATTGAAGATTACATCTATAATTCGTAAAATAAAATAAAAATAAATCATTAACTTTTTTTTATTTCGTCATGATATTTATATAAAATATTTTTAAAGAATGCATTTTGTTAAAGATAGTTTTTCTTATTATATCTTTTAAGTTACTTAAAACCATCTTCAAAAAATACATATTGTTAAAAGAATAAAAAAACAAAGATGCCTACTTTTGTGTGAAATTGAAACAATCATTTACCGGTCATGAGCGAGAGTGAAGCCTAGAGAGGCGGAAGCAGTAGCTTCTAGGACGAAGCCGAGCCGCTAGTGGAAATCGACTTTTCTATGTAAAAATATGATTTAAAATTAAGCTGAATGAATTAAAATAAACCAAAATATTTTAGAAAAACTTTATGTTCTTAATTATGACATATGAACTGGTTTTATAATTTTATTAACCTTTATATTAGACTATTTTTAAATAATATTATTTTAAAGTGAATTAAATTTAATCAGTAACATTATATTAAGAAAAAAACACTTTCTTAAATAAGAATAGATACATTTTTAGATGGGAAATTAAAATAATGGAGGCCTAGAAAAACGACACGTGATACTAAAGATATTATTTTATTAATAAGTATAGATTTTAAATAAATTGAACAACTCTTTTAATTAACACTTTTGTAACTCACTTAAAAACACCTAAGATACACATATATAATTTCTCTCTTCTCTTTTATCTTTCTACAAACTAATCTGCAAGTAGACTACAACCAGACTCAAGCATCTCTCAAGTTTAGTCTCACATAAAAATGCTACAAGGTAAGGAAAAACCAACCAAAATTGCAACAATATGCTTCATGTTTTGATAATCATCTCTTTTTGCAAGATGAATTTGTAATTTTTAAATTAACTTTCTCTGGTGTTATTTTCAAAAATATTTCATGGGGTCGTTGTCAAAAATTATTGGGGTTGGTCGCTTGGGTTTTGATTACTTATATTAAACATACAAAAAAGAAGTTCATGGGTGTCGGGTGACCCCCATACAACCCTTATAGGTCCGCCCCTGCAACCCGTGTATACAAGGGTCTATAATCTAGTATTTAAATAGTTATTAACTTGAAAAAATTAAAAAGGTTATAGAGTCACCAGGATAGTGACTTGGGTTTAGAACATACAGGTGGATCCAAAGTAAACCCATTTTACTATTCGGGTTTAAACAAATATGAAATAGGATCAACACAACAGCCACCGTTGTATTGTAACCCTAATTTGTTTTCATATGCGCTATCTGCAGTCCCGGATCTTCAGCTCCCTCGCAGCCTCCGATTGCATTTGTCGCATTCTTCGGTGTTACGATAAAAGAATGAGAAGAAGAACAGAAAGGAAAAACTCAATTCATTTCATCGATACCCTCATTCTTAAAACGAATTGCTTATAACGAACAATAACGAACTCAACTAACAGTTGTTAACTATTTTCTAAACTTGACAATTACAACCCTAAACTTTACAAATATGACAAAACTAGTCCTTCGACTTATTGATTCATGACAATACTCCCTGGTACGAAAAATTCTTGACCTCAAGAATTGATGTTAAAAGCTGGAAATTTGCGAATAAAGTCTTCTGCAACTTCCCATGTAGCATCATGTAAAGGAAGATCCTTCCATTGAATGAGAAATTTTACCACCGGTCGATTACCAACTCTAGCTAGTTTGCGATCCAATAAACGCAAAGGAGTTAATGAATTAGTCGAAGAAGTTGGTAAGGAAATGATCGTATGAGGAGGACCTGAAGCTCGTTTCAATAAAGAAACGTGAAACACATTATGAATCTGGGAATCACTAGGAAGATCCAATTGATAAGCCACAGCCCCCACCTTAGCAATAATCATAAATGGTCCAAAGTACTTTGGTGACAGTTTGGAGTATCTGTGCTGACGAATAGAAGATTGAACATATGGGTGAAGTTTCAAATAAACCCAGTCGTGAACATTGAAAGATCTTTCCGATCTATGTGCATCAGTAAACTGTTTCATGCGATTACGAGCTCGTTCTAAAGAATGCTTTAAAATTGGCAACATGGACTGTCTCTGGTGAAACCAATCTTGAGCAGCATCCACATTCGAAGTAAGAGGAAAAACAGGAGCATGAATAGGAGGTTCCACCCCAAAGAGAGCTTTAAAAGGTGTCATGCGGATGGAAGAATGCCAAGTGGTATTATACCACCATTGAGCTAAGGGAAGCCAAGTTCCCCAAGCTTGCGGTTTATGCATCACCATACATCGAAGATATGTTTCTAGACATCTATTCACTACTTCAGTCTGTCCATCCGTTTAAGGATGGTAGGCTGTTGATAAGGCTTGCTTAATGCCTTGTAATTTGAGGAATTCCTTCCAAAATTAGCTCATAAAAATAGAATCACGATCAGACACAATGGTTTGTGGGCAGCCATGCAAGCAAAAAATATGATCCATTACAAGTTGAGCCACCTTAATAGCAGTGTAAGGGTGTTTTAAGGGAATGAAGTGCCCAAGCTTTGTAAGTCTGTCAATGATGACCATTATAGAATCAAACCCTTAAGACAAAGGAAGACCACCAATAAAGTCCATTAAGATATCAGAAAAAATAGAGTGAGGAACAGACAATGGACATAACAACCCCGGATTAGCCACAGTTTCATACTTAGCCATGAGACATACTTCACAATTTTTCACAAAAGTCTTGACATCTTTGGTAACACCCTTCCAGTAGAAAAGAGCTTTTAATCGTTGAAGGGTGGCTTGAATTCCTGAATGACCGGCTTGAGAAGAAGAATGACACCAAGACAAAATGTCTGATCTCATAGCAGTGTCATTTGGAATCCACAACTTACCTTTTCTTTTCAACAATTCACCATCCTAAGATAAATGTAGAATTTGTTCACCCTTACTTAATCTTGAAATGAAATCTGCAGCAATCAAATTCTCTTGCCAAGATTGTTTAAGCTTGTCTAATAACAGTGGTTGATAAGAAGAGATAGACATGAGAAAAATAGCTGAGCTTGGAGGCCGAGATAAAGCATCTGCAACCGTATTGTCAGATACCTTCTTGTAGACAATAGAATAGTTGTACCCCATCAATTTACTTAACCAAGTGTGCTGCAAAGGGGTAGTGATCCTTTGTTCCAACAAATGTTTTAAACTCTTTTGATCAGTTCGGATAGTAAAGTGTTTCAGAATAAGATACTGATGCCAATATTTAACAGCCATGAGTATGGCTAATAAATCTTTTTCATACACTGATAAGGAACTTTGCCTTGGAGATAAGGCTTTGCTGATGAAAGCCAAAGGGTGGCCATCTTGCATTAAAACAGCCCCTAATCCCTTAGAAGAAGCATCCGTTTCAACAATAAACTCTTTAGACCAATAAGGGAGAGCTAATACTGGAGCAGAAATTAAAGCACCTTTCAATGCATCAAAAGCAGCCTGAGCTTGAGCTGACCATTTGAAGGCATCTTTTTGCAGAAGGTTTGTTAACGGTTTAGCAAGAGTACCATAAGAAGATATAAATCTTCTATAATAGCCAGTGAGGCCCAGAAATCCTCTCAACTGCTTAACTGTGGTAGGTGTAGGCCACTCCTTAATGACTTCAATTTTGGATTGATCCGTAGATACTCCATGTTTAGAAATAACATGCCCAAGATATTCTACCTTGGTACCAGCAAAAGTGCATTTGGACTTCTTAGCAAACAGTTTGTGTTCTCTGAACAATAGCAACACTTCTCTCAAATCAATGAGATGTTGTTGCAAATCCTTGCTATAAACAAGGATATCATCAAAGAATATAAGAACTTTCTTCCTCAAAAATTGCTTGAACACTACATTCATCAACCCTTGGAATATAGCAGGAGCATTAGTAAGTCCAAAAGGAAGGACTAAAAATTCAAAAAGACCCTGGTGAGTTCTAAAGGCAGTTTTATGAATATCATTAGGGTGCATACGAATTTGGTGATACCCCGAATGAAGATCCAATTTGGAAAAAACTTCTGCACCCCCTAACTCTTCTAACAATTCTTCAATAAGGGGTATGGGAAATCTATTTTTGACAGTGTTGTCATTTAACTTCTGATAATCTACACATAACCTCCAAGTACCATCTTTTTTTTTACTAAAACAACCGGGGAAGCAAATGAACTCACACTATCCCTGATAATTCCCATGTCTTTCATTTCTTGTACCATCTTTTCAATAATGTCCTTCTGTCCCATAGGATATCTATAGGCTCTTTGATTGATAGTAACTTTCTCATCAATCAAATGAATTCTGTGATCACAATGGCGAGATGGTGGAAGAGTTGTTGGAGTTTGAAAGACATCTTCAAACTCAAGTAACAACTCATTTATCGTATCATTCACCAAGTTTTCAGAAACTTTAGAATGATGTTGGAAAGAGCCATCAACCGAGGTTTGCATGCTAAACAATTGAGCATTAAGAACAACTGAAATTGATTCTAACAAGGAATGTAATTTCTCAGCCGAGCAAAGTGTGATATCTTTATTGCCAGTGCCCTTCAATTTGATTGCTTGATCTCCGACCAAAAATTGCATAGTAAGAGAATTAAAATTCCAAACAATATCATTAAGAGTTTGGAGCCATTGAACACCCAATATCATATCATAATTTTCCAAAGGAAGCAAGAGAACATCAGCTTTAAACCATACTCCTTGCATCATCCACTAGAAATCTTGGCATAAAGTATTGCAAGGTAACTTATTACCATTTGCTACAGTCACATTTATAGATGGTACCTTTTGAGTTAGACATTGCAGCTTAGAGGCTAAATTGGAGTCCACAAAATTATGAGTGGAGCCTGAATCAATCAAAATCTGCAAATGTCTAGTACCAATAGTACCAATTACTCTCATGGTAGAGAAAGAAGGAACTCCCATAAGAGCATGAATTGATATAAGGGGATCTGCATGTAACTCTTGAATAGATGCCCCTTCGGAAGTAAGTGTGCTATCCAAATCTTCACTTGCTCCAATCTCCAAAACATATAATTGTTTAAACTTACAATTATGAGTTGGAGTTTATTTCTCAGTGCACCAAAAACATTCTCCTCTAGCTCTCTTTTCTTCTGCCTCTTTGGTAGAAACTCTTTTAATTGGTTTGATCATTTTAGATTGATGAGGAGTAGGAAGTAGGGAAAGGGAAGTCGATGGGTTAGGAATGCTTGTGGAAGTAGTGGTGTTAATGGAATTAGAAGTTTTGTATGGAATATTAGAGAGTTTAGGGATTGAACTAGTAGGGGTAAAAGATGAGGTGGTTTTCTTCAACTCTTTATTACCAAATAGAGTGGTATATATTATTTCTTGTTGCTTGGCCATGGCAATTGCATCACGAAGGGTTTTTGGTTTGAAAATCTTCACTAAACAACGAATTTCGGGCTTAAGGCCAGCAATGAATAAACCAGCAGCATAATCTTCACAAAGCTTAACTCTATATAACAAGGCATCAAAAGCATCACAATACTCTTGTAACGTACCAGTTTGATAAAGATTCTTCAATTCTTCAATAGGTTCTTCAGATAATCGAGTAGAAAACCGATTTAATATCGAACGAACATAGTCTTCCTAAATCATCTCCCCAATATCACGATTCTGACTCGTGACAAAGCCTTGATGCCATTGTAATGCTATGCCTTCCAAATTGATAACCGCGTAATGGACCTTCATGTTATCAGGTGTCTTATCAACCATGAAGAAATGGTTACATTTTTAGATCCAACCTTCCACGTCTTCACCATTGAATTTAGGAAAATACAATCGACCTAATCGAACCAAACGATTCTCATGATGATCATTACCTCTGGAATTCTTCTCTAACAGTTCCTTCATAGCTCGGAGTTGAACACAAGCTTCTACCATCTGAATCTGCAAATTCTTGATGTTGTTCGTATTTTCCTCCAAAATTAATTGCTGAGATTGAATCGCCTGTGAATTCTCTTTTGAAATCTTCTCTAATTTCTCCATCTCTTGTTGTCTTGTTGCTGCCATCACCTAGAGTTCGCCGTCGACATCGCCGGAGCTCCGATCAGGATCGGTGCTCTGATACCAATTGTTACGATAAAAGAATGAGAAGAAGAACATAAAGGAAAAACTCAATTCATTTCATCGATACCCTCATTCTTACAACGAATTGCTTATAACGAACAATAACGAACTCAACTAACAGTCGTTAACTATTTTCTAAACTTGACTATTACAACCCTAAACTTTACAAATATGACAAAACTAGTCCTTCGACTTATTGATTCATGACATTCGGTCATCGTCTGTTCCCTTCAGGAGGTTGCTATTATACGTACTCAGTTACAAAATTATCTAGAAATCTTAAAAAGGTATGCTACTGTTCTTCTCCGACTAAATCTTCTTCTTTATCTTCCGATCAAGGTTTCTTCTTCAAACCTAGACCTGCCAAATCATTATGTTATACAAATCTTACTCTATCATTCTTCAAATGACATTCAATTAGATTTATTTTCATTTGTGCGCATGAGTTGAGGTTCTACAGCTTCACTTCCGTCAACCTGAAATTGATGTTATCCTTTTAAACTAATGACCAATGATTTATGTTATCATGTACAGGTGCAGATGACGACGTTAAATACCCAATCTACAATGAATTCATGCACATTTGCTCTAAAAGGATTAAAGTTTCAAGTTACAAACTTTGTATGTTGCTTAACTTATGTTTCTTGAAACTATAATCTTCTAAAATTGACATTTTTATGATTATATTTGATTATAATAATTGTTTACAAATATAGTTTTCTTGAAACTATATATATTATCATTGGGTTTTGCTAAGTAAAGTTGTATGTAAGTTTGTAGTTGTGAGGACATAGGTCTATGGTTTTTGTTCAATCTTTCATCCATGATTAATGCTTTATAGGACATGGGTTATGTTATCCTTAGTTTTTTTTAAACATTCAAATACTCTATTGAAGGATTTTAGGAGTCCTAAATTTTAACAATTTAATCATTAATTAAAGAAAAAAATATAGTTCAGTAACTACGTAAGGAAATAATCTTGAAATTTTGAACATTGCTACCTTTCAAATGTTGTAAATAAAGCATGAAATTTTGAACCTTGCAATGTTTTAAATGTTGTTAATTTGTAGAATGCATGGGTGTTTTATGAGAGCCACTAAAAGCATGGTTAACAGCCTCAACAAGCATCTATTGCTGTGAATCTACAAGGTATGTTCGATCTAATCTTTTTCTTCATTTTACATTTCACAATAAAGTATTCATATGCAGCTTAATATGGATTCTATTAATTGTAGGATCGGTGAACGGGGTCAATGTAACAATTTCACAATGAGGAGAGACTTAGAACACTTAATATATCAAATAGGGAACCGAGTTTGTATTATGATACTAAGTAAACAATATGAGACAAAACAAGAGTAAACAACAAGATGATATTGGTTTTCAAGGATGATGTATATTGCAGTCAAGTTCTATTACAAGTGTTACAAAGCATAAAGAAAATTACAACTACTTGATATACTTTATACTACATCCTACAACTGGCCATACTTTGAAGGCCAGCTGGATACATTAACCTAGACAACAAGATCAATGTAGAGTCAAAAGACAGATTGCCTTTTGACTTGTGACTATGACATATCATAGCTTACATCCTAATATATTATAAAAGGATAAAAGTACAAAAATGGAAAGTTATAGACGAAAGATCATAATCTACAGTTGACATGTAAAAATCCGTTCCCGAGACGCTTACAGTTGGACATTCTTCGCACATAATATTTAAAAACATACATTACTTTTGTAGCGGAATTTAAAAACTTTCATTAATAATTAAAAACATGTTAAAATGTGGATGCCATCCTCAAAACACTCCCAGTAGCTTATGCATCCATGCCTGCAACTCCTCAGCATCAACAAAATACCCGCCAACTATCATGCATACAAAAAATCAGCGACGCTGAGTAAGTTCTAGTTTTATAGTATAAATACTTTACTTCCTTTG
Source organism: Flaveria linearis (assembly GCA_024085815.1). Lineage (NCBI taxonomy): Eukaryota > Viridiplantae > Streptophyta > Magnoliopsida > Asterales > Asteraceae > Flaveria > Flaveria linearis. The sequence goes on from CM044005.1 coordinate 77,196,986, forward strand.
AAAACCAAAACTTTACATTCGTTTGTGGTCATACATTATACGTACACGTTGATAATAATAATTATTATCTTCATCATCGTTCGTTCATTCATTCATTCCTTCTTTCCTTCTTTCGTTCGTTATTATCATACATTATCATATGGATCCTGTCACATGCAATACCCTCATTTCCTATCCAAAGACTAACACAGTACCAGGGTACGCGACAAGGATCCCCTTCGAGTCAATCTCAAGGATTGAACTCTCTTCGAGTCAATCTCAATGATTGAACTCCCTTCGAGTCAATCTCAATGATTGAACTCCCTTCGAGTCAATAATAGACTCCCTTCGAGTCAATAATAGACTCCCTTTGAGTCTATCTCAATGATAGACTCCCCGTGTGCATCCTTCGGGTTAGCTAAACCACACACAGTTGAGCTAACGACTACATGGTCGTGCACCTCCCTTCCTTTGCTTGCAAGTCTTTTCATTCGTTCATTAGTTCCACTTTTCATTATTGCCATCTTTCACTTCATTACGTAATACTTTACGTTCATTCATTCATACATCATACTACGTAAAGTCAAAACATAATACATAACGTATGACATAACATAATACATACATTTTGAAAACCATTTAACGAAGAAAGATAACATATCACACACACATACACATCATAAACCTCATCACATCATCATGCATACATCAAGCACAAACCATCACATCATAACAGAACCTATCTCAACCATCTACCTCTTAAAAACCCTTAGAAAGCCCTAAGTCCAAAATGAAGCACATTTGAATATTTCAGGCGCATGAGCATAAAATTTTCTAAGTAAAAACAGTCTGGGCGCATTACAACTATGCAGGTGCAGTACTACTATGCAGGCGCATGAGGCTTGTTTAGGCACATCAACATTTAGGCGCATGGGAAACTTTGGGCGCATGTGCACTATTTGGGCGCGTGGCCAACACTTAGGCACATGGGGACATTTCTTGGGTGCATAGGCCACTGTTTGGGCGCATGACTACTGATTGGGCGCATGAACTCAGGTGCATGAGTACAGTTAGGCGCATGGAATAATCTGGGCGCATGAGAACCTTTTGAAATTTAACCTGCACAACAAACAACCTCCAAACACCAATATAACACTTCCTATCTCAAATCTATCATACTAAAGGCCTTTAAAACATGCTAAACATCAATTCTAACCTCCAAAAAAACTCTAAACATACAACCACAATAGAACAGTCAAACAACAAGCAGAACATTTGGTTATTTTTAGAAGTTTTACCCAGTATGCATAATAGCCCCAACACTTTGAAAATTAATAGAAAGAGGGGTTCTAAAACTCACCTTGCACAGCCTTTGAGTAGCACACTTTAAATCTGAGACCCACCTTCAAATTTAGCTCCTAAAACTCATAAAAACAAGCACTGAACACCATGAATCTCGGTCTAGAACTCAAAACCCAGTTGAAACCGAAATCATCTTCAAGAAACTTACCTTTTTGCAGCTTCTTCTTCCTTTCTCTCTCTAGAATCGAGAACTTCTACTCTCTACTTCTTTTCAGCCGAGGATGAAGGTATGGAAGAAGTGGGCGACCATACCTTTAAATCCTTAAATAATAAGGTTTTGTACTTTGTATACTTTACCCCCTTCACTTGTGCCCATTATCTTTTCTTTCTAGATACTTTTCCTTTCTCTTCTTTTAAATCAAATTCGGGGTGTTACATGACAAAAACATGACCTTTTCACCAACTCATCTAAGTTGGTGAGTCTATAGAGGTGGCAGTGAAAAGTTGTTCCGCTTTGTTAAAATGTGATTAGAGAAAGCATATTCTCTATGTCTTCGGAAGAATCAGTCTTTCCTTCGGAAGACTTTATCTCTAAATCTTCAGAAGACTTCATATGGATGCCCTTAACTCATCATTTTGAGTGTTTGGCCTGGTTGCAGCCCTGATTGCAGCTTCCATGAAGCCTGAGGATCTAAATGAACGCTCTCCCCTCAAATTCCTCTTCCTCTCTCTTTCCTCCACCTCAATCTCCTTAGGAGTCATCTTCCTTTTCCCTTTATCACCCATAGGCCTTAGTGACTCACGTTGGAGAGAGCTTTGGCCTTCATTGCTTGGTTCAGCACTTGAGCTCTGGCCAGAGAGAGGTTGTGAAGCACCTTTACCAGCTGGTGCCTCACTAAGGGTAGAGGGTGTTGAAGCAGTTGAAATCTTAAGGTTCGCAGGTTCTACTACTGGGCCTTTAGTCAAGGTTTCCCCTTCGAAGCTAATCTTAGGGTCCACCTCAGCATTCAGTTGACCAATGAATTGCCTACTAGCCTTTATCTTTTTATAACAGAACTCTTTAACCACCCTATCTTGTATTCTCCGAGCTAATCTGTCAGCCTGCCTATTTTGGATTGGGTTGGCGAGTGGCATATCAACTAGAGAAAGGGTCTCATACCACTTCAGGGTTCTGAAATTGAATACTTCTTATTGCCCCTGAAGTCTTAAGAGTGTCAAGGCTCTTCTATCAGTATCATACCCCCATCGTATAATTGGATTCTTAGCTGGATAAGATGGGGTAAACATGACCCTTGGAATACCCTCCTTGTCTTCAAACAGACTTTGTATAAGTAAGTCCACATCATTATGGACTTGAGGAGGTTGCTGAGTATGGACAATTGCCAGTGACGGTGGTGAATCCTCTATGTCTATACTCTGTGAGGAACTCCCAGGTTCTGTGATTGCTAGGACTTTCTCCCCCTTTTTGGTAGCATCACCCTCTTGCATAGGTGAGCTAGGGGTTAGGTCCATCACATCCTCAGGTTCTTGTGGGCCTGGTTGAGTTCTCTGAGTGGATCTCTCAGCTAGCTTGCCTTTGAGATCGGTGATCTCAAGTTACTGATCATTGACCCTCTTTTGTAAGGTAATCACCTAAGATTCCAGGTGACTAACCTTTGAGACTAAATAGGTGCGGGTTTTGAGAAATTATTGCACCTTTAGTTTCAAGCTCCCCTTATCTTCAGTAGAAGAATCACTAGGGGATGAGAGAATAAGACCAAGGTCTTCTCCCTCATCACCAACACTGTATTCTTGGCTGTTGTATTTCCCCTGTACCATGACAACTTCAGTTGAAGTGTTAATGGGCTGGGTTGCCATGGTTTAGGTCTTAGAGATGTAACCACTTGCTAAAGTGAGAGCCTCTTCCATATAGACCTCCTGAACTTGTTCAGGGAGATCCACCTCAGTTGTAGGTGAGTGATGTGGGCTAGACATAGGTGAGGCAGAGCACTCATCTCTCCTTAATCAAGGGTGGAGAAGAGAGATTCGTTGTACTCACTAAAACCCAAGTATTATTCATCATAGAAGTCTAGACTTGGCATTGGTTGGTTGAGGTCAAGCGGCTGGGATGGTAGCTTTCCGTTGAAGGTTGTTCACTAGAGTTTTGAGACTCTGAGTGAAGGCTTAAGGCTTGTGTTAGTGTTATGAGCTCATCAGGATGAGCATGAGGAACCTCAGCATTGATTCTTGAAGTAATGGGAGTGGTTTGTCCTCAGGGGAAGTGGGAGCTCGAGTGTCCACTTCCTCTTGTATGGGTGATGATATGGGGGCCTGCACAACCTGAGTAGTTTATGCAGGGGTTTGTTTGGATTTTTTTTGGTAGGTGAGGGTTATTTTAAGCTAAGTGGGTGGTTCAGATATTGAAGGTGTGGATATAACATTAGCTTGTGTTGCTAAGTTGTTCCCTTGAGTAATAAGCTCTAACATTTTTAGGACTAGGTCTGTTTCTACCCCTGAGAAGCCAACAGTTGGCTTTCTTAGTGTTTTGAAGATGTTGGGCTTTATTTGTCCCAATTTAAAAACACTACCTGTACCCCTTAACTATGAGTCCAGTTCACAGTTAAGAATTGTAACACCCCAAAAAGTCAAAACGAGTCATCGAGGATAATGGGCTTAATTTGTGGGTATTTAATAAAGGAAGAAAATGGGTTATGGGCTAATTAGGCTTATGGGCAAGAGCCTAAGTGATTTAGGGCCCATAATCAGCCTTCAAACCCACCTAATCAGCCACTATCTCCCACACTTGAACCCTAGCCACCAAAATTCGTAAAGAGAGAGAGTAGAGAGAGAAAGTGAAGAAAACTCAAAATTTGGAGCTTCAAAGGTTAAAAGATTGAAATCTAGGTGTTGGGACATCAAACCATAAGAAAGGAGCAACAAATCTAGGTAAGAATCGACCTCTAAACCCTTCTGTATATCAAACCCGGATTCTAGGGTTTTGGGTTTTGAAAAGTTTCAAAGAAAAACATAAAGGTCAAATTTTTACGTATGAAAACGTGTAAAAAGGTTAGATATGGTTTCATGGATGGTAAACCAAGGATTTGGACGTAAAAAGTTAAGATTTTGGGTTAAAAACGGTCTGGTTCTTCATTTTCATTCATCCAGCGAAACTGTGCCCCCGATCAGCGAAACTGTGCACTCATCCAGCGAAACTAAGAGAGTTCCAGCGAAACTACAGTTTCGCTGGTGCGAAACTACAGTTTCGTTGGTAATTTCGCTAGTGCCCAAGTTGACCTATAGATATTGCGAAACTAGGAGATTCCAACGAAAGTTGGGCGCATGTGACAGCGAAACTGTCATACGAAACTGCTGGGCGAAACTGGCAGCGAAACTGCCAGCGAAACTGCTAGCGAAACTGCCAGCGAAATTGTTTATCTTGTAGCGAAATTAGCAGCGAAATTAGGCAGAAATTAACCCCTTTAAGTGTTAACTTATCTACAGGCTGTGTAGTGTGATCCTAGCCTAGAAGGCTTAGTTTAGAAGTTACTCACGATATCCGGGTGAGTTCTAGATCCCCTTTGACAGGATCTCAGCCTCTCGTGTTGATCAATTAGATTATGTTTGCAGTGGATTTAGCACATTAATTAGCAATTATATCAAGAACATAAAAGATATTGCAATTAAAAGCATAAACATAGAGAGAGAAGAGTTCTGCGAAACATTAAATGTTCATTACTAACCACGTTTCGGCAATTAATACAGAGTGGTTCACCATCCTTTTATAGGCAGCAAAAGGATGGGCTGATATCCTTTTTCTGACATCACTGAATATTCAAATTACAACTGACAAAAACATAAAACTACTGAAGATGTCAACAACTGACATCTTCTTACAAAAGTTCGTAAGTACTGACAAAAGTAAAACTACTGATACTATAACAACTGAAGAACATGCTCTTCAGCTGTTGTACAACTACTGAAACAAAATAAACTACGGAAAAGGAAAAAACCACCACAACAACTGAAAAAGACTTCTTTAGTTGTTGTGACAAACTTTGAGTCTTCAGTACTGGTCTTCAGACTTGGCTTCGGAAGATGTAACAGCTTCGGAAGATATAACAACTGATGACTTCAGTAGATATCATCAGTTGTTGTCCTCAGTCTTTTTCTTCAGACTTTGCTTCGGAAGATAGAACAGCTTCGGAAGATGTAACAACTGATGACTTCAGTAGATATCATCAGTTGTCGTCTTCAGTCTTTGTCTTCAGACTTTGTGCTTCGGAAGAAGATCTTCAGTTCTTCATTTCTTCAGCTTTTGATACTTCAGTACTTGGTATTCAGTACTTGAAGTCTTCAGTACTTGAATGATCAGTACTTCAGACTTCAGTACTTGGTCTTCAGTACTTTGGCTTCTTTAGCTGTTGTTCTTTAGTTCTTTGATCTTCATACTTTGTTCTTCAGACTTTGTCATAACAGCTGAGGCTGGGGCTAAGATGCTCTCGAGTCTGACATTCAAGCAAGAGAACACAATAGCTGACGGGAGTCTTCAGATGTTCTCGAGTCTGACATTCAAGCAAGAGAACACTGTAACTGATGGGAGTCTTCAGCAGTTGTTGCAGTGGCATGTGGGACTTAGAGGTTTTCCTGATCTTGGCTCATTGGTTCTTTTGGTCCAACAATCTCCCCCTGAACCAATGTAGCCAAAACCTCTAATTATTGGTTGTCCCACTTATTGGTGGCATAAAGATTGGTCTATTTCCTCCTAGATCAGATTAGGAGTTGACCCAGATAAGCACTGGCCTGAGAGGTAGTCTCTAGTGTTTGTTTGGCTAAGTATGGATGGGAGCTCTGTCTTGGGGAATTGGACACAGAGCTGTTGCCCCATCCATGAGATCTACCTCCCATGTACAAGCCGGTAGGATTCTCGGGTGTAGGCCTGAAGAAAGATCATTTGTTCTTCTTTGGAGAGGTCTTCAGGCACACCATCGAACAATCCCTCCCGACCGTACAGCTCTGAGATGAACTTGACCTGTCTTCCATTTTTGAGCTCAAGTGTTGTGGTTTGCCTGTATGCAAACTCATCCGGATGTTTACCCTCCAACAACAGGTTGAGCTCATCCCTATGGAAATTCTCAAGCCTCTTATAGACCAGACCCTTCCTAACCACCCTATTATCTAGCATTGAAAAGGGTGATTGGCCGGCTCTATAGGCTTTCTTGAATTCCTCTACTATTTCCCAGGGTGTTATTACAAAAGCCACAGAGATCACTTCATCTACGATTCTCTTTAGTTGGCTTTTGTATCTCACAGGCATGTCCTTTTTGACTATCCTGTGAGACACCCTTGGGTCAGGCCAAGTTCTCACCTTTTCCCTTTCATATTGATAGGTTTGTTTCAAGGTGAATAGTCTCAGAGCTTCTTTCTGCATGTTTATTATAGAGGTCGAAGCAGCGTAACATTTGTCAATGCTTTTCAGCATTTCCTCATCATGTCGCTTTTGCTGCTCCTCCTCTTCTAACTTTACCCTCACAGTGTCCTGCTGTGAGGTGGGAGTGATGGTTTGTGGTTTGGCTTTGGGTAGAGGTATAACTGCTGAAAGTGGCAGGCTATCCTCCTCATCCTCCTCTTCTTCATCTTGCAGCCTCAGCACCCTTCTCTTCTTCTTCAAGGGTGGATCATTGGCTGCGGGTTTTGGTGGTGAAGGGGTTGGTTTTGTGGGTTGTGGTTTGGTGGTTGGTGTGGGAACTTTGGCAGGCACTTCTAGTAATCTAGATATGAGAGCAGGCTTAGTCTGTTTTACTAGAAGTGTCCTGTTCCCAGCACCGGCTTCGGAGAGGGCCTCAGCAACCAGTCCCTTTGTGAAGTCACCAGCTGAACAGATCTTGGCGGCTATAGCCAAGATCCTGTCCCTGGTCCATGCTTTGATGTCAAGGACTGGTCTGCCCAAATACTTCGAAATGAATCTACTCATAGCCTCAAGTCTCTTTTGATCCTCTTGGCTATAAGTAGACGATCGGTATTCTATCTCCTTGGTTTCCATCCTCCTGAGCTCCTGATCTAGCAAGGCAGTGTTCTTGTCAAAGCCTTGCCTGAACAGCTGATCAATGGCAGAATCCATTGATTTGCTGTGTTCAGCTTCAGCCTCCTTGACAAGAGCTGCTAGATCAGAATCCAGTTTCTCTCCATCTCCCCTATTCTTATCAGTGACACTGAAATCCTTTTGGATTTCAGCCACTTCTATTGGCTCTACCTCCCTCTCTTTCCTCTTCCCTTTCTCCCTCACCTTCCTAGTCTCCTCAACCAACTCCCTCTCTACCACCACCTCTTTCTCTGCCTCTTTCTCCTCCTCACCCCTCTTCCTCTTAACTTGCACTGATGTCTCCCCCTTTTTGGGTGCATTGGTTGGGGTTTGACTATCAGCAAGTGCCTTAGAAATGGCAACCTCCACTAAGGGTTGTATGTATGTGGGAAGCCTCTTATCAAGGGTTTGAATGACTAAGTCTTTAAGTATGGGTGTGATGAGAGGTCGGGATTTCTGGATGATAGCATCCAACTGCTCAGGGGGGTTCTGACCCTGAGAGCTAGTGCCAGAAGCAGGGGCTGGTGGCCGAGTTTGTGGGATTGGCTCAGTGTTTGTGAGACCTTCGGGTGAAGGTGCCATCTGTTGGGTAGTGGTGGCAGATGGACTTCTATCCTGAGTCATTTGAGCAAGCAGCTCTTTGAGTCTGCTTATCTCATCCTCTAGGATAGTGTTTTGAGCTACTACATCGTAGAAGAAGCTCAGGTCATCATCAGCATGAGCTGAATCATCTGACCTCCTGACTATGTCAGGATGTACATGCCCTGAGTGTGGCTCAGTAATGGCATGTGCCCCTTGTTCATGGTACTGGGGACTTCTAGCCTCCGGATTGGATCCATCATCGGCAGTTGCCTCTGGTGAGGTCTTATTGATATTACCAGCTTCACCCGGCTCAGATGTTGATGCAGGGGAAGTGGCAGCCTCACCAGATTGTCCTATCTCCCGAGCCACACTGGGAGATTGGATTGATTCTCTATGCTGTGGGCTCCCACCGGCACTTGTATCCACCCCCTCTTCGGTTGGAGTCTCCCCAGGTGTAATAGGTTTCGGGGGAGAGGTGGAGTGCTCAGATGGGTCAGCACTTTGGCTATTGCCAATGTTGGGCTTTGTGGGGCGGTCTCATCAGTAGATGGGCTCGAAGCAGTGTGCACAGGGGGAGGACTGTGCTCTTCAATGGCAGTCTTCTCAAGTGAGAAAGACCCCAGTAATGCGGTTGCGCCAATGTTGGTTGCATCAGGCTCCTGTTGAGAGGAAGCCTGTGCGGTTGTTGTGGGTGGAGTCGTGGTACCTGCTGGGAGAATCGAACCAGCAGGCACATCCTGCGTTTGTGTTGCAGGGGCATCCTCAGGGGACTCATCTCCCTGAGTAGCCTTTGTGGGATTCTTTTTGGCTTTTGGCTTGGTGGGGACCTTTGATTTGGAGGTGGAGGCTGTGGGTTCCTGCTGCGTGGGTTTTCGCAGCCGGCCAGCCTGTTTGAGAGTGTGGTCAGTGTTGTGCCTGGAGTATACCTCGGCTAAAACAGCCATGGTAGGGACCCCAGTGCCAACTAGTCCCTCAGCCTGAAGCTGGTTTTCGATCATGGCCATTATGAACCGCGGATACAAGTTCCAACAGTTAGAAAATGGTTTTGTGGCCATGTCCTTGAGTTCTAAAAATAAAATATCAGTAAAATTTAGTGGTTGTTTCTCAAGGATAGAGTACAATACCTGTTGCCACCTTGTTGACATCTGGTCCCACGAAGAGGTTTTGGGAGCCAGACACACGTTCACCATGTGGAAGATCAGTCGTTGAGGGTCAGGGAAGTGTTTCTTCAACAAGGTGGAGGCTGAGAGGTTACCCTGGTAGTCGTTGGATGTGAATGAGAGATCCAGGGTACCTTTGGGGTAGGAGGTTGGGTAGGAGGCATCCTCCAGCTTTAGGGTTTGGCGTATGGCAGCTGGAGTGATAACCACGGGGTGGCTGTTGACGGAGGACCGGAGAGAGACCTCGCCATCCTGCTCTCCGGTTTGGACGGTTATGTTTGTCCAAAACTCCGTCAAGGAGTCGGGGTATATAGTGGGGTTGATGAGGAATGCCGTTTGGTATGGAGAATCTGTCATCAGGTCGACGGACATTGTGAAACTTAGGCCATAATGGCGATTTGGTGAGATGGGCGACACAGTTGTGTCGAGGTTTTAGTTGCATGGTCGCCATTAGTGGTGTATGGGAATTTCAGAGGTTTTTGAAAGATTAGGGCAAGTGGAGTAAATGCTCTGAAGGTAGGGTATTTATAGGGTAGGGTAAAGGTTGAAAGAAAACTACTGAAGGTTTTGGTGTTAGTTATCAGTTGTTGTAACGACTGATGACGTGGTTTTAACCTTCAGTGGTTGTAACATCTGAGGACTTGGTATTAGTCTTCAGTAGTTGAAACTACTGAGACCTTGGTTTTGTCCTTCAGATGTTGTAAACGTCTGAAGAGTTACTGTCAGTCTTCAGTAGTTATGAACTACTGATGACCTAGTATTCTTCTTCAGACGTTGGAACAACTGAAGACTTGGTGTTAGCCTTCAGTAGTTGTAAACTATTGAGATCAGTAGTTGTGAACTACTGAAGACATGGTATTGTCCTTCAGTTGTTTGGGTATGAAACAGCAGCTGTTGTTATCAGCTGATGAGAAATTACTCATCAGCTGTTTCCGTCAAATCAGTTGTTTCATACTAGCCTCCACACTTACTCATCAGCTCTTTGGCTGACTTTCAGATGTTTCATTGACCCTTCAGCTCTTGTGAATATGCCTTCAGCTCTTATGATCAGATGTTCACAAGTGCTGATTAAATTCTTCAGAGCTGGTGAACAAATTTTGTCTTCAGTACTTGTGTAAGATTACACATCAGTACTTGTGAGCAAAATTTGTTCTTCAGTACTTATTTATTTGAAAATCATTCATCAGTAGTCGTAATCCACCTCACTACATCAGTTGTTTTCAATAAATAATGTACATCAGTACTTTGAGTCATTTTAGTCTTCAGTAGTTGTGAAAGATCTGAAGACTAAATTACTCATCAGTACTTGTATTTGACCTTTGCTCTTCAGTAGATATGAAGTAAGAGCATTAGCATAGGTCAAATCAATCAAGCTGCAGCATACCAAGCCTTAGTACCAAATTTTGGAATGTGGCACTATCTAAAGGCTTAGTAAAGATGTCTGCAAGCTCATTAGCACTAGGTACAAACTTAGGATCAATCAGACCTTTCTCATAGCAATCCCGGATAAAATGATGTCTGATCTCTATATGTTTGGTCCTAGAGTGCTGAACTGGATTCTTAACAATACAAAGAGCTGAAGCACTATCCATTAATAATGGAGTCTTAGTCTTAGTAATGCCATAATCCAGAAGTTGGTTCTGAAGCCAGAGTATCTGAGAGGCACAGCTTGCAGCAGCAATATACTCAGCTTCAGCAGTGGATGTAGCAATTGATGTTTGTTTCTTACTCTGCCAAGAAACTAAACAATTGCCTAGGAATTGGCAACCACCAGAAGTGGATTTTCTGGTGACTTTGCATCCTGCATAGTCACTATCAGAGAAAGCAACTAATTTGCAAGAATGCCCAGCTGAATACCAAAGTCCTAGTGATTGGGTACCTTGCAGATATCTAAAGATCCTTTTGACTGCAATCAAATGGGATTCTTTAGGTGCAGCCTGAAATCTAGCACAAGCACATGTTGAAAACATGATGTCTGGTCTAGAAGCTGTAAGGTACATCAAGGACCCAATCATAATCTGTAAAGGGTTTCATCAACCGCTTTACCTTTCTGATCTACATCTAGTTGTATGATGCTGCTCATGGGAGTAGAACAGGGCTTACAGGATTGTAAATCAAACTTATTTAACAACTCTTTGGAATACTTGGACTGATGGATGAAGATTCCATCATCCAGTTGTTTGATTTGCAAACCCAGAAAATACTGTAATTCTCCCATAGCACTCATTTCAAATCTTAGCTTCATAAGCTTTGTAAATTCATCACACAGCTTTGGATCAGAGGATGCAAAGATGATGTCATCAACATAAATTTGAACAAGGAGCTTATGTTGTCCCACAGTCTTGATGAATAAGGTTTTATCAATGGTGCCTCTAGTGAACTTATTCTCTAGAAGAAAGGTTGAGAGTGTCTCATACCAGGCTCTAGGTGCCTGCTTCAGCCCATAAAGAGCCTTATCAAGCTTGTACACCCAATCAGGATGTTTATTGTCCTCAAAGCCTAGTGGTTGACACACATAGACCTCTTCTTTTATTTTCCCATATAGGAAGGCACTCTTGACATCCATTTGATAAACCTTAAGACTGTGAAAGGCAGCATAAGCTAAGAAGAGTCTGATTGCTTCCAGTCTGGCCACAGGTGCAAAGGTCTCATCATAATCGATGCCTTCTTCCTGTGCAAACCCTTGAACAACCAGTCTTGCCTTGTTCTTGACAATTTGGCCCTTCTCATCTGTTTTGTTCCTGAATACCCACTTGGTGCCTATAGCACACTTATCTTTGGGTAATGGAACAAGCTCCCACACTTGCTGTTTCTTGAATTGAAGAAGCTCAAGCTGCATAGCTTCCACCCATCCATTGTCTCTTAAAGCAATATGATAGTTCTTTGGCTCTTGCTGACTGATAAAGAGAGCATAGAAGCAGAAGTTGGACAATTGATTCCTGGTTGAAACTCCAGCATGGATATCACCAATGATTTGTGAAGTGGGGTGATTCTTGAGCTCTTGATAGACTATGATATCTGTGCAAGTGTTTGTATACCCATCAGCAGCCACAGATGGTGATGGTGATTCCTGAAACCATGTAGAGGATGGCAGCTCAAACGAAGTAGAGCAAGTAGAAATCTCATCAGCATTTGTAGTGGATGGAGCTGCTGAGGCTACAGGAGCATCAGGTTCAGTGAACTCAGGCAGGCTGTCACTGATCCTGAAGAGGTGAGTACTAACTACATCATCATCAGTATCACCAGGTGGAGATTTGTTTACAGGCTCAACAGATGGAGGTTGATAAGGAACATATTGCAGTATGTCCAGATCAAACAACTCCACAGGGTTTTGTGGAATCTTGTCCTTTGGAGATTCATTGAACTTAACATGCAGAGTTTCTTCAACCCCCTTAGTTCTACAGTTGAAAACTCTGTATGCCTTGCAAGTTGATGAATAACCAACAAAATACCCTGCATCCACCTTACTAGCAAACTTCTGGAGTGGGTTACTAGTGTTGAAATGAAACATGGACACCCAAAGCTCTAAAGAATGAAATAAGAGGGGACAATTGATGAAGAACTTATAAGGAGTCTTCATCAACCTCTTATTTACTAAAGCTCTATTTTGCACATAGCAAGCTGTATTGACAGCTTCAGCCCAAAAGGTCAGTGGCAACCCTGAGTCAGCCAGCATTGACCTTGCAGCTTCAATGAGAGTCCTGTTCTTTCTCTCCACCACTCCATTCTGCTCAGGAGTTCTAGAAATGCTAAACTGCCTTCTAATTCCCTTGGACAGGTAGAAGTCATCAAGTGTGTGGTTTCTAAACTCTGTTCCATTGTCACTCCTCACACACTTGACCTGTAGGGAATACTGCTTTTCTACATGTAACACAAAGTTCATTATTGTCTTTGCTGCTTCATCCTTGGAGTGCAAGAAGAAAGTCCATACAAACCTGGAATAATCATCCACAATTACCAGGCAGTATTTCTTCTTTGCCATGCTCATTACCCTGACAGGACCAAAGAGATCCATGTGCAGACGCTGTAACAGGCAGTGGACTTTGGTTCTTCTATTGAAGGGAATGAAACTTTGTGTTGTTTTCCTTTCAAGCAAGCAGTGTAGTCATCTTCACACTTGAACTCCTTCTGAGGCAGTCCTCTTACTAGACCATGGCTTATAAGCTGATTCATGTTCTTGAAATTAACATGACCCAGCCTTCTATGCCATAGTGTAGACTCTTGAGGAGATGCCTTGGAGAATAGACAAGGATGGCCTTTTAGATCCATCTTTTTGGAAAGATCTAAGGCATACACTCTTCCTGTCCTGTTGTCCTTCAGGAGAGTGTGTTCATCCAATGCCTTGTCAATCAAACTCAGAACTTTGGATGACAGAATCCTACAGTTTTGGCTTGTGAAAAGGGCAACATGGCCTTTGTCACACATTTGACTGACACTCAAGAGGTTATACTTGAGATTCTCCACATGGTTAACATCATCAAACCTTATTTCCCCATTGGAAACAAAGCCTTTTCCTATGATGTAACCCTTTGCATCATTGCCAAAAGAAACAAATCCCTTCTTTCCTTGAGAGTAGTCATTAAGAAGGGAGTTGCTTCCTGTCATATGCATGGATCCTCCACTGTCTACATACCAGATGCTTCTATGGCATGTTGAAGAACCCTGCAAACACAACCATGTGTTAGTTAGTCTTGGAGACCCAAACCTGCTTGGCTTTGGGTCTGTGCTCAGCTACAGGTGTAGCACTAACAGGTGTGTTATGAGTGACAGCTTGAGGTGAAGAAGATGGTACAGAAGAGGAACCCTTTGGCTTGGACTTCCTTTTCTGTGGTTTCAACATAGGAGCATCTAAGTGGTTGACTCTTCCCACTAGTTGCTGAACCATCATCACCAACTGTGTCTGATTTTGTGATAAAGCCTTCAGCTCTTCAGACACATTGGAGTTTGCTGATGATGAGTTCCTATGTTGTACCATCTTTTTCTGAGCAACCTCAGCTGTTGCCTGAGTAATCCCTACCTTCTTAGATTTAGCTTTGGGCTTAGGGATTTCAGGCTTGGATGTTGCCAGTACAAACTTGGTTTCAAACTCATTCTTCATTTTATTGATGCTCTCAGTAATTTTCTCCTTCTGTTTGAGTTTGGAACCCCTTTTGTACCAACAATCATCAGTAAGATGATTGAACAAGCCACATATCTCACATGGCTTTTTCTTCATCTTATGCTGATCATCAGCTGAAGAGGATTTAACTGCTGAAGACTTGTTCTTCAGCTGTTTGTCATCAGTACTAGCAGTTTTCTTCCTAGTGCCTGCTTTCCTGGTATCCTCTCTAGCTGTCTTCAAACCTTTCCTACTGTTAGTTTTCTTCTCTTTAGTTCTAACAGTATTAGAGGTTTGAACTTCAGATGTTGTCACTTGCTCTCTAGTACCTTCAGTACTTCTAGTGACAACACCTGAGTTGATCAGCCGTTTGATCATGTGACAGTCAGCATTTGAACCATCAGCTGTTGTAGCATCAGCTGATTGGTTTTGGCATGAGTAAATGCTAACATCTATCTCTGATGATGCTGATACAGAGGATAGTAGGTCACATGATGAGAAGGATTGGTTATTGCTCTCCCCATCAGATTCAACTTCTGCTCTTGAAGTGAAATCTGTGGGAGGAGCAGTGTGATTATAACCAATGCCAAACTTCACATTGGAAGCTGTTTGCTTACTAAGAAGCATTTTAAAACCCTTGCATGATTGCACCCATCGATCACACTCAACTTGGGTGGTTGCAAGAGTTTCCTTGAGGTCTTTGTACTTCTTTAGAAGTACATCTTCCCTAGCTTTATCATCTTTGATTTGGCATTTAAGCTTGTAAATCTCATCATTCTTATCTTTTAGTGTTGCCTCAAAATCAGCTTTTCTTTTGGAAATAGTGTGCTCAAGCTCAAGATTTTTATCTATTAAAGCTACATTTGCTTCTCTAATGGAAGCAAATGCTGCTATGCATTATTCTGAACAAAGCTTGGCTTTTGCCTCAGTGGATACCTAAGATGAGGCATTAGATGATGACCTTCAGCAGAATCAAGGGCCATCAGAGCAAGATTTCCAAAAGGTTGGTCACCACCATGTTGACCAGCACCTTGGAGTAGTTGTTCCTGACCAGATAGCTCTTCTGGTAGACTACTCCGTCAACAGCACCAGGGGTGAAAAAGCTGTGTTGTTGAGGTTGTGTGTGTTGATGAGATTGGGAAGATTGAGGCTCAGGAAGAGCATGAGGTGGTTGAGCCGGGGGTACTTGAGTTTGACTAGGCTGAGGCATGTAGTAACAGGGGTAAGGATATGGCATATGACCCTGTGGCACAAATTAAGCAGGTGGTGCCTGTGCCTGAGATGGATGGGTAGAACTGGAAGAAGGTTGCCCTCTGTGCTGTGAGCTATTGCTGGGAAAAGTCACAAAGGATGCAGATGAGTTAGATCCAGATGATCTACACTCTCTTGTAAAGTGTCCAAGCCTTTGGCACTTGTGACACCTCAACTTGCTCTTGTCAAAACCAACTTTGGTTTTGCCAGAGAGTCCAGGGAATTTCCTTCCAGTTCTCTTGTAGAACCTTTGAGAACGGATATTTATCATTGCCATTTGGTTCAAAATATCCATCTCTTCCAGATCATCATCTGGAATGCCCCTCAAGTCCTCCATCAGAAAACACAAGTTGTCACCAGCACCTCCTGAACTACTAACACCAACAAAAGCTTGTTCTGAGTTAGTAGAGAAATCAATATGCTCATCATAAGAACTTTCTGATGAAGCATATTCTGACTCATGACTTATCAAGGCAGTATTACCTTGGACAAAGTCATCAGCGAGCTTGCCAGAAGAGGACAACTTCCTCTTTTGCTCTACCTCTCTCTCAAAGGTGAGTAGCTTCCCATGAAGTTGGGTGAGAGATAGAGTTTCCAGGTCTGCACTGGAGCGTAGGACAATGGTATATGTGTCCCATCTCTCAGGAAGTGACCTGAGGAACCTGTTGTTCATCTGGCTGTTGGTGTACTCTTGTTTGACCATCTTCAGCTCAGAGATCAAACAAGAGAACCGCTCAAACTGCTAGGTCAGAGTCTCACCCTTTCTATATGCGAAAGTCTCATATTGTTGGGCGAGGATTTCCCTATTGTTTGCTAAGACCGAATCAGTTCCTCCAAATTGTTCCTTTAGAGCAACCCATAGGTCATGACAGACTCATGATGCAAGAGCCCTGAGTATATCTCATTTGGAATGGCCATGGCTAAAATTCCATGGGCTCTAGCGTCAATTTCGAACAGCTTTAGATCTTCATCCGAATATTGTTTAGGTTTCTTCGGAACCTGTTCATTAGATTCTGGGACGCTCACCATAGGCTTGTATGGCCCATGCACCACTGACTTCCAACAACCAGCACTGTTGACAGCCAAGTGGTGTAGCATACGTCTTTGCCATATGTTATACTCGTTCCTAACCAGCATCGGAGGCTTGGTTGCGGAACCAGTATTGTGAGGATCATTAGTTGGTGTTGTCATCTCAGGTTTTAGTCAAAAACAAGTTTAAACCAGACAAATGTGACTCAAACCCACCGAAAGACCTCAAGATTTTGGCCAGAAACAGCAGAAACTCACTCTCTATGGCTAATTCTTGCAAATTGCTAATTCGATCAAACTGAGAGATCAAAAGAGCAGTTTCAAATGATCAATGGTAAGATCGATCAATGATTAACCAGCTCTGATACCATTTGACAGGATCTCAGCCTCTCGTGTTGATCAATTAGATTATGTTTGCAGCGGATTTAGCACATTAATTAGCAATTATATTAAGAACATAAAAGATATTGCAATTAAAAGCATAAACATAGAGAGAGAAGAGTTCTGCAAAACATTAAATGTTCATTACTAACCACGTTTCGGCAATTAATACAGAGTGGTTCACCATCCTTTTATAGGCGGCAAAAGGATGGGCTGATGTCCTTTTTCTGACATCACTGAATATTCAAATTACAACTGACAAAAACATAAAACTACTGAAGATGTCAACAACTGACATCTTCTTACAAAAGTTCCTAAGTACTGACAAAAGTAAAACTACTGATACTATAACAACTGAAGAACATGCTCTTCAGCTGTTGTACAACTACTGAAACAAAATAAACTACGGAAAAGGAAAAAACCACCACAACAACTGAAAAAGACTTCTTCAGTTGTTGTGACAAACTCTGAGTCTTCAGTACTTGGTCTTCAGACTTGGCTTCGGAAGATGTAACAGCTTCGGAAGATATAACAACTGATGACAGATATCATCAGTTGTTGTCCTCAGTCTTTTTCTTCAGAAGATATAACAGCTTCGGAAGATGTAACAACTGATGACTTCAGTAGATATCATCAGTTGTCGTCTTCAGTCTTTGTCTTCAGACTTTGTGCTTCGGAAGAAGATCTTCAGTTCTTCAGCTTTTGATACTTCAGTACTTGGTCTTCAGTACTTGAAGTCTTCAGTACTTGAATGATCAGTACTTCAGACTTCAGTACTTGGTCTTCAGTACTTTGGCTTCTTTAGCTGTTGTTCTTCAGTTCTTTGATCTTCATACTTTGTTCTTCAGACTTTGTCATAACAGCTGAGGCTGGGGCTAAGATGCTCTCGAGTCTGACATTCAAGCAAGAGAACACAATAGCTGACGGGAGTCTTCAGATGTTCTCGAGTCTGACATTCAAGCAAGAGAACACTGTAACTGATGGGAGTCTTCAGCAGTTGTTGCAGTGGCATATGGGACTTAGAGGTTTTCCTGATCTTGGCTCATTGGTTCTTTTGGTCCAACACCCTTATTTAAACGTTTTTCCATGTTTTTGGGGTTATTATGCATAGTAAACATAAGGTTTTCAAGGTAAGGATTTCAAGGGATTTTAACAAGAAAATACTTTTTTCTAAAGTAAAATGTGCCATTTAAATAGCTCAAAATAATTTTCGGGCGCGCTGACCTGGCAGCCCGGCCCCAGCCAGGGGCGTTGCCCCTTGGACCCCACTAGGGGCTGCTGCCCCTAGGACCCCGCTATTAGGGGCTACCGCCCCCGAACCCCCGCTGTCCCGCGGAGGGTCGGTTACGTGTTATGATGACTAGTACTTGGTATGTTGTGTACTTAATAAGTTACGTATTATATATTAAGTGGAAGATAATATTAATGAGAAGTGGAACTTAACGAATGTTACCCCGGGCCCGTTTGATGATGAAAAGTCTTGCAAGCACTATGATAGACTTCACTTATGTGAGTCTCACGTATGATGATGGATCCGTATTCATGAGCGGGCTATGTGCCTTGCAGTGTGGATCAACTGTCGGGGGTTAGCTATCATGATGATGTGTACCGATGGGGATCGACATTCGTTGTCAATCAACATGGAGCTCTTGCTTTGTGCAATCTCGCTTATGATGAAATGAAACATAATAAAAGAATGAAAGATAATGAACGTGATTAATATGATGCAAGTAATGTTTTGTAGTATTATGTATGTGTTCATTATATGGAGGATAAAGCTTATATTTTCTTATTTATATAAAACTAGAATTCACTCAGCAAAGCTGACTTTTATGCATAATAGTGGACAGGTAAGCGCTGATGCTGAGGATGGCACCACGAAGCTACTTGGGGAGCTATGGATGACATTCCTGTTTATGAAATCTTTATTGTAATTTAAGAACAAGTAATATGTTTTGTTTATAATTAAAGGACAAATGTATGAGTACGATATGCTTTTTAAGTTTTAAATGAATGTCTAATTATTTCCGCTGCAATGTTTTGTTATTAAACTGATTTTATGCTATGGTTAACCAACTGTGAGGCTTCCCGGGAACGAGGCCTTACAAGTTGGTATCAGAGCCAAAGTTTAAGAGAAATGGGTAAAACATTTTTTTCAAACCTAAACTTAAACTGAGAATGGGACCAAATGAAGGATGCCAACCCAAGTAGCTACGTTCCATCAGGTAAAATATTTCAAGTAAACTGGCAATACGTGGGTGTGCTATTTGTTTTATATGCGTGTAGATTTGAAAACTGACATGTGTTAGGATAGTGATTGCTTGGGACAGGAGGGTAATGTAAGTAGTTAATCACACTTGGCCACTGTAATTAAGGACTTACCATACTTGTAATGATCTGAGCAATTATCTTGAATGACCATTTCAGTGTTTAAATCTTATAGGAATTAGATATGGCGGGTAGGAAATCAGGGAAGGCTACACGTGGACGTCCTCGAGGTGGTCGTACTACTACACCACGTGTCACCCGGAGCAAAGTTAAGGCTCCCGAGACTGTTCATGAGGAGTCAGACCTCCATAGTCACCCGGAGGGTGAGGGATCAGCCACCCTCAAATCCACTGTGAAGGAGGCTATTGCCGATGAAGTCTACAATGTCATGCAAAATGTCTTACCCTCGGTGGTGACCGAGGTGATCAAAGCAGTCAAGGATGGAGTGAAAGCTGATAAGAAAGGGAAGGAAAATGAGAAGAATTCTAGAAGGTCCACTGGGAGGACGGAGGAATCTGAAGAGGAGCCATCAAACCCTAAGGTTGTATTCCATGATGACGACAGTGATGAGGAGTCTGAGAGAGAGACGACTAGGGGGTGCAACTATGGGGCATTTCAAAGGTGCAAGCCCCCGACCTTTGACGGTAACGGCAATGCTACTACCGCTCATCATTGGGTCAGAGAGATGGAAGCGGTTCTAGAAATTAGTGAGTGCCGGGAAGATCAGAAAGTTAAGTTTGCCACTCATTCTTTCGTCGACTCAGTGTTGTGCTGGTGGGACAATATTGTCCAGGCTGAAGGAAAGCGATCGATAGCCAAACTGAAGTGGTCTGAGTTGAAGGAGTTGGTACCGGGGGAGTATTGTCCCCATCAGGAATTAGACAAGATTGAGAAGGAATTCTTGTATTTGGAGGCTGGGAATATGACTCATCAAGAGTATACCTCTAAGTTCAATGAACTTGCAAGACTTGTGCCAGACATGGTAAACACCTGTATCCAAAAAGACATCTTGGTAGGTCCTCTAAAATTCAAAGAGTTGATCTTCATATAATGTTGGGTTAATGGTGAGGGAGGTGAAGTAATGGGATAGAGTCAAGAATCGACAAACGTCTGAGAAGCCAGGATCCTTCTTAAATACTAACAGAGCAACTTGATTATGTTGCCTGTATAGTTGCATGGAGAAATCGGGCTGGTTTCTTTGGTCAGGGTTGGCCATTTTAAGTAGCTTAAAGAAGAACAAAGGTAAGAACAAAGTCGGTTTGTGGGTGGATTTAGGGTTTGAATCTGTGTAGAAGGAAGAAGAAAAAGAAAGAGGGGGAACGTTGAACATTTATATATCATTTGGATTTTAGGACAAAGTTAATGTGAGACGATAAACTTTGAATTCCGGATATCGGTCCCACCTCTGAAAAAGAGCCCAAACAGGTGGTTTTTTGGAAGTCTAAAATATTCCAAAGGTAATTTGTCTTCGGAAGTTTTGAGAAAACTTCCGAAGCCAATTCCAAAACTTCGGAAGTTTTGGAAGATATTCCTTAGCTTTTTTAAGAATTTTCTTTAGAAGAAAATTACTTAGAGTAATTTTACTTCCTAGATAAATTTCCTTCGGAAGATAACAAATATCAAAAGTTTTATTCAAAGAGAGAATAAAGCTTCAGAGACTTAATTGCTTTTGGAAGAAAATAGTCCTTCAAGACGTATAGTACTCAGTAAAGCTTCAGAAGATAATTCAGGATTTCTTCTAAAGGTTAATTTCTCAAAAGTATTATTTGTTTGAAGACATAATTTTCCTTCGAAGACAACTTGAAATCTTCCCAAGGAAAATTTATTCAAAATTCTTAAAATTATAAGGGATATCCATTTAAAAAAAATTTCTTTCAAAGTAAACTGGGCTTATATGGTGATGATATAGACAACTTAAGACACACATATTGTTAAAATAATCTTAAGTTTAGTTTAAAAAAAATATACTCAAGGTTAATCATCCCAGTAGCTGATACAAGATATTTAAATCTCTGCTCATCAAAAGTTTTTGTGAACATATAAGCATATTGTTCATTTGTGTTAACTTTGACTAGTTTGATCAATCCATTTTCAAAATTATCTCTAATCAAATGATACCTAATATTGATGTGCTTTGTCTTTGAGTGTTGCACAGGATTCTCTGTAATGGAGATAGCACTGTTGTTGTCTATATGGATGGGAGTCTTTTTGAAGTTGGATTCATAGTATAGTATCTGATTCTGAATTCAATGCACTTGAGCACAGTAGCTTGCAGCAATAACGCATTCAGCTTCAGCAGTTGATGCAGATACACAGGATTGTTTCTTGCATTGCTAGGAGAGTATCCTTACACTAAGGAATTGACATCTCCCAGATATGGACTTTGAAGTCATGTTGCATCCACCATAGTCACTATCTATATAAGCATACAGATTAAAGTTAGAATTCTTTGGATACCAAAGACCTAATTTAGGAGCATCCTTAAGGTATCTAAGAATTCTCTTGATAGCAACGAGGTGTGACATCTTGGGTTGGATTGATATCTTGCACAAATGCATGTGGCAAACATAATATCAGGCCTGCTGGCTGTGAGGTACATAAGAGACCTAATCATAACCCTGTATAAATGTTCATCCACACACTCCCCCTCAAGATCTGGTCCTAGAGAGTGGTTTCTGGCTATGGGTGCATTAGCAATCTTACATTCAGTAATATGAAATCTGATGAGTATGTCTTGTACATACTTTGACTGGTTTATGAAGATGCCACTATCAACCTACTTCACTTGAATACCTAGAAAGAAATTGAGTCCCCTATGGCACTCATTTCAAATCTATTCTTCATCAGCCTCTCAAAGTGTTTGTAGAGCTTTGGATTAGTTGACCCAAAGATGATGTCATCTATATAAATTTGAACTAGCATCAAGTCATTTCCTGTTCCTTTGATAAAAAGTGTTCCATCAATAGTACCCCTCTTGTACCCATGCTGACAGATGTACTATGATAGTGTCTCATACCACTTCTTTGGAGCTTGATACAACCCATAGAGAGCTTTGTCAAGATTGAAGACATAATCAGAATGATATGGATCTGCAAAGCCATGTGGTTGTTTGACATAAACTTCTTCATCAATCACACCATATAGAAAGGCACACCTGACATCAAGTTGGTAGATCTTGAAGTCCTTGGATGCAGCAAAGGCCAAGAATATCCTAATAGCTTCAAGTCTTGCTATAGGACTAAACACATTTGTGTACTAGATCCCTTCTTCTTGAGTAGATCCTTAAATAACTATTCTAGCCTTGTTCTTGATGACAAGTCCTCTATCTTCCTTCTTGTTCCTAAAAACTCAGTTGGTTCCTATAGTAGTCTTCATTTTAGGAAGAGGACATAGGTTCCAAACCTTTTTCCTTTTGAATTGAAGCAGCTCCTCCTGTATTGCTTCAACCAACTTCTATCTCTCGGAGCCTATCAATCTTCTTGGGCTCTATCTGGGACAAGAAACAAGAGTGAAGACAAACGTTTTTGTAATGGGTTTGTCCTTTTGTTCTCACCTGGTCTTAACATCTACAATGATGTTTTTGGTGGGATGGGACTTGTGGATCCTGAGTTGAGGGATCATATCAAGTTATATTGACAGATCTAAATTTGTGAAATTTAGATCTGGTGCTTGAGTATCATCCATGACATCAACATACTTATCAAGTGAGACTTGATCCAATGAGTATGTTACATCATTAATATTGTCTTCCATGGAGTGGTTATCAGCATTAAGAAATTCTTGATCACCACCTCCATTTCCTCCTACATTTGAAGTTCCTTCACCTGAGTTTTATGCATCTGAGCTGGAATTTGTAGGCACCTCAAATGTATCAGCTGAATTTGTCATGGTAGTGCTGATAGGATCTTCATCTGCAAAGTTGGTTACCATTGGAGCTGAAGTAGTTGCTTGTTTGGTCTTCTTAGCTCAAATCTTTGATCATGATCTCTTGTTGATAAGTTACCTGTAGATCCTGAAACATTCTCATAAGATTTTTAAAACATTTGGTCACTAAATCAAGATCAAACAGCCAATCAGGACCAGAACCTTTCACACTGGTTGTGTGCTCATTGAAGGTCACATTGACTGACTCCTCAACTACTCTAGTTCTAAGATTGTATACTTTATAAGCCTTAGCTTGGGAAGAGTATCCAATGAAGTGTCCATTATCTGATTTCTTAGTGTTATTTGATCCCTGGTATTCAAGATGGTGCAAGGACGTCCAAATGATCTAAGAAAACCAAAGAAAGGTCTCCTTTTCTGCCATAATTCATAAGGAGTCTTACCA
Source organism: Flaveria linearis (assembly GCA_024085815.1). NCBI lineage: Eukaryota > Viridiplantae > Streptophyta > Magnoliopsida > Asterales > Asteraceae > Flaveria > Flaveria linearis. The sequence continues at coordinate 77,220,421 of CM044005.1, forward strand.
TGAGTCTTAACTACTAAAACTCTATTTTGCACATAGCAGGTAGTGTTGACTGCCTCTGCCCAGAAGGTGATACGTAGCTTAGAATCAGACAGCATGGTTCTTGTAGCTTCAATAGGTGTCCTATTTCTCCTCTTAGCAAGACCGTTTTGCTGAGGAGTCCTGGGAACACTATATTGTCTTGAAATACCTTTTTCATCACAAAATGAATCAAAGAATTGGTTTTTAAATTCTTACTTGATCACATATTATGATTTTGACCATGTGATCGCATTGATTCTCAATTTTTAGAATGAAGTTCTTCAAGATTTCAGAAGTCTCATTCTTAGTTCTAAGGAAAAAGACCTAAGTATATATTATGAAATCATCTGTGATCACCAAGAAGTAAGAGGTCATTCCTAAACTCATTACACTGTTGGGGATAAAAGATCCATATGTAATAAGTGTAGGGGTGTAGTGATGGAGTTTATTTCCTTTGGCTTATGAGACATCTTATGTTGCTTCCCTTTCAGGCATGCAACACAGTGGTCATCACTTGTAAAATCCTTTCTTGGCATTCAAGTTACCAAATCATTCTTAATTAATTTATTCATATTTTTAAAGTTTACATGGCACATTCTTTTATGCCAAAGGAAAGACTCATCACTATTGGCCTTGGATAGAAATCAAGAAACTTCTTTAGAATGGGATGTTTCCTACAAATCCATCTTGTACATGTTCCCTCTCCTGGGGACTCTGAGTAGGATATGCTCTTGAGGAATGACCACCCCAGGCATGAGAACAATACACTCATGCTCAGTGAAAAGCATGTTGTGTCTCTGACCATAAAGTTAGGATATACTCAAAAGATCGTACCCAAGCTCTTTGACAAAGTTTACCTTCTCAATACTGAGCTTACCATTTGTGAGCTCATCTGCGACCTTGCCTCTTCTAGTGATGTAACCACAAGATTCTCCTCCAAATGCAACTGCCCTCCATCAATTCTTTCAAAGTTTTGAAGCAAGGAGTCATTAACTGTCATGTGCCTGGAAAAGCCACTATCAATGATCCATACATGTTCTTTTGTCTTGGTTGTTCCTGCATAAAAAGAGATGGTTAGTTACATTTGGAAACCTAAGCCTCATTGGTCTTAGGCTTATTAAAGTGAAATAAGACAATGCAATAGTAAACTGATCCTATATTTAAACATTAAGGATCATTAGCTGTTATTGATGAAGAACTTTCAGCAACATGGTCTTCCTTTATCTTCCATACCATCTTTGAAAGAGTAGACTTGACCTTCAACACTTCGGAAGTTTTGATAACTTTGGAAGTTTTGGAAACTGAACCTTTGGAAGATTTTCCTTTCATTGCAGCAGACTTCAGTGCTTTGGAAGCATTCCTTTCTTCCGAGACCAAAAAATCTTTCGAAGGCAAGTTTTCACGTGTCTTCAACTTCACTTTGGAGCTTTCTAAAGGAAAAGATTTTCCTTCCGAAACTATTTTCTTCTTCTTCTTCTCAGAAGTTTTCTTCTTTGACATATGGATAGTACTCTTGGGATTGTAGATGCGATCCTTAGCAAGATGAGAAGTACTACCACACATGACACAATCAGTTGGCTTCCTTCTGAGAGTCTTCTTTTGTGAAGAGGACTGAGCTTGATCACTTTCCACTCCCATCTTCACCTTCAAAGATGATGTAGCAGGCTTCTTAGGGTGAGGCATGCTTTTAGAAATGGATGGTTCAAGTTGTGCAACAGTGGTGCATATTTGATTAGCCTCCTTGTCTTCATAGAGATGAGAAGGACATGAACTAGAACTCCTGGTACTAGAGCTCATGGTTGTGTCCTTATTATTCACCACCTCAAATCCTGTAGAGATCAAGTTCTTTCTTTTGTACTTACTTAAACCTGTATCTTTCCTCTCCTCAGGAGAATAGTGACCCTTCTTATGATAATCTTCTTCACTCAAACCAGATCCATCCTTCACTACCTCCTCTTTTTCTTTATCCTCTTCTTGAATACGGTCTATGAGGGGAAACTCATCTTGACAAGTTTCATATCCTGGAGATCTTACAGATAGTAAAGTGTATAGAGGAGCTATCTCAGCAGATCCCAGTCCCTGCTTATTCTGATAACAAACCTTTGCATGTAAGGATGAGGATAATGTTCTTGAAGGTCTCTTCTTTAAGAACATATTTTTCTACCCGGGTTTTGCTGATCACAAGCTCAGTCTGGCATTCAGTTAACTTGGTAAGGAGATATTTAATTTGAGTCTTGTAATTTGTATGCTCATATTTTAGACTTGAAATGGTTTTCTCTAGATCTTTTATTCTAAGCTTATAATCACTTTCGGCTCTTTTAAAATCAGCTTTTAATATGTTCATGAACTCAAGATCAGATCTTATTTCCATGTTACAGGACTTGTATCTGTTAACTTTAGCAATACATGCAGGGGAGCAAAGATGTTCCAAGACCTTGGCTTCATCATGATCTGCCATTAGTGCTTGGTTCGGGGAGACATCCTCAACTTGAAAACTCCAATCAAAGCCCCTTTCTTCAACAGAAACTGCAGCTTGCTGCTTGGGCTTCTTAGTCTTTAGATCTCCCTCGGTGTAGTTTGGCCTGGTTTATGCTTGGCTACAATTTGACTTTGGTGCCTTGCACTCCCTAGTAAAGTGTCCCATTTGGCTACAATTGTAACACTTCACTTTGCTTTTATCCAGTCCAAATTATCCACTAGATGCATTACTGGGAAACTTCCTCCCAGTCCTCTTATAGAACTTTTTGGCCCTGTGAGTGAGAAGAGCCATTTACTGGACTATCTCCATGTACTCCAGATCATCTTGATGGACACAGTCCAGGTCTTTAAGAGTGAAGAGAAAATTGCCACTGCTTTCATCAGTAGACACAAAGGCTCGCGAAGAGCTTGTTTCTTGGAATGGGCTTTCTTGGATGTAGCTCTCCCTTGGTGTCTCTAGGAATATGATAAAAGGACCCTTTTGTGAGCTTTCAGGGTAGTAGAATAGATGATGTTATGGTTCTCTACAATCCTTTTCAGCCACATGAAGGGCTGAACTCTGTTGATTGTTGGAGTTACCAGATGGATTTTACATGTTCATCTCCATCTGGTAGCCACTAAGAATATCATACAACTTAGTGAGAGTAAGGGTCTTGAGGTTCTCAGTTCTCTTAATGACCACACAATAGTGTGTCCATTGTCTGGGAAGAGAGGGCATGAACTTCCTCATAATGTCCCTATTCTCAATAGTTACTCCAACATCCATTAGAGTATCCACAATGAGAAGAGGCTTAGAACACTTAATATATCAAATAGGGAACTAGGTTTGTATTATGATACTAACTAAACACAAGCAAATATGAGACAGAGCAAGAGTAAACAACAAGATGATATTGGTTTTCAAGGATGATGTATATTGCACTCATGTTCTATTAAAAGTTTTACAAAGCATAAAGAAAATTACAAGTACTTGACACACTGTATACTATATCCTACAACCTGCTATACTTTAAAGGCCAGCTGGAAATATTAACCTAGACAACAAGATCAATGTAGAGTCAAAAGGAAGATTACCTTTTGACTTCTAACCATGACATGCCATAGCTCACATCCTAATACATTACAACAGGATAAAAAGTACAAAATTGGAAAGCTACAGACCAATGACCATAATCTATAGTTGACAAAAGCATGACCTTTTCACCAACTGATCTAAGTTGGTGAGTCTACAGAGGTGGCAACAAAAGTTGTTTCGCTTTGTCAAAAGGTGATCAGAAAAAGCATATTCTCTCTGTCTTTGCAAGAATCAATCTTAGCTTCAAAAGACTTTGTCTCTGAAGCTTCAGAAACTTTATTTTGGCTTTGGAATATCTCGGTCAATTGTCTTTGAAAGATTTTACACTTAGCATATTTTAATGAGTTGTGTAAAACTTTCGAAGTAACTTCACTCTGTACTACATGCATGCATGCTGGAGACTCTTTTGGTTTCTTTGGTCTCTTTGGTTGCATCGGCCTTTCATGTATAACCTTACATTATTGATAGTACATCAAATGGCTAAACTAGATACACAACAAATAGCACAACTGATATTGGTCCCACATTGCCACCGGGGCTCAAGGTATTGATTGTTTTTCTATTAAATTTTGGTTCAAAATCCTTGAATCAATAGCTATTATTTAAGATTTTAGTTGTTTGTATTTGGCTCCATCTGTTTAAGGTTAGAGTCATTTATCATTGGCTCATTTCTTTTTCCATTACTCGATTTTTGTTTTGCATTCAGTTATACATTTGATGTGCTTTTCTAAATCAACTTTGCTTCTACAACTTATATTCAAATGTTAATACTAATGTTTTAGAAGCAAAAGCCCATTTACAATCTTGAAACTAAAGTTTTATTGTTATGTAGAAGTTACATGTCCAAGTCCAGTTGTTATTCATCTTTGTAAGATTTGCATATAAAGTGACATTTTATGCATGCATACAACTAGATTATAAATACAATAAAATTTGAAACTCGTGTTACACAGATTGAATAAGATAAGGAAAATTACTACAGAACAGTATGTACATTATAAACAAAATCATTGCCAACGGTAATCGATCAGCAGAGTTTACTTTTTTTTATTTTCCTGTTAATTTTCATTTTATAATTTTTTAATGTTTTTGTTAATTATCATTTTGCCATTGAAACTAGTGGCTTACATTGGTTCCTAAAGTTCTTATAAAAAGTTCTCATTTGATCACTCCCATATGTATGTGTGTGTATATGTGTGTGTATATATATATATATATATATATATATATATATATATATATACCAGATGAAATATATATAACTAGTGGATCCAGTATTACACGTGTGTATAATCAGATTTACACATGTGGAAACAATAGGTGAAATATTTTTTTGGAAAATATATATCAATATTGTACGTGTTGGAAAGCTAAAAAATACTGAAATTAGTAGTGAGAATTTTTGAAAAAATAATATCGTGAAAAAAAGTTATGAACATTTTAAGAAAAATGATAAAAATGACATGTGACTTAAATTGTGGCTAACGTTGGTTCCTATAGTTCTTACAAAAAAGGGTGGTTCTCAAGATAACCCTACCCCTGTATATATAGACACATACCATGACATCATTAGCCCTTAAACAAACAAATAAACAAACAAACCCAGTATATCCCACTCAAGAGCAGGGTCTGGGAGAGGTAGGTGGTGGCAAGTCTTTCCTCTATCATTAGCCCTTAAACATTCTTCATTAACCCCGACCACCACCAGCACTCGTGCCCGCCACCACAAGCACTCCAGCGACACCACCACCATTCTCCGCCGCCATTTGGCATCTCCGCCGCTATCATCTCAGCTATCATCATCGCACCATTCCCACCACCCCTTCTTTTCCCCTTCATCTCTCTCTCTCTCTCTCTCTCTCTCTCTCTCTTTATCTCTTCCTACAGATCCCACCACCACCACTCATCACCAAACCACCATCGCGTTTAAGCAGATCTAGGCTTGATTGTGTGGTCAGAGGGTGAGATTTAGGCACGATCGCGGTGTGGGTCAGACTTAGGCGCAATGGTGGTGGTGGTCAGATCTAGACGTGATGGTGGGTGGTCGTCGGATATTGTGGTCCATGATGCTGGTAAAATTTGAGGTAATTGACGGTAGTGGTCGGCGGGATGAAACCCTAGAAATCAGGTGGGGCCAGGTCATTAATGAGGTTGGTGGTACTGTGATGGTGGTCGAGGCCCGAGGGTGGTTTTGTGATAGTGGTCGAGGGTGGTTATGGTGATGGTGGTAGAGTGATAAGGCGATGGTTATCGGTGGACGTCGGTGGCGGTGGTTTTAAGTTACTATGGTGATATGTTGGTGTTATGGTAGTGAATGCGGGTGGGTAGTGGGTGATAGGGGCATGGGTGGTTAGGTCGATGATGATGATAGGTTGAGGTATGGTAGGTCGAGAATTAATTTTATTAATAATAATTAATTTTCCAAAGGTATAATGGTCATTTTAAAAAATCAAACAACAAAAACTAACAACGATTCATTCTAGGGACTAATCATGTTAAGGTTTGGTAAACAGTTGGGATCAATAATGTAGCTTCTCAAAAGTTGGGACCAATACTACAATATGGACATATCACATTGACCAATCGTGTAATTAACTCATTATTTAATATTTTTTATACATTTATCATTACTTTTCCTCCTTCATTCACTCACAACCACTTTGAAAAATATTAAAAAAATTATGGGAATGGATAATGTTTTTCTAAAATGTACAGAGAAATAATAATATTATTTCACTACTTCAATCACAACTATTTTTTAGCATGAGAAACTTAATGTGAATACTCCAAGGGGCTATTTGGTAGACTTTTAATAGGACCATTAAGAGGCTACCTCTGAACCATTAAGAAGTGTATGTGTTTGTTTCAGGAAAAAAGGACATCTGAATGGTACCATTTAGCACTGAATGGTTAAGTGATTGGTGAATGTTAAATGAGAATTATTACCCATCTACCCCTCAAACACATTTCCCTTCAATGGTGTTTATCATCACATTAGTCAGCATGTGCGGGAGAATGACATTTGTTGCATTCTCACCTGCAAAAGGAGCTCAGTATTTATGCGAAGCTCAAAGATAAAGTTAAATAATAAAGCTAAAGTACAGATAAAGTAAAGATAAAGTAACTGATAGAGAAATGATAAAGTAAAAGCTAAAGTATATTTAACGTACGAGTTCTATAGTAGTTAAAGAGCCTTACCCTAGCGTAAGCATAAAGTTAAAGTATATGTATGGTTAAAGTATGTTAAGTGTATGTTCATGATAAAGTCCCGCTAAAGTAATTCGATAAAGTAAACCTAGAGCTCAGTCAGCGTCGCTGACTTTTTGTATGCATATTAGATTGACTGGTATGGTACACAAATAAGGGGTGAGCTTGGCATGGATTAGGAAGCTACCTGGCACATGGTCGAGACTGACATCCTGACATAGAACTTTAGATAGATAGCAAAAGTGATCTTTTGATGTAAATGCTTGAACAATAGAAATTTTGTATGTTCCGCTTCTTATATTAATGAAATTTGTTGTTCGAGAATTTGTGTTTCTGATGTTCAAATCCAATTGAGGTTTCCTGGATCAGGGCCTTACATGCAAACTCCGATACACAGACTACCTGTTCTATTGTAGCATCTGAACATATAATAGTTTATTCTCATTGTTTAGTATAAAAATCCTCATACTTGTATAGGAGAGACAAGCTTTTTAAGCCATTTAATTGTATCTCCCGAATTGTAATCTTTGTACAAAACAGATTAATCTTTGTACAAAACGAATTGCAATCTTTGTACAAAACAGATTAATCAAGTGAATACTTTGAAAGAACTTATTATGTGTTTATCTTTCATCAGAGTATTTTGTTGTGATAGTAAGTAACTAACTTAGATTTCGCATTCGTTAGTTACTGATCTTAGAAGAAGTTCTTGTTTGTCTAAACCAACGCTATCCAACAATAACCAATGCAAAGGATGACACACATAATAGAGTTAATTATATGATTGGTCACCGTGGTATTCCTATATTGCAATATTGGTCCAAACTTTTGAAAAATTACATCATTTGTGCTAACTCTTTGTCAAACTGTAACACGCTTGGTCCTTAGAATAATGGGTCATTAGGTTTTTAAGTTAATTTTTATGAAATGACCAAAGCGCCCTTGATTGACTCAAAAAATTGATAAAACTAATTTGTGGGTCCCACTACAAATACAAAGTGACCATCATTGTAAGGCCCCGTTCCCGGGCACCTTACGGTTGGTCGTTCATCGCACATAAAACGTTTCAAAATGTACATTTACTTTGCAGCGGAATTTAAAACTTTCATTAATAACTTAAAACATGTCATTTCATAATTTTACAACATTTGTTTTCTTCTCAAAATACAATGACATGTCAAATTATGGATGCCAGCCTCAACAACTGAGTAGTCGCCCTGTGCCATCCTCAGCAACATACCTGCCAACTGGAAATACATCAAAGTCAGCGTTGCTGAGTGAGTTCTAGTTTTTATTAAAAACATACTTTTCTTTTCTTTAAAACCGTTTCTTTACTTTTACGCTATCACACATCCTACGTACACATAGATAATATCATTATTATCTTCTTTTATCGTTCATTCTTTATCTTTAACTTTCATTCGTTCTCTGTCTGTCATTCGTTCATCATCTCTCTTTAACTTTCATTCTTTCTCTATCTTTTGCTTCTATTGAGATCCGGTCACACTTTACCCTCTTCATGGCACACAGCCATGATTACTGAGGTCGAGTGACAGGGATCCCATTTCATACATAATCATTATATTCATTCCGTTCATTACTTTCATTCGTTTCATACTTTCTTTTCTTCATAATACTCTTTCCCATTTCTCGTCTCATGTAATTCGTACCAATGGAGTTGTCACTAAGACCAACTCTCCCTGTGGGTGAGAACTCTTGGGGTTTAGCCAACATCGCACGCCATCTCATGGGTTAGCCCAACATCGCACGCTACATAATCCACATGAAGTAGGCAAAATCGCACGCTACATAGCACACAGTAAATACCACATCGTACGTATCGGAGCATCTACCAAAACTGAACTCCCACTGTGTCTATGTCCCCTTATGAGTTACACCGTACATATCGCACTAATCGCACCAACGAAGAGGTCACCTACACCGACTCCCTCTGTGTGTGTAAGGGCTCTCGGGGTTTAGCCAGAATCGCACGCTATCTCATGGGTTAGCCCAACATCGCACGCTACATAATCCACATGAGGTAGGCCAAAATCGCATGCTACATAGCACACAGTAAATACCACATCGCACGTATCGGAGCAGTCACCAAAACTGAACTCCCACTGTGTCTATGTCCCCTTATGAGTTAGCCAAGATCACACACTATAATACACACACCGTTGAGCTAACAACTCTCAATGAGCCGTGAACCTCCTTCCCCTCTACTTGCAAGCCAATCTTACTCTCGTTCATCTGGATCCTGTCTCCTGCAATACCGGAGTACGCGATAAGGACCTCTTTCGAGGTGACTGGCCTTCAGTCTCCCCCCATTCAGGCGACTGGGCTCCAGTCTTCCCCCATTCGGGCGACTGGCCTCCAGTCTCCCCTCATTCGGGCGACTGGCCTCCAGTCTCCCCTCATTCGGGCGACTGGCCTCCAGTCTCCCCTCATTCGGGTGACTGGCCTCCAGTCTCCCCTCATTCGGGCGACTGGCCTCCAGTCTCCCCTCATTCGGGGGACTGGCTCCAGTCTCCCCTCATTCGGGCGACTGGGCTCCAGTCTCCCCTCATTCGGGCGACTGGGCTCCAGTCTCCCCTCATTCGGGCGACTGGGCTCCAGTCTCCCCTCATTCGGGCGACTGGGCTCCAGTCTCCCCTCATTCGGGCGACTGGGCTCCAGTCTCCCCTCATTCGGGCGACTGAGCCTAGCTGATGCAGAATGGAGTTCATCCCGACTGCAGCCGAGGGTTTTCGGTCTCCAAACTCATCTAAACCCATTTTGAGCCCAAATCGACCATCCTAAGACTTAGGGAAACCTACCACGACCTCATTCGAGCATAACCACGCATGAAATCGAGCTCCAAATGCATCATACACATACACAAATGCATAAAAACGGGTTTACACCCAAAAACTCGAAAAAAGGGTTTTCAGACATGTTCCAGCCCCAAAATCATTCAAAATCATGTAAAAGAGGGGTCCTAGAACTCACATGAACTATCCCGTCGAGTAGAGCTTCGATTTAACTAGTTACACGTCAATCTTGCACTCTTGAACCCGCTTGAACCAACTTTCTTCTTCTCTTTTCCTCTTTCTCTCCTTTCTCTCTGATTTTGCAAGTATGGGGAGAGGGTAAGGGCTGCCCTCTCCCTTAAATACCCCTCGTCCAGTCGCCCGAGCTTCATGCGATTGGACCTTCAGTTGTCCAAGCTCTATGTGATTGAACTTTCCAGTCATACGATTGAGCTCCAGTCGTGCGGTTGAGCTTCAATCGCATGACTCCCATGCGATTGGACGCTCCAGTCGCATGACACTCCAAATCGAAATTTCCGGGCGTTACAAGTCCTCTCCCCTTAAACGGGTTTCGTCCCCGAAACCTGTTGTTCCTTAAACCTTCGCGGGCAATACTGTCCCATCTCTTTTCCAGTCTATCACTTGGAATCCTATCGCTCTACATCGTTTGTCAACATTCAACTTCGGGTCTACCTTGGACTATCGACATCGGCAACCCATGCATACTGATCAATGTTCATTTGACCAGCACCTGCGACTTCAAACATGCCATGTAGAATACGGTTACTATATCAAAATATTCGAGCAAAGGCTCGGCGTCATAATCATTGAGCTTTAGAGCATCGCTGAGAACCTTCAGCTTTAATGCTTGAGGAACACGACCATCCACTTGCGTAAAGTTGCTAGCCCTTGTTTGATGTCCTTTATGTATGAATAATGACCCTCTGGTAAACCCTACAACTGACAAGAAAGGCAAATCGGCTTATTTGGTGACCCAAACCAAATTTATCCTTTCTCTTTTGCTTCCGATCTCCTATTCTTCTTGTTTGCTATGCGTACTTTGCTGTCAATGAACAATTCACAGGCCGATACTATTCCTTAGACAACGGGCGACACGGCTTTCTCAATTGCATCACGCAATCCTCTAGGGCATCCGGTAACCTAGTGAATTCACTAATAGTAATCTCTACATCGAAGGGCTCATCGATGTTTTTCTCCTAACATGCAACTCACAATAGAAGGCAGTAGGAACGAACTACTACTAGCATCACATTCAAGGCATAAAAGCACAAACTTAAATTATCAGAAACGTACATGACGTCAAGTCGAAGTCCGCTCTAACCTCCCTTTGGTCATGACAAAAGCTCTAGCTTCCGCCCTCTGTTCTCCTTCCTCCAGCCTTCTTCACTCCTGAACCTTCCGCCCTTGGCTTCTCACAGTTTTTACTCATATGGCCAATTCCTCCGCAATTATAGCATCTCACGGTTCCACATTCTCTAGCCATATGACCAAACTTCCCACACTTGTAGCAAGTATTTGGTCCCCTTTTGCATTCTCCCGAATGCGCCATCCCGCAATTTACACACCTATCCGACCCCGATGGTCATTCCCCCATGCGTGCTTATTATTTGCCGGGACACCACCCCGTCCAGTTCTCTTCCCCTTCCAGTTCCGACCTACATCATCTTTCCCGCCGTCTTCAGCCACCACCACCATCGTTCTTTCATCATACAACCTCCCCGCCAAATCAACCGCCGACCTAAACGTGCTTGGTCGGGCAACGATCATATGCCTACGGATGTCCGTCGACAAGCCCTGAATATACCTCTTGATCTTTCGCGAAAGAGGTGTCACCTGATCCGGCACCAGTCGTGCCATCTCGTTGAATTTAGTGGTGTATTGCTGATGTGTCATCGTCCCCGCTTCTAATTGCAGCAACTCCCTTTCAACTTTATCCATTTAACGGCGAGGACAGAACTCCTCAATCACCAGCCTTTTCAACTCTGACCATCTCATCCTTCCGATAGCCCGACTACCCTCAGCTTGGACTATATTGTCCCACCAGCATAAAGCTGAGTCCACGAAAGAATGAGTGGCAAACTTAACTTTCTGATCTTCCCGGCACTCACTAATTTCCAGTACCGCTTCCATCTCTCTGACCCAACGATGAGCGGCAGTAGCATTGTCGTTACCATCAAAGGTTGGGGGCTTGCATCGTTGAAATGACCCATAGTTACAGCCTCGTGCCGCCACCGGCGCAGGCGCTTCCTCTTCTTCCTCATCCTCGTCATCGTAGAAAACCATTTCAGTCTCGGGCCGTCTCCCTTCACCCGAAGATCTACCCCTTTCTTGTCTATCCTCGTTTCTAACAGCCTTTATCACCTCGGTCACTACAGACGGTAGGATCGTCTGCAGGACCTGATGCACTTCTTCGACTACCGCTTCGTTTACGGAGGCTCTCAAATTAGCACTCCCATCACCGCCCTCCGGTTGAGGGGTTTCGGATTCCTCATGGACCACCTGTTCCACTCTAGGTCTTCCTCTCGTGACTTGTGGTTCAACACCACGTCCGCCACCGCCTCCACCACGGGAAGCCTTAGAAGTTCTACCACCGGCCATCCTCTATAACACACTGAAAGATTCAAACACTAACACAGTCATTCAAAGAAATAGCTCAGTTTATGTCAAGTATAGTAAGTCCCTAATTACAGTGATCAGTTGTGATTAGCCACTTACTCTACTCTTCGCACCCCAAGCATTACCTGTCTTGACTACATCAGTATCTAAATCTATCAGTACACATAAACACATAACATGCGCACATAATGCCAGTTAACTTTAAGAAAATATCTGATGGCACGCAACTACTCAGTTTGGCATCCCTTCCCTTTTTCTGTCCCATTTTCAGTTTAAGTTAAGGTTTATTTTGAAAATATTTACCCGATTCACTTAAACTTTGGCTCTGATACCAACTTGTAAGGCCCCGTTCCCGGGCACCTTACGGTTGGTCGTTCATCGCACATAAAACGTTTCAAAATGTACATTTACTTTGCAGCGGAATTTAAAACTTTCATTAATAACTGAAAACATGTCATTTCATAATTTTACAACATTTGTTTTCTTCTCAAAATACAATGACATGTCAAATTATGGATGCCAGCCTCAACAACTGAGTAGTCGCCCTGTGCCATCCTCAGCAACATACCTACCAACTGGAAACACATCAAAGTCAGCGTTGCTGAGTGAGTTCTAGTTTTATATTAAAACATACTTTTCTTTTCTTTAAAACCGTTTCTTTACTTTTACGCTATCACACATCCTACGTACACATAGATAATATCATTATTATCTTCTTTTATCGTTCATCCTTTATCTTTAACTTTCATTCGTTCTCTGTCTGTCATTCGTTCATCATCTCTCTTTAACTTTCATTCTTTCTCTATCTTTTGCTTCTATCGAGATCCGGTCACACTTTACCCTCTTCATGGCACACAGCCATGATTACTGAGGTCGAGTGACAGGGATCCCATTTCATACATAATCATTATATTCATTCCGTTCATTACTTTCATTCGTTCATTCCTTAGCTTTCATTACGTTTATTAACTTTCGTTCGTTTCATACTTTCTTTTCTTCATAATACTCTTTCCCATTTCTCGTCTCATGTAATTCGTACCAATGGAGTTGTCACTAAGACCAACTCTCCCTGTGGGTGAGAACTCTTGGGGTTTAGCCAACATCGCACGCCATCTCATGGGTTAGCCCAACATCGCACGCTACATAATCCACATGAAGTAGGCCAAAATCGCACGCTACATAGCACACAGTAAATACCACATCGTACGTATCGGAGCAGCTACCAAAACTGAACTCCCACTGTGTCTATGTCCCCTTATGAGTTACACCGTACATATCGCACTAATCGCACCAACGAAGAGGTCACCTACACCGACTCCCTCTGTGTGTGTAAGGGCTCTCGGGGTTTAGCCAGAATCGCACGCTATCTCATGGGTTAGCCCAACATCGCACGCTACATAATCCACATGAGGTAGGCCAAAATCGCACGCTACATAGCACACAGTAAATACCACATCGCACGTATCGGAGCAGTCACCAAAACTGAACTCCCACTGTGTCTATGTCCCCTTATGAGTTAGCCAAGATCACACACTATAATACACACACCGTTGAGCTAACAACTCTCAATGAGCCGTGAACCTCCTTCCCCTCTACTTGCAAGCCAATCTTACTCTCGTTCATCTGGATCCTGTCTCCTGCAATACCGGAGTACGCGACAAGGACCTCTTTCGAGTTTGTTGCGACGCAGAGTCGCTCACCTCATACACTTACTTGCAAGCCTTTCATTCATTCATTATTTCATGTGTTCGTTTATTCATTCATTAATGCATGCATTCATTCATTACGTTCCTCTTTCATTATCTTTCACTTTACGTTATATAATACTTTCATTGCATTCATTAGCGTTCAACGTAAAGCCAAGGAAAGACATATATACATAATAAGGAACATACACATAATCCTAACATACATCATCACCATACAGGCATCATCATACACTCATAAAACACATCCGACATACAATGCATCACACGCACCGCCAGGCATACATCACACATAACATCATGCACGTCATCTTCGTCACTCATCGTCATACATCGTCTTGCATCATCCATGCCAAACTCATCATCTACAACCTCGAGGGTCCGAGCCTAAGTTCGCACTTTTCGAAAGTTGGACAATACCACGGACATTCGGGCGTATGGACACCCTTCAGTCGCCTGGCCTCCATACGACAGGCCCTTCATTCGGGTGACTACGCCTTCATTCGGGTGACTAGACCTTCATTCGGGTGACTAGACCTTCATTCGGGTGACTAGACCTTCATTCGGGTGACTAGACCTTCATTCGGGTGACTAGACCTTCATTCGGGTGACTAGACCTTCATTCGGGTGACTTGACCTTCAGTCTCCCTCCATTCGGGTGACTGGCCTTCATTCTCCCCCTATTCAGGTGACTGGCCTTCAGTCTCCTCCCATTCAGGTGACTGGCCTTCAGTCTCCCCCCATTGAGGTGACTGACCTTCAGTCTCCCCCCATTCAGGCGACTGACATTCAGTCTCCCCCCATTGAGGTGACTGGCCTTCAGTCTCCCCCCATTCAGGCGACTGGGCTCCAGTCTCCCCTCATTCGGGCGACTGGCCTCCAGTCTCCCCTCATTCGGGCGACTGGCCTCCAGTCTCCCCTCATTCGGGCGACTGGCCTCCAGTCTCCCCTCATTCGGGCGACTGGGCTCCAGTCTCCCCTCATTCGGGCGACTGGGCTCCAGTCTCCCCTCATTCGGGCGACTGGGCTCCAGTCTCCCCTCATTCGGGCGACTGAGCCTAGCTGATGCAGAATGGAGTTCATCCCGACTGCAGCCGAGGGTTTTCGGTCTCCAAACTCATCTAAACCCATTTTGAGCCCAAATCGACCATCCTAAGACTTAGGGAAACCTACCACGACCTCATTCGAGCATAACCACGCATGAAATCGAGCTCCAAACGCATCATACACATACACAAATGCATAAAAACGGGTTTACACCCAAAAACTCAAAAAAGGGTTTTCAGACATGTTCCAGCCCCAATATCATTCAAAATCATGTAAAAGAGGGGTCCTAGAACTCACATGAACTATCCCGTCGAGTAGAGCTTCGATTTAACTAGTTACACGTCAATCTTGCACTCTTGAACCCGCTTGAACCAACTTTCTTCTTCTCTTTTCCTCTTTCTCTCATTTCTCTCTGATTTTGCAAGTATGGGGAGAGGGTAAGGGCTGCCCTCTCCCTTAAATACCCCTCGTCCAGTCGCCCGAGCTTCATGCGATTGGACCTTCAGTCGTCCAAGCTCTATACGATTGAACTTTCCAGTCGTACGATTGAGCTCCAGTCGTGCGGTTGAGCTTCAATTGCATGACTCCCATGCGATTGGACGCTCCAGTCGCATGACACTCCAAATCGAAATTTCCGGGCGTTACAATCATTTTCTTGACTTCTTCCTGTCGCCACCTCGACCCGACTCCACCACCGGGCACCTATCTTCGACACCTCCACCATAACTTCTACATCAATTTACCAGAGACAGGTGGGGGATCTCTCCTTAATTACCTTAAAGCACGACTGCAGTATTCCAGAAACCATAATTTGTCACCATCGCTGCCTACGCGACTACCTACACTGTTGTGCAAGACCATCACCGTCGCCACAACCTTCACTACTGCTTTTATGCTAAGAACGGGCATTGTTCCTCCTTAAACGCAATTAAGGAAGTTCATTTTCCCCTATTTTTCATCCTTTATTTACCCCATTGATCCCCGTCGTCAGAACCTTTCACTGTCGTAGTCTCCGGCGTTTCCATTCCACCTACAAACTTTGCTCCATTTCTTCACAATCAACCTCTATGATCGGTGACAACCTCCACCACAATAACCGACAACAATATCCAATACAATCACCCGTGGCTAAGAATTAATTAGTCGAAGATAGTGGTTAGGGGAGATGGTGGTTGGTTGCGGGTGATGGTTGGGGGAGATGGTGGTTGGTTTGCAAATGATCTGTACCGATGACGGTGGTAGTGGTGCGCCAAGGACGGGGTGCCGACGGTGTTGGTGCACAGGCAGTGGTGTGGTTGTGCCTGGAAGAAATCGAAGGGGGTGGGGTGGCCCGGTGGGTTGGTTTTTTAAATATATTATATTATATTATTATTATCTTTATTATATTTAAGGGTATATTAGTCATTTTACACTCAACTAACATAAAAACTTAAGAGAAGTTAGTGTTAGAGACTAATCGTGTTACGATTTGTCAAACAGTTAAGACTAATGATGTAATTTCTTAAAAGTTGAGATCAATACTGCAATATAAGTATACTAAGGGACCAATTGTGTAATTAACACAAATATATACTAATGACTAATGAATTTTAAGCTTAAAAATGTTAGTTTTAATTTTAACATCTTTACCAAACTCATAAATTTGACTTGTGATGTTGCTTAGCTTAACAAACAACATATTACATTTTCATTAAAGTAACCTCAAACAAGAATTATTCATTCATGTCCCGTTGCGATCACTGCTGCCGACAAAGCTCGAGTCTTCCGCAAGTCTCCATCACAATTTCCACACGCAGACCACCGAAAGCGACAAACTCGATTTCAGCAATCAATCATGGTGATAATCAACCCATGCCTGCTCATTTAAAGCTCGATTAACTTCAACACACCCTTCAATGGCGTTTATCATCACACCAGTCAGCATGTGCTTTCAATTAGGCGCCACCCCTTTATTCAAAAAACTACAATCGACGTGGGTCCCAAATTAGCTGGATGATAAAGGTAAACCCTCGTTTTCTTTCTCCTTTTTTATGATTATCATCCCACTTCACTTCCATTATTATTATTATTTGTTGTTAATTTAATAAAATTTGGGTTTATTGGGGGTCAAATTAAAGTTGGTTGGCGTGTTTCGTGACTTGTTTCATCTGGGTGTTGATTGAAATTTGAAACTGCATTTTGGATCTTAATTTGGGGGTTTCGAGTTTGATCTTCAATTCTTGATCCTACCCAGAAGAAGCCCTAATCAAGGTTAGTTTTGTTTTCTTTAACATACTTTGAGAATTGATTATCAGTGGTTCGGGTTGATGATCTGTTTGCTGTTCTTGTGTAAATTATTAAAGTTCTTGAAGAAGAATTGGTAGGTTTGCAATTGTGATTTTTGAATAGCTTGTTGAGAGTTCACCGTAAACAGATCAAGATTTGTGAAGAAACACAGAAACAAAGTATACACAATTGCAAACCCACATTGATTTTGTCATTCAAAACTTGATTCAAATGCTTATAATTTTCTGTTAAACTTGACATGCTCAAAACACAATTTTGATCCATGAAATGGAAGGTCTTGACTTCTCACATTTCTTCTTACATTTAAGGATAATAATAGGCGAGGGAAACGTAAAAATACGCACAAAATATTTTTTGGTTGATCAATTAGTACATTGCCAAGATTCTTATTCTATATTGTGAGATTCAGTAATCCCTTATTTTAAACTTTTCGTTTTAATGTTTCTCTATTTATGATCATTGTATACCTGGCATGCTGCAGATCATGTTTAGCATGGCAATTTGATGCTTTCCGGAGTAGGAAATATGGGATCAAACAAAACAATGGATACAGAATTCCAGGGTGCTGGATCGAAACTGTATCCTTTTCACAATTTAGCTCGACCACACTTTTAATTACTTTTAAGACATATATCTTATTTATTAAGTATTTAAGTATTGCCATATCCTTAATGTCACTATATTTAGCGGCTTAGAACTATGGTGTGTGGAGAACCTTCGTCTGGTTTCAGTGCCACAGTCTTCACATGGGAAATTCTTCTCAGGGAGTGCATATGTAGTTCTGCATGTAAGCCACTTTGACCAAGTCAACCACACATCTTTCTTTAAGCTAAACTTCATTAAAACGTCATTATTGCCAATGTTATTTGATCTCTATCAGTATATTTGACATGGGTCTTTTTTGCTATCGAGGCAGACGGCTTTGCTTAAAAGTGGTGCTCTTCAACATGACATACATTATTGGCTGGGGAAGGATGCCAATGAGGTTTTCACTTCAAGTGTTACACATTTATTTGTGTCAATTTGTTTAGAGTTGCACCTTTGTACGAAAGGGCTGTAGCCTGTAGCAGGAAGAAAAATCTAGAAAGTTCACATGAGTTAATAGCATGATAGCAACATACAACAACAAGCCTTTTACCTGAAACTAGTTGGGATAGACAAGTTGAATCTATTTGGACCAAAAAGTTAAGTTTAGCTGTTTAGGGAGAGTTTAGGTTTGCGTTTAATCTGATTATCTTGATTTGAAGTTGTATTAATTAGTTTTTAAGTGTTTGACTGTGTGGTAAACTTATTAAGTATGGTATATAGATTGCATAAGGTCATTTTGGAATCTTACTAGGAGTAACTATAAATTAAATGATTAAATTAATTACATCACCTAACTATCTTTAGATTTAAGCAACTGATTATCTAGTTCTTCAGAAAATGGATCATGTTTCATAAATAGTGGTTAGAAGCTTTAGTTAGAACTTAGAAGCGATTTAAGAGTTCTGTGGCTATGTGCTGACCTGGCAGGTTGACTCAGCTCTTGCATCGGACAAAACACTCGAGTTAGATGCAGCCTTAGGGTCTCAGTCTGTGCAATATAAAGAAGTTCAAGGTCAAGAAACCGGGAAGTTTTTGTCATACTTTAAACCGTGCATCATCCCAGTGGAAGGTGTATATTCTTCAGGGCAAGTAAAGCACACAGGCCCAGCTTATGAGACAAGATTGTTTACATGCAAGGGGGATCGTGTGGTGCATGTTAAGGAAGTAAGTTTTAAAATTCTTTTGAACAAAAATGATTAATGCTTTAATCTTGAAAGTTCAATTTAAATATCATGAATATTTTCTGTGCTCAGGTTCCGTTCTCACGGTCGTCTTTGAACCACCGAGATGTATTCATACTTGACACATCATCAAAAATATTCCAATTTAGTGGGTGTAATTCCAGCATACAAGAAAGGGCTAAAGCCTTGGAGGTGGTTCAATACATCAAAAAATATAAGCACAAGGGGAACTGTGAAGTCGCAACCATTGGTGTGTGTGTCTTTTAATTCTTACTTTTTGGTAGTTCTTTTTCTTTTTTGGATTTATGCGTAACAATGTAGATGTTGAATTTTGACTTTCTTGGTGGTTATAGAGGATGGAAAATTTGTTGGTGATGCTGAAGTGGGAGAATTTTGGAGCTTTTTTGGTGGTTATGCTCCCATCCCTAGGGACCCATCTTCGGCTCAACAACATCCCCAACATTTAGCTGTTAAATTATTTTGGTGAGTTATTTTCATATATTTATATGGTTGTGCAAAAATGGACTAAATATTACTTCTATATATTCCATTTCAAGATGTTTCCAAATCACTGTGTATATTTCTTAATGTAATGATTTGTTGTGATTTTCTTTTTCCCATTACAAAATGCTTTATTTTCTTCCTTCCATTAGGATAACACTTCAAGGGAAGTTTAATCAAAGTGGAAGTGGTAGGTTGAAACGGTCAATGCTTGAATCAAATAAATGCTACATGTTGGATGGCGATATTCGAATTTTTGTATGGATGGGAAGAATTACGTCTTTAACAGAACGGAAAACATCAATCTCAGCAGCAGAGGTGACGACATGGGCGGGTTGGGTGGATTGGGTTGTGGGTCAAATGGGTTGGGTTGACTTGCCAACACTTTCTTTGTAAAACTGAAATAGCCAACCACTCTTTTTTAATAAAGACTTTTAGTTTGTTGGTAACACCTTGAGTTGTACCTCGGAGGCTCGGACAACTTTTTAACTCATTTGACATGTTTCCTATATAGATAAGTTTTTAAAATTTCCCTTTTGACCTATTGTACTCATATCAATGGGTTAAAAGGGCCATCACCTCTAGTCCATGTCTTGATCTATTCATTCATTTACAGGATTTCCTTCGAGCACAAGAAAGACCAATTAATACCCATTTAGCCTTTTTAACAGAAGGATCAGAAACCGCCATATTCAAGTCATATTTTGATGATTGGCCACAAACAGTGGAGCCCAAGCTGTACGAAGAAGGTCGAGAGAAAGTAGCAGGTTGTTTTTATTTTCACTACAATTTTATAAAACTAAATAAACATTATCAATATGGTGATTATTTATAATCAAGATTTCTGTAAAGTCTCAGCAACATAAACATATTTTTATTATCTTATACAACCTTAGCAATGTTCAAGCAAACGGGTTATGATGTGGAGGAGCTTCCTGATGAAGATGACAAGCCACATATCGATTGCAATGGTACACTAAAGGTTACTCTCTACCAATGCTTACATAATTTATTGTACAACAAGATTTTTGCATTAGGTTTTGATAATTTTTTGTTTCATTGTAGGTTTGGAGAGTGAATAATGGTAAATTGTCCCCTGTTCCTGTTGTGGATCAAAGAAAGCTTTATAGTGGAGACTGTTATGCGGTGCAATATATATATTCAGCCAATGGAAGAGAGGAACGTCTATTTTATATTTGGCTAGGAAACACGAGCTCTCCAGTAAACACTCTACTCATTTTTAAAACATTAATGTTACATTTTACACTTAATTCCTTAATTTGAAGATGGACAGATTTAGGAGGATATCAATTAGTATTCAATCTATAAGATAACTATATGTTGCAAGTCTCAAATTTTTTTCCCACTATGCAGGAAGACAGGGCTGATGCAATTTCTCTTACAAATGTTATTGTTGATGCAACTAAAACAGAGCCTGTTGTAGTTAGTTATCTTTCCAATTTTCAGTTCCCATTTTCTTAAATGTTATTATTATTCTTATTAATATTTATTGACATTAATGTATGTTCTTATTTCAGGCTCGAGTTGTTGAGAACAAGGAACCAAGTCAATTCTTCATGATATTTCAAACACTAATTATATTTAAGGTTATTGTCTCTCATCGTGCTATTCCAATATTGTGGGTATACGTGTTTCTAAATTGTTTGTTTTTCTAATCTTGAGGGTGGTATGGGTTCAAGATACAAATCAACAATTGCTGAAAAAGGCATTGATGATGAAACTTATGATGATAATAAGACGGCTCTTTTCCGAATTCAAGGAACAAACCGTGATAATATGCAGGCTGTCCAAGTTGATCAAGTAAGTTTGTATCTGTTATCATAATATCCCCCAATTATATGCTACGTCAACTCACCCAATAATATATACTGGATCTTGTAAATTATCATATTGTTGCAGGTTTCTCGATCTTTAAACTCTTCATACTGCTATATTTTAAAGGCTGAGGGATCTGTCTTCACTTGGCTAGGAAATCTCTCCACTACCCGAGATCATGATCTTTTGTATGGAATGTTAGATTTTATAAATGTTGGTACAAATCTGGGCTTCTAGTTTTTGTTTTCTATTTAAATCATTTCCTTTCCAAACAATAATCTCTCTAATTTTTTACTTCTGCGTTAATATCAATGTTTCTTATTCACACACACACGCGCGCGCGCACACACACACACACACATATATATGTATATATATATATATGTATATATATATATATAGTGACGACTATATTAAATTTAATAACAACAAACAATGGTGTAGCCAGAAGCTTTATAGGCGTGGGGTGAGAGGGGGCAGGATTGTAAAGTTAATGATTTTATGATTAAAAATTTCTAAAATCCTCCCCGTGGCTCGTCTGCAAGAAACAAGAAAGATATTTGTGTTTACTAAGCAACAAAATTCCATCAAAAAATTTAAATTCGTAAAGTCATAACATCTGACAAAAAATGTTAAAGTCAACCTCCATGAGAAAGGAGGAGTTATTATATTAAGATTTTCTGTACCCAATATTTACAATATATCTTGTTATGCTGTTTGTAGCTAACATGGCAACCAATATTAGTTAGAGAAGGTAGTGAACCAGATGTTTTCTGGGATGCACTCGGTGGAAAGACTGAATATCCAAAGGAAAAAGAGATAAAAAGATTTATTGAAGACCCACATTTGTTTGTTTGTACATTCACAGAAGGTAAAGAAAATATAAATTATATCTTAATGCAATATTATGTATACTGGTGATTGATTTTGTATAATTGTGGTTTGTTGCTTTCTTTTGATACCAGATTCGGTTTCTCAATCAAGAGATCTCAAGGTAACACTTTTTTCATCTACATTTCTGTAGAGTGAACAATTTTATTCCTAAACTCTGGTAGTATTTTGTTATATGATTCAGGAATGTTGTTATAATAATATTGATACATGAAGAAATAATCAGGTGGGCATTAAATTCTTTTATGGTAAAAATAGTTTTTTTTAACATTTATTTTCTCATAAAGAAAATTTATTGTAGCATTAATATATAGAATGGTCGTTACAACTGAATGCATTTTGAGTATAAAAACCAGTTCTTCATGGTGTATAGTTGTATATTCATCTGGTATTTTTGTCCATCAATCCTAACTTCAATTTCTCATTCTTTCTAGTTCTTTATGTTTTCCAATTTTATAGATTGTCTAACAATCTATTCCGCTGTGATACTTAGGTAAAAGAGATATTCAGTTACACACAGGATGATTTAACTACTGAAGACGTGTTAGTACTTGATTGTTACACTGAAATTTTCGTGTGGGTTGGCCACAATTCAGTTGTTAAGTCAATGCAACAAGCACTTTCTATTGGCCTGGTATAATTCTTTTTTTTTATATACTCTCTCAAAATCTTGTATGTTTGTGCATAAGTGCAGTGATCTAGCATTTGTCAACTTAAATTGAATGTTCATTTAAATTTATATTTTTGCTAAAAATCCTTTTAAAGTATATTAAAAAAGGCTCCTTTGTTGAACTCTTAACGAAATCAAGATTCAACACCGAAGAATAATCACACATTCAAAAGCAAAATTGAAGAATTAAAGATGATCAAAAGAAGAATCGAAAGAAATGCGATTGATTCTTTATTGAATATACTTGAATTACTAGTACTTGAAGTACAAAGATGAATACACACTTAATCGGATGTATTAGAGCCTTTAACAAACTCTTAACATCCTATCTTTCAAACTTGACACTTACAACCCTTGTACTTACACAGATTGTGTAAAACTAAACCAAACTTATGTATAACTAACATTAATTGATTACATCATAATACTCAACAATCTCCACCTTTATGATTGAAATCAATAAGAACAGTCTAATACCAACATGAAGCAATCTTAAACACAAATCAAACTTTGGACCAGGAACCACCTTTGTGAGCATATCAGCTGCATTTTCAGTTGTATCAATATATTCAACAGATACTTCCTTTGAGTTAATCACTTCTCTAATAAAATGCAATTTCACATTGATATGTTTAGTCCTTTCATGAAACATAGGATTCTTAGATAGGTGTAAAGCTCCTTGATTATCACAGAAAATCAATGCCTTATCAACTTCAACACCTAACTCCAACACAAAACCCTTAAGCCAAAGACATTCCTTCACTGTATCAGTGAGTGCAATGTATTCTGATTCTGTGGTTGACAAAGCAATTACATGTTGAAGAGTTGATCTCCAACTAATCAAACCACCATGAACCTTAAAGGCATACCCTGTAACTGATCTGCCCTTGTCTAGATCCTTAGCAAAATCAGCATCAACAAAACCTTGTATCATAGCCCTTGGATCAACTTCTTTACCAAATATCAATCCCTTTCTTTTAGTACCATTCAAATATCTTAAAATCCATTTGACAGCTTCCCAGTGCATCTTTCCTAGATTACTAAGAAATCTACCGACAATACCAACAGCATAACCTAAGTCAGGTCTTGTACAAACTATTAAGTACATTAGGCTGTCTACAACACTAGAATAAGGGCAACTAGCCATCCTTTTCATTTCATCATCACTACTAGGAGACTCTACCTTTGATAATCTGAATTGCTGACCCAAAGGAGTAGTGACATACTTACTCTGACCCATAAAATAGTTATCTAAAACCTTTTGCAGATATGAACATTGAGACAACTTGATCAAACCAAGTTTCCTGTCTCTTAACAATTTCCATACCAAGAATCTTCTTAGCTTCTCCTAGTTCTTTCATCTCAAACTCCTTCATAAGCATTTGTTTTGTAGTATCAATTTCTGATCTATGCTTACAAGCAACTAACATATCATCAACATACAACAGAAGATACACAAAACACCCAACTTCATACTCTCTATAGTAAACACAATTATCATGCTTACACCTGTTAAATCCATGTGTCATCATTAATTGGTCAAATCTCTTGTACCACTGCCTTGGTGACTGTTTTAATCCATAGAGAGACCTCTTTAACAAACATACCTTGTTCTCTTGACCCTTTGACTCATCCTAAAGGTTGAGCCATATAAATGTTCTCCTCAAGACTACCATGTAAAAATGCAGTCTTGACATCCAATTGCTCTAGTTCAAGGTCATTTACAGCACACAGAGATAATAGTATTCTTATTGAAGAGTGTTTCACCACTGGTGAGAAAATTTCATTATAATCTACACCTGCCTTTTGTGTAAATCCTTTTGCTACCAACCTAGCCTTGTATCTAGGCTTTTCTACTCCTTGAATCCTTTTTTCAACTTGTAAATCCATTTACAACTCACCAACCTCTGACCTTCTGGCTTATCTACTAACAACCAAGTATTGTTCTTGTACAAAGAATCCATCTCTTCATTCATAGCTTGTATCCAACAATCCTTTTTATCAGATTGTATAGCTTCACTATAAGTCAATGGCTCATGAATACTTTCAAATTCTGCAACACTGAACACAAAAGCAGATAATTCTTCATTGGTTTTGTACCATGAAGGAGGTACAATTTGTCTTCTACCCCTGTCTCTTGCAATGCTATACCCAGGAGTACTAGAACCAACACTTGTAGGGACTTCAGGAGTAATACTCTGACCTCCATCATCACTGAACAACTCCACCTCAATTTGATCACCCTGTACTCTAACAGTATCATCACTCTCTTGATGATCTATCAGGTCCTTGTACATAACATCTTCCCTAAAGACCACATCTCTTCTAATGATCTCCTTAGGACTCCCTTCTTCAAGTCTCCATAACCTATATCCCTTTACACCCTCAGGGTAACCCAATAACACACATTTCTGTGCACTAGGTTCTAACTTTCCCTGACTAACTTTCCCTGACTAACATGAGCATAAGCCAAAGACCCAAACACCTTTAGAACCTTGTAGTTAGCTTTATGCCTAGTCCATAATTCTATAGGTGTCTTCATCTCTCTAGCTGATGTAGGTGATCTGTTTATAAGATGAGCAATAGTCATTAGAGCCTCTGCCCAGAAAATCTTAGGCATACCAGATTTATTAGCATACATCTCATCTTGTTTAATAATGTTCAGTTCATCCTCTCAACAAGTCCATTCTGTTGAGGTGTGCCAACAACTGTGAGATATCTAGCAATGCCATGATCTTTACAGAGCTGATTGAACAACTTATTGCAAAATTCCAATCCACTGTCTGTTCTAAGCTTCTTTACCTTTCTTTCTGTTCGAGTCTCTACCATTGCTTTCCATTTTTTGAACTTCTCAAAGGTTTCATCCTTTTGTTTCAATACAAAAACCCAAACTCTCCTTGAATAATTATCAATTAGTGATAGAAAATATCTAGCTCAACCTAGAGACTGAGTTTTAGCAGGCCCCCACAAATCTGTTAACAACTTGAAATTCCGGTAGTTTATTATTGTAGGGTGTTAACCCAAAGATTACAATCCTAACACTATATATAGCAGTTAGTAGCTCTAACTAACTAACACTTTTACAATATAGCCCCTACACTTTACACTATATACCTTTTGAGTACAAAAGTTCAAAACAACAAACAACTAAACAAACATTACAAGTAACTACAAAAGAATTAAACTAACATTCACCCCCTTAATTCTTTTAAGTCTCCAACTCCTAGCTTACTCTTCATTTCAGCAAACTTTATCCGGGGCAATGCTTTAGTAAGTATATATGCCTTTTGTTCACTTCCCTCAATGTGTCTCACCATCACACACTTCCTTTCAACACAAGATCTAATATAATGATACCTCACATCTATATGCTTGGATC
This sequence comes from Flaveria linearis, assembly GCA_024085815.1. Taxonomy (NCBI): domain Eukaryota; kingdom Viridiplantae; phylum Streptophyta; class Magnoliopsida; order Asterales; family Asteraceae; genus Flaveria; species Flaveria linearis. The sequence continues at coordinate 77,246,713 of CM044005.1, forward strand.
TGCCATGAAAAACTGGATTTTTCATCAACTGTATGGCAGATTTATTATCAACATAGATCAAGATAGGACCCATTACTTTATCAAGTAACTCCTCAATCAACCCCTTAAGCCATATGGCCTGCTGTGCAGTTGCAGTAGCAGCCATAAATTCGGCTTCACAAGAAGACAATGCAACTGTCTCTTGTTTCTGACTCACCCAGCTAATAGGACCTCCACCAAAATAGAAAACCATCCCTGTGGTGCTCCTGCCATCTGCCTTAGTAGGCGCATGAGAACTATCACTATATCGTACCAGCTCACCTGCTTCACCATTTCTATACCAGATTCCATGAGCCAATGTACCCTTCACATACCTCAAAATGGTTTTAACAGCCTGCCAATGTGTGACCTTAGGCTTTTCCATAAACCTGCTAGCTATTCCCACTGCATAGCTAATGTCAGGCCTAGTCTGTGTCAAATATCTCAGACATCCAATCACCCTTCTATACCTTGTAGAATCCACAGCTTCACTATCATCATCTTTACCCAGCTTCACACCAGGATCCATTGGAATCTTTGTGGCATTGCATTCCAATAAAGCCTGATCCTTTAGTATTTTCTTAGCATAACCAGATTGTGAAACAAAGATACCATCCTTATATTGCTTAACTTCAATCCCTAAGTAGTAATGTAAGAGACCCAAATCTGACATCTCAAAACAAGACATCATCATGTCTTTAAACTCTCTTATGACTTCTTCACATGAACCAGTCACTATAATGTCATCCACATAGACCCCTATGATAACAACTCCCTTACCATACCTTCTCTTGTAAACAGCATGTTCCCTAGGACATCTTAGGAACCCAAACTTTACCAATGTATCATGGAGCTTCTGATTCCAAGCTCTTGGAGCTTGCTTGAGTCCATATAAGGCCTTAATCAGTCTATAGACCTTACCTTCTTGTCCCTTTTTCACAAAACCCTCAGGTTGTTCCACATACACTTCCTCTTTCAAATCACCATTGAGAAAGGCTGTCTTCACATCCAAATGGTGAACAACCCACTGATTTACTGCAGCAATGGCTAACAAGACTCTCACAGTCTCTAGCCTAGCAACAGGTGCAAAGACCTCTTCATAATCAATACCATATTGCTGCACATACCCTTTCACAACTAACCTTGCCTTATGTCTAGTTATTTCCCCTTGTGCATTCTTCTTTAGCTTGAAGAGCCACTTCAACCCAATAGGTTTCACACCTTTAGGACACTGCACCAATTCCCATGTGCCATTTTTTTCTATGCTGCTGAGTTCATCTCTCATGGCATTCATCCACTCAGCACTCTCTCTGGCTTGCTTAAACCCCACTGGTTCATTCACATGTAATAACACTTCTGCCTCATCAAACCTAGGAGGTTCAAATGGAATCTTCTCTAATACTTCAGTTCTCTCAAACACATCATCTAAGGAAGTAAATCCTTTGGGAGGTGTATCATCATAGGTTGATCTTGGGACATGATCAACTTCTGATGCATACCCTGAAGTTTCCCCCCATCTGTATTATCAGCAGCACCCCCTGAACCATGCACTGATTGTGGCTCCTCTTCACTAAACTCAGGACTTCCTGATACTGTATTGCCACTCACCTCCTGAACATCACTTGGCAGTCTATGTCCAGGGGCAGGTAGGCTAACCACCCCAAACTCTGAGTATGCCTTTCTTGAATCTTCTTTACTTAGTGATTCCTAGCTCCAAGGTAAGTGTTCTTCAAACAAAACATCTCTACTTACCACCACTCTTTTAGAGACAGGATCAAACATCCTATAGGCCTTAGACCCAGGTTCCATTCCAAGATGAACCATTGGAATACTCCTGTCATCCAATTTTTTCACAGTGTTACTAGGAACTTTCACATGTCCCTTGCAACCAAACACTCTCAAGTGTTTCAAGTTAGGCTTCCTAGTAAACACACACTCATATGGAGTGATTTTCTCCAAAGCCTTAGTGGGGACTCTGTTCAACACATAAACAGCATGTCTTACAGCTTCTGCCCACATATACAAGGGCATATCCATAGCTTTCAAGCTGGATCTAACCATCCCCATGATGGTTTGATTCCTCCTCTCCACCACCCCATTCTGCTGTGGAGAGTAAGGGGCTGTAAGATATCTTTTAATCCCATCCATTGTGCACAGTTGCTCAAAGGTTTTAGAAGTGAACTCCCCACCCTGTCAGTCCTTAAGGCCTTGAGTATAAAGCCTGTTTCCACCTGAGCTTGCTGTTTGAATCTTTCAAAAAATTCCGGTGCCTCATCTTTGGTCTTCAACATGTACACCCACATGTATCTTGAAAAGTCATCCACCACAAGCATAAAGTACTTGTTCCCCGCGGATGTAGGTGGGTCAAAAGGTCCACATAGATCTGCATGCACCAGTTCTAAGGGTTGTTTTGCCCTGTAGACACTGGCTTTGGGAAAGGGGTGTCTCCTCTGTTTCCCTACCAAACAACTCTCACATACTTGGGCCTTATGTGAGATTCTTGGTAACCCTCTGGCCATACTGTGCCTGGACATTTGAGTCATTGAATCAAAACTCAGGTGACCAAGCCTAGCATGCCACTTCCATGCTTCATCTTCAATCACAGTCAACAAGCACTCAGGGTGTGCTATATTGAGATTCACTCTGTAGAGCCGGTTTTCTCCTTTCTGGACCTTCAATAGAATCCTTCCACTGGTTTCAAACACCCAAAGAAAACCCCCCCTCATCTCAATCCTGCAGCCAACTTCATCCAGTTGACCCAAGCTCAGGATGTTACTTTTCAAGGCAGGTATGTAGTACACATGTGTGACTACCCTGTGTTCTCCATTTTTACACTGAAGACATATAGAACCTCTGCCTTTGATAGTCACCACAGATCCATCCCCAAACTTAACTCTCCCACTTATGGCTTCATCCAAATCACAGAAGTGTGATCTCACCCCAGTCATGTGATTGCTAGCCCCATTATCTAAGTACCAGGAGCTTGAATCACAGTCAACATCATCAGTCAGATCTTTGGGGAACACCTCATGTTCATCCAACAAGCCTAGGTCCTCCCTTGCCATAAGGAGAGTGGGTTCCTGATCTTCTTTTGACAGAGACAAGTGGGCTTCGTGGTTCTCTCTTCTGGGTGCCCTGCACTCATTGGAGTAGTGCCCTAGCTTATCACAGTTGAAGCACCTGATGGATCTTTTGTCTTTCTTGCCACCCCCTTGTTTTTCACTTCCACCAGCATGTGGCCTGTTGCCAGATTGCTTCCCACTCCTCCCTCTACCTTTGCCAGTTGATTTTCCATCACCAGGCCTTGAGCTCTTAGCTTCACTTTTGGCCCTTTCTTGCCACTCAGCCTTGGTTAGAAGAAGCTGACCTGAGGAGTTCTTGCCTTGGGACACCGGCTTGACTCGCTCCTCATAGGCTTTTAGTCTACCAATCAGTTCTTCAAAAGTCATGCTGTCAAGTTTTGAAAATTGTTCAATGGCAGCCACAATTGGGAGAAGTCTCTCCGGAGCAGCCTTCAAAACTTTCAAGACTTGTTTTGAGGGCTCAATTGTGGTTCCCAGAGCCCTGTACCTTGACACTAACTCACCAATTCTCCCAGCAAAGTCATCAATAGAATCTTGGTCACTCATGGTCAGCATTTCAAACTCTCGATCCAGAGTCTGAAGTCTGGCCTGCTTGACCCTGTCTTCACCTACGAATCTCTCTTTCAGAGCTCCCCACACATCCTTAGCCTCCTTGTGTGCAGGAACCTGCAGTAACACATCTTCGGGTAGTGCCTGAAAGATGAAGGCTCTAGCCTTCTTGCCAAGTCTTACATCAACCGTGGCATCTTTCTCGGGTGCAACAACTTCCCACAACCCTTGTGCATCCATAAATGCTTCCATCTTGATCGCCCAAGATGTGTACGTGGTGGGAGTAAGGATCGGGATCTTGAAAGAGATCGAATCGTTGGTTGAATCTTTAACCACCAATTGTCGATAGGGATCGGCCATTAGTCGGAACAAGAATCAAATTGGGATCAAATTGAGACCGAATTAGGTGTGGGAGAGTGAAATTGACCCCGAATTGAGGTCGAATTGGGTATAGGGGAGTGGAATCAAGATCGAATTGCAGTCGAGAGGAGGTGGTGGTGGCCGACTATCGCGCCGCCGATGTAATTGCAGTCGTCGGAGGGTGAAATTCAAGATCGAGAGCCTATAGGGCTCTGATACCAAATGTTAACAACTTGAAATTCCGGTAGTTTATTATTGTAGGGTGTTAACCCAAAGATTACAATCCTAACACTATATATAGCAGTTAGAAGCTCTAACTAACTAACACTTTTACAATATAGCCCCTACACTTTACACTATATACCTTTTGAGTACAAAAATTCAAAACAACAAACAACTAAACAAACATTACAAGTAACTACAAAAGAATTAAACTAACAAAATCAGCATGGACATAGTCCAACACATTCTTTGTAACAGGTCTACCTTTATTAAAACTCACCTTCTTAGCCTTCCCCAATACACAGTTTTCACAAAATCCAACATCACAACTTTTAAGGTCGTCTAGTACCTTTTGTTTGTGCAACTAAGCAATACCTTGTGAACTTATGTGTCACACCCTTCTGTGCCATAACATGGCCACATAGGTGCTGTTTGTTTCTGAAGAGGTAAAACGTCTGCAGTCTGCAGACCACATCTGCAGACATCTGTAGGAGAAGAGGTGGACCAAACGTCTGCAGCCTGTATTAAGAAGACTGTTTGTTTTGTAACGTCTGCAGACTGAATAAATAAACTAAAATTAATAAAAAGTTAAAATAAACAGAAATTTAAATAAACTGATGAAATAAACTGAAATTGAATAAAAAGTTAAAAACAAAAACCATGGTTACTTCCTAAATAACAGAACTCAACATCATTTGGTTGCAATCCAATTGCCACATAACACACGGACTTTCAGTAACTACAATAACCTGCTTGGGTTCACTCGACGTTTGGGTTCCATTTTCTTGTCCCGTCTGTTCTAACTGCTCCAGCATGGGTTTGGCAGCCTCATTAGAGCACATAATCAACAAATTGGGCACCGATTCTCTTTCAAGACATGAAACATAAACTGAACCCGCAGCATCAGCAGCAGAATTAGCTGAAGAAACAGAACACCATCTATCATCACTGTCCATTTGCTGGTAGTGAGGGCCCCTTTCTTCATCCTCTCCACACCGTTCAATCCCCCATGTCAATAAATTTCTTTTTCCCAATTTTACTAATTTCTCTTTTAAATATGTAAATCAAACATCCTGCAAAAAGTTAACAACCCAAAATAGCTTCAACCCCAAAAACACCCCCCAATTTTCCCATCATCATTTCAATATCTCCTCATTTTCAACCCATTTTCCCCCAATCAAATTAATATTTTATAATCCTTGATCACCATCTTCATCATTTCCTGCAAATTTTCATTCCAACACTCACTTGTTTCATACTTTCATCAACTCACTTGATCAAAAGCTGAAAACTTTCTGTTTCATCAATGAAATACTTCTGAAAAAACAATCAAATTTTGATAATCGACTTTATCTCCGAAGCCCATTTCGTCCGCCGGAGTTTCGCCGGTGATCGACTTTTCGTCGGGAAAACGAGGCAAGATCAAACGGTGGAGCAGAAGGGAGCAGACGGTCGAGCAGACGGTCGAGCGACGGGGGGTGGAGTGGCGACGGTGGAGTGGCGACGTGGGGGAGTGGCGACGGGCGACGGGCGACGGGGGGAGGCGACGGGGGCGAAACAAGACGGGAGCAGTCTGTGGGGTGTGGGTAAAAATGGGGAGTTAAGGGTTGATATGTTAAGAAGAGGTGGGAAGACTTTGGTCCACCTCTTTTTGTAGCAGAGGTCACGCAGACCTTTTTTAGTGAAACGTCTTCAGAAAAACAAACACTCTGCAGACTATAAACGTCTGCCCGCCTCTTTTTGGCGCAGACAAAAGAGCTTCAGAAGCTCTTTTTCAGAAAAACAAACACCACCATAGTCTTCTTGAGCATCTGCCACTGATACTTTGCCATTAGACAGTACTTCTCCATCCAAGAAATAGATATTATTTCCCCTTCTTGTACTAGACATCATAATCATAGACCCTTTTATGACCTTTGCTTTACCATCCTTCATACTAATATGACACCCCATACTTTCAAAAGTACCCATTGATATAAGGTTTCTTTTTAAATCAGAAATAAATCTCACATTTGTAAGATCTATTTTGGACCCATTTTTCAATTTAAAAGAAACCATACCAATTCCTTGGATCTTGCAAGGTCTGTCATCACCTAGTTGCACTGTTCCCTGATCCACCATTTGTAATTCACTAAAATACTCTCACTGGACACATATGGTAAGAACAGCCAGAGTCCATGATCCCCTCTCCTTTTTCACCTGTCTTTGATACAACCAAGACGTCAACACTGCCATACCCATCTGATGATCCCTCGTGTAAAGATTTAAGATCATGTCCCTTAGAGCCATTAAATTCTGCCCTTTTCTTCTTCCACTCTAGACATTTGTAAGGCCCCGTTCCCGGAGACCTCACAGTTGGTCATTCACAGCAATAATTACATAAAACATTACATATTATAAATTTAAGCAGCGGAATTAATTTTAACAAAAGCCATTCATTTCATTATAAACACTGTTGCTAAGCAATACACCTTGGTTTAATCAGATTACAAAAGAATGGTTTAACTGCATTACAAAACAACAGTGATATCTAAGGAGAATGGATGTCAGTCTTGCCCTGCCGAGTAGCCATCCCCACGTGCCATCCTCAGCAATAATTATCTGCCAACTGAAAATGTATAAAAGTCAGCGTTGCTGAGTGAGTTCTAGTTTTAAAAGTATTAGAATACTTTATATAATGTATACATATGAAAATACTCTTTCTGGAAAAATTACATCTCTTAATCTTTGTATGTGAACGCATTTACTATACAAGGTAATGTTCTCTTTCTTTACTGTGTACCTTGTTTATTCTGTACTCTTTTAACTTTATCTTTCACTGTCTTTGTAGACCAATGAGCAATGCCCTAAACTATGTGCGCGGAGAAACTGGTGCTGGGCCCCCTACAGTCTATGGTTCTGAATTACTGCAAAAAGGCCGACCCAGTCACCTAGGGCATGCTACAATGGTCCGCCAATCTTAATTGATTGGCCCCGTGAGCATAAAGGGTAGCTAACCCGCATCACAGTTGAGCTAACGACAACACGGTCGTGCACCTCCTATAAGCTTGCAAGACTTGTTAACTCTTTAATTAAATTTCACTTCTCTTTGTTATTTCTCTTCCACTTTATTATTACTATTAATACTTTACGTTATGATAATGAACACATCACGTAAAGTCATATAATAATAATAAAAATAATAGTAATAATAATAACAACAATGATAATAATATTAATGATAATAGTAACAGTAATCATACACAATCATAGGGTAATCATGGTCATGTTAATTCTCATTGTCAATAAGCCCCCGTCAACCTACGGTCAAAACCCTAATGATCACAAACTCCCAAAAATTCCTGAAATAATTTCTATGTGTTAGGCGCATCAGTACTATGTAGGCGCATCAGCCCTGTTTGGGCGCTTTATCACTATGCAGGCGCATCAACCAACATTTAGAATATTTTTACTTTAGGCGCATGAACTATTCAGGCGCATGGGCACTATTTGTGCGCATGAACACTTAGGCGCATGAGAAATTTGGAAGCATGGACACCTAGGCGCATGAGCCACTGGGCGCATGAGCACTATAGGGGCGCATGACCCCACACTTAGGCAATCTGGTCAAAGTTCCTAGGCGCATGAACTACTGTTTAGGCGCATGAGTGGTACTTGGTTATTCCAAGGCAAAATTATGGGCGCATGGGGTACTGTTTGGGCGCATGAGTTCACCTAAAATTTCTAAGGCAACATTTTAGGCGCATAGGCCTTAAATAGGCGCATGAACAACCTGTTTAGCATACTTCCCAATTATTTCCAGTCCCAAACATCGGTCTAACCTGTTCTAAGCTTATTACCAATATTCTAATATATAAACCTAGCAAAAGCAATCATAAAACATCATCATACATTCATGAAACATACGGGTATTCACACATAATAATTATAAAACCGTTTGAATACATTTTCAGCCCCAAGAATAGTTTAAAACAAGTAAAACCGCGGTCTAGAAACTCACCTTTGCTGCTTTAGAGTCTCAAACTCTTTGAACTCAAACTTTCAAATGTTTCTTAACACCTAGACATGTCAAAACATACAACCGGAACACATATACACATAAGAACATGTAACCGAGGCTAAATCTAGCCAAGAACAACTTAAAAACACTAAATTATACCTTAGATTCGAATTTCTTCTTGTTCTTCTTCACAGGTTCGAAATTCTGCTCTTTCTCTCTCTAGAAATCCGAATGAAAAGTGTTGTGCAGGACAAATGGGCGGCCATACCACCTTTTTCACCAACTTTTATCACTTTTTGCCCTTTTTACACTTTTGACCCCTCAACTTTGGGTTGACTTTCATTTCTTACTTTTTATTTCTCTTTCATCTTTTTATTTATTTCTTTCAAATATCCGGGTGTTACAACATTCTCTCTTAAGATGCTTGTCGGAGTTTTACAAACAAAGCATCTCCTTCTTGATTTGGACTTTGATCTGAATTCACCCTTCTCCTTGGTGAATCTATTCTCAGTCCTACCTCTCACCAACAGACCATGACTTCCATCTTCTCTTGTTTCAGTTCTTTTCTTTAGCTCTTTGGAATTCATTGCTGCCAAAACTTCCTCCATTGACAAACTCTCCCTACCATACATCAATGTATCAACAAAGTGTTCATGTGATGATGACAAAGATGATAGAAACATAATTTCCTGATCTTCATCATCAACTTCTACCTCGATATTCTTAAGATCTGAGATAATCTTGTTGAATTTATCTGTATGGTCTTCTAAGGACTTACCTTGAACCATCTGAAATGTATACAAACGTTTCTTCAGGTACAATCTGTTTGCCAGTGATTTAGTCATATAAAGACTCTAGTTTTGCCCAAACACTGGCTGCTGAGGTTTCTTTAGACACCTTTCGAAGAACATGATCTCCAAGACTTAATATGATCGCACTATGAGCCTTTTCAAGCGTATCTTTCTTCTCTTTATCAGTTAAGCCAGCCAGAAGGTTTGCTTCACCTAGCAGCGCATCACTTACACCCTGATGAACAAGAAGCGCCCTCATCTTTACCCGCCAGAGACTAAAGTCATTCTTTCCATCGAATTTCTCGATCTCGAACTTGGTTGACACCATCTCTATCGCCAATTCTTTTAGTTTCCTTCTGAATTCTTCGAATCCACGAGAGCCTTAGCTCTGATACCAATTGTTGAACTCTTAACGAAATCAAGATTCAACACCGAAGAATAATCACACATTCAAAAGCAAAATTGAAGAATTAAAGATGATCAAAAGAATTGAAAGAAATGCAATTGATTCTATAATGAATATACTTGAATTACTAGTACTTGAAGTACAAAGATGAATACACACTTAATCGGATGTATTAGAGCCTTTAGCAAACTCTTAACAACCTATCTTTCAAACTTGACACTTACAACCCCTGTAGTTACACAGATTGTGTAAAACTAAACCAAACTTATGTATAACCAACATTAATTGATTACATCATAGTACTCAACATCCTTCCACCTTTAAAAGTTACAGGGTTTATTTAAATACCCTTGAATATCTTGTGGAGCAAAAACAAGTAGATATATTTCACTTGATACTTACAAGCACACCACAAAAGAATACATAAAAACTTTTATGAGATGGTAGTTATTTGCTTTGTTTCCTTTTATGATTGATGTAATAAAAATGAAGCTTTAATTAATTAGATTATTTTTCTTTTCTGAACTTGAAAATTCTTGTTTGACAGGCGTTCCTCGAGAAAGATGTTTTGGGAGAATGTTTATCCATGGATACTCCTACATATGTTGTTAAAGAAGGGCATGAACCTCCCTTTTTCACTTGCTTTTTTGAATGGGATGCTTTAAAGGCAAATGTAAGTAAAGTTTTGTGATGACCTCTTACTTGATTTTTCTTTTATCTATTACATATTTTAAGCTGTCATGTACATGAACAATTTTGAAGCCTAATACATGTTTTGACTTGTTCTTGTAGATGCTTGGCAACTCATTTGAGCGAAAGCTTGCTATTCTTAAAGGCGAAACACAGAAACTTGAAGTAAGCTAATCTTCGGCGTTAGTTTAGAGGTGGTGATGTTGATCCATTCACTTATGAACGTGTCAGTTTGGGTTAAGAGCGGGTCAAATGAAAAAATTAACTAGAAGGGGGTTGGGTCGAACATGTTGAAAGTTGCCCAAAGTTTATTTAAAATGCTTAGAACCTCATAAATCATTTTGTTCATAGATTTGGATTATTATTGTATATTATTGTTTTTGTGATCATAGCTAAGACATTAATTAATTTGTTATTTTTTTTTCCAAATGAACAAAAAAGTGTTTGTGATAACGTGAAAAAAAAAAGAAAAAAAAAATTTGTTTGGCAAAAAGGGTTTTAAGTTGGACATAATATATCAACCACCCAAACCTGTTTTGATCCGTTGCCTGATCCGGCTATCTTTCCACCTCTAGACATTGTTGATTCTTTCATTGTTCATTATTCTATTTATGATAATAGTTCCATTTCTAGGCACCTTTAAGAAATTCTCCTAGTGTCCAATCCAAAGAGACAACACCAAATGGGTTAAGAAGACCATCTCCAACGCCAAACGGGTTGAGAAGACCTTCTCCAACTCCAAACGGGATGAGAAGACCATCTCCGACTCCTAACGGGTCAAGAAAACCGTCTCCAGTTTCTAATGGGTTGACCCGAAGACAATCTCTTGATTCCTACACACTGAGAAGCACATCTCCGAATCTCTCAAAATCTGATTTTGCTAATGTGAATTCTCGACGATTTTCTAGTCCTCCGGTTCCCAGAATGATCCCATCCGCATCTTCCCCTGATGTTTGTGGGGCAGGTATTTAAGCATTTTTCCAATTTCTTAGTAAATAGTCAAATGCTTGAATTATCTTTCCTTCCTAAATGAAAGAAGTGGTAATGTTTGACTCCTTATGTCTAAGTGGAATGAACTCCAAGATTATTGATGGCATAAAAGTGGAGGTGGGTGGGTTAGGTAACAATCGGAAATGGGTCATTTTCTGGTGCGGTCTATGCTAGATTGTCCCAAAACACCTTTTCTCAAATCTCTTGAAAAATTTACCCGATAATGATGTAAATGTTTTAACAAATGGATTGGAGTTTTGGTAATTTGATTCTCTGATTACCATGTTTGAAGTTTGAACAAGTTAATTGCTATGAAGTTAACTATAGTGTAATTCCCATTATTGTTCATCCAAATTACCACATTCATTGGATGCATTTATATCTATGCTGATGTGGTCATGTGGCAATGTCATGACATTTTGTTCTCAGTGTCATGATAAGTATAAGCACACATATACATGTGTGATGCCATGTGTAAGTCCAGTCAGCAGTCATGTCAAATTTTGGACAGACATTGACCATAATGTACCATTTTTAAATAGCTTAAATCAAATAATGACTATATTGTTCAAAATAAAATAATGACTATATTGTTCAAAATCAAATAATGACTATATTGTTCTAAATCAAATCATATGATGAGATCATGATCAGCAATTACGGTGATGAAAATAGAACCTTTGTCAAGTATAATTAAATCCAGGTGAATTTGTGACAGAAAAGCAAGAAGGTTGACCCCAAAAGTCAAACTCAGTCTCTTATATTTGATGTGTGTGAAATATTTGGTTGTGGTATAACTCAGCTTTCTTGGTCATAGATAATACACCGGTTTCTGCAAGTTGTTCAGTAGGGGTCGAAACCCTTCCCTCCAAAGATTCAGGTCCCAAGCAGGAATTGGTCAACTATCCATATGATCGGGTAAAAGTCAACTCAAATAATCCAGTGCCAGATATAGACATCACAAAGAGAGAGGTACTTCAATTTCTACTTTCATCAAAACCGATGATGTACCTGAACTTCAAATTTCATGAAAACACACAATGTTGACTTCATATCTCACCATTGACCGTACATGATGTTTTCGGGTGTTCTTGTGTAGGCGTATTTATCTGAGGAGGAATTTGAAGATAAATTTTCCATGTCGAGAAGAGCTTTTTACCAGCTCCCCAGGTGGAAACAAAACAAACTTAAGATGTCCTTGCATCTCTTCTAGAGCTTCGTCCTCTATATCATTGAAGGCTTTGTAATATGTTGAGACTGTAGTTAAGCGCGTCTGGATGACATTAGTAAATGATGACTATTATATTCATTTGTTGTTTGTATGTTCTCTCAGACCCTACTATCGAGTAGGGTTTTACTGGATATGGTGGTTTGTTTGTATCTATGTTTTGATGATGATTCAGAAAAGCCTAACGTGTCGATGCTTGTTTAAATCGAATCAAGTTGAAGTATAATAATATATGCTATACTAGTGTGGTTTAGATGTGTTTCATGAAACGGAAATTCGGTAAGTTTATATTGGTGCACAACTGACCAATTTAGATTAGTAGGGTTTTTAGAATATGAAATTCGACACGCACTCCAAACCTTTCAAGACCATGCTCGAGACGAACATGTGATCATGTGGTTCAAATGCTTCTCAATGTTACTGTTTGTTTAAAGTATGGATAAAATGTTTAGAGATATTACAGATCCATGACGCATTGGGTTATAGTATAAAAGTCTAGATTTCTTTATGGAGAACTCGTATAGAAGATTATGGAGCGTTTCATGAAATCATGAAATAGTTTGAAGGCTTCCTTAGGAGCCTCTAGAATTTTACACATAAGACAATTGTATAGAATTCGATAAAAATAAAGATTTCATGATAGTTTCCTGTTATAAATAAAGGTAGTTTTACTTGTAAAGGCGCCACAAAAATGTCCAAAATGTCACTTGTGAGCTCTTAAGTGAAGTGTACTTATGATATATACAAAGCATGTGTTTGTCTACAAGTTAGGTGAATGGCTTCCGGTATCAGGGGCAATGGTGAAATAAGTAAGTGTTAAGTTTGTGGTATAATAAAAAGAGAAAATTATACTGATAATCCTCGTGGTTTAGCTAAAATTTTGAATTTAGTCTTTAAAGTTTAAAGTTTAAGAATTTTTAATCTTTAATGTTTCTTTCTCTTTCTTTCATGTTTCTTTCTCTTTCTTTCATGTTTCCTAGGTCCGTTAGTTAACAATAAATGATTTTAAAATTGTCAAATGATCATTTTACTCGTATGGACTATCCATTTAATTTACCTTTTAAACTATACATATACACACACGCACATACACACACATATATATATACACATACATGTATATATATAGATTTAGGGTTCAAATACAAAATGTTATTAATCTAAAAAGTTTAAGAAAGCATTTGGGGATGTCTTGTGACATTTATTTTCTTAAAAAATGGTAATATAGGAAACAAAATATTACATTTTTAGAAGAAAAACATGGATTTACATAAAAAGTGAGTTTTTCTAAGATCTTTGGAGCTTGGTGCGATTACTGAATCATTCTACATTGATTGAATGACATTTGAAAACAAAACTAGAGACTAGTATTGAATCATTGTACGGTGAAAGTTTTGGTGCAAATTGTGATGCACGAAAAATATTCATGACGACGATAGAGGATCCATGTGGTGAGTATAATTTTGGTGCAGAATTGACCAATTTTATTAATTTTTGTTATTTAGAATAAGTTTCTTTTGATATTATCATTGTTTGAGTGTGTAATGTAGATGATTGTCGATTATGTTGGTGATTAAACATGCTCATTGTATAATTTGTTTTATCCTTGTGCCTAAAAGATTAATTTAGTTCATAATATGCCTGTAATGATATTGTTCTTGTTTTAGTGTATGTAATGTAGATGATCACCTTATTATTGATTTAACATGATCAGTGTGTTTTTGTATCTTTGTTGTTTGAGTGCGTAATGTATTGTTGTATAATTAGTATTTATGTTAGTTATTAAACACGATCATTGTTTATTTTGTATCATTATTGTGTCTATCACACTGATAATTGAAGAGATGTCGTTCATGTATTAATATTAAACATGATCATTATATAATCGTTGTGTCTAATATATTTATATCATTATGTTTTTTGTTTATGCTATTATTTGTTTTATTTGTTATATCTTCTGACTATATTATGTTAATATTTGCTATTCTGTCCTTTTTTTTAATATTATTTTTTATTGATGTAGATGTCAAGGTTTACAAAGAAGTTGGTGCAAAACATGTATCACCCGCAAACCATTCAATTAAACTTGTTGTAGGAATGGTCTTTGATTCTATTGAGCATGCTTTTGCTGTTAACCAAAAGTACCTTCTTTCAGCAATTTCTTAGTTACGAAGCACACATAATATCGTTGTGTCTAATATATTTATATCATTATGTTTTTTGTTTATGCTATTTTTTGTTTTATTTGTTATATCTTCTGACTATATTATGTTAATATTTGCTATTCTGTCCTTTTTTAACATTATTTTTTATTGATGTAGATGTCAAGGTTTACAAAGAAGTTGGTGCAAAACATGTATCACCCGCAAACCATTCAATTAAACTTGTTGTAGGAATGGTCTTTGATTCTATTGAGCATGCTTTTACTGTTAACCAAAAGTACCTTCTTTCAGCAATTTCTTAGTTACGAAGCACACATAATACAAACAAGAAGGCGTTTTCACATAGATATATCACATGTACGAATGAAGGTTTTAAGAAAAGAAGCGACACTTGATACTTTAAATGATGAGAATAATAAAGGTAAGCGGAAGCGTAAAAAAACATTTAAGAGTACCGGATGGGAAGCAAATTTGAAGATACAATTACTAGAAAGTAAATCTTGTATTTTTATTATTTTTAAGAGAAGCATAACCACTATTTTGTTAATGAAGAAAACGTTGAGTTTCTGACTGCTATGATATAGGTTGACCGTGTAAATGTAAAAGAAAGTTTTAATTCAAGCGTTGTCTGATGTAAATTTTGGTCATCTTAGAGCATATAATATTTTAAAGAGTTTGTATGATGGTTATGGGGAAGTAAGTGCAACAAGTCTAATTTTTTAGAACTATAAGATGAATCTAAACCAATGCATTGGTGAGTATAATGCGGATATGGTTGTTCAACATCTTATGAAGAAACAAACTGCTTGCCCAATATTTCGTGTGAATATATTGTTAAAAAAGATGAAACTTTAGGTGGTTTGTTTTGGGTTGATAAGGATTTCAGTAAAAATTACTTAATATTTGGTGATCGTGGTTGCATTTGATGCGATATATAGATCAAATAAGTATTTTTCACAGCTTCATTGTGTTATTTTAATCATTAGTTTTATGGTTGAAGTTTCTTCTTATTTTTTATTTGTTTTTATAGGTATGAATTGTTTCACTATCAAATAATTACTCTCTATATACAGTACTTGACTTTGATTGGTGCACGTGGTCTTCTATGTGAATCACACATCGCCACCCTTAAACCCACGCTTTGTTTTATGCTGACATGCAAGCACCTATCATGTCATCTGCTTTCCAAAAACCAATTTTCTCACTTCTCTCTTTCATCTAATCTAAAGTGATCCCCCGAAACCTCTGCTTGATGATGACTGATGAGGCCGATGGTATGCGAAGATGGCACTGGTTTCTGGCGATGAGGATGGTGCGTTTTCTTGCGATTTTAGGGTAACGCGACATCAACGGCGATGACTTCTATGTCAAATCAATCCGGCTTCCACCCCTCCTCAATTGCAGCTAGGATTTCATGTGTATGCATTCTTCTTCACCATTAGGTTAGCTCATGTAAGACTTCCTATTTGAATTGGTTGTTTTCACAGATTAGATCGATCGGATTATTGATCCATGGTAGTGTTCGATGTTTTCTATTGGAATAAGAGATGTACGTTCCTTACCGTCATGATTTATTATGCACCAATTGGTTGTCAAAGCTATGATTTGAGTATGTTTTTTTTGGTTGTTTGATGATGCATTTGGTGCTAAGTTTTGGGTTCCACTATAGCTAGAGAGGGTTAAACTAATATTCCAGTAATTAGATTTTATAGTTGGGCATTTGATAGTATAAATTGATAAGCATCATCAACTTAAAACCGGTTTGTAAAATGGAACTTAACAATTGGCCATGGATAATTTTAACACACTATTAAAAGGTTTCAATTTTAAAAATAGGACAAAAATCTAAAATCAATTAAAATGCAAACATTCGTGTGCTTAATTTTAGTTCTGTATTCAAATTGGTTGACATATGCATTATTAATTCGTTGACATATGCATTATTGGAGTCTGCCTTTGTTATAGTTAAGTTTCATGTTTATTAGTTCTGCATTCAAATTGCTAGGCTTATGCATTATTTGAATATGTTGTTCACTTCATGTTGTTATCAAGGATGTATTGGTTTTAAAATGTTAGCAACATTTTCATTAATGATGTTACCTTTCGATTATTAGGCCTATAATATGGCCAGATTACGCAATCTCTATACAATGATCGACACATTTCTTTGGGTTCTCATTCTTTAAATGTTCTGTTTGTGTACGTACCCTTTTGATTATCTTAATTTTATGTCTAATCTTACATATTTTGGGTTCGTGTTCCTATTTCAATGTGGTTCACATCATAATTTGATGTTCTTTTAGTACCTGTGATGAGATTTTATGCTTTATTAATGTTGATGTATTAACTTGATGTTATTTTAGAATCTAGCATCAAATTTTCTACCTTACTATTGTTGTGGTGTTTCTTGTTGATGCTCAAAGAATAAACTTGTAGCACAACTGAAATGAAAGTCTGTGTGGATCCAATCCCTTCACTAGCATATGCATATGATGAAGGCAATACTCCTTTGATGGTTATCACGTCCATACAAGTGGGGTATCACGGTTAGTCCAAAAGAAGTATACATTTTTATCAAACGCATCCTTTTATTCCATCACATATATAATTATTAGTTGAAGTTTTATATTAACCATGATTCCTTATATCATGATTGCTTTAGAAATCCTCACTACAAGGAGACAGGTCTTTAGGGGCGACTTTGGTCGCCGCTAAAAACCCATATAGTCGCCGCTATTACCTTTAGCGGCGACTTGTCGCCGCTAAAAAATCGCCGCTAAAAAATCGCCGCTAATAAAACGTCGCTAATGGTCAAAATTTCGTCGCTAATGGGTCGCCGCTAAAAAGTCGCTGCTAATTCCCTTGGTCGCCGCTATTGAGTCGTCCCTAATACCTGCAAAATGACGAAAATGTGTCGCCCCTAATGCCTATAAGTCGCCGCTAAAACCCCTGCGCATTTATTACAGCTTCCTGCTGCATTTTCCAGTTTTTCCGTATTTCCAATACAAAATTCTATATAAGAATCTGCATATTCTGCATACATTCACTAACTCTAAACATAAATTACCATACATGAACATAAATCCGGTCATTTGCAAACATAACGTTTTAGAATTCCGTCAAGTATGTTGGCCTAAACTTAAAAACTAAACTAAGTCAACATCCATTCATACATTACAAAATTACATTCCAAAATAAGTCAACATATATTTATCAATTAAGCTTGATCATTTTCATCATCTTCATCGTCTTCACCGTCCTCATCACTAACTTGTTTATTTTGCCCATAATTTTGAAGCTGATCTCTAAAATATGGGTATTGGAACAAGGCATCAATTTGTTCCTACAATAAAAGTCATGTTTAAACTAATAACATACAAGACCCCCAATAACATATTGACTCATTCCCAATACGTCTATTTTGTCTAATTTAACATTCTAATTCTAATAACATTTATGAACGCCTGTTTAGTCTCATTTAACATTCCAATTCTAATAACATTTATGAACGTCTATTTTGTCTAATTTAACATTCCAATTCCATTTTAAGGTCAAACTAATAACATTTACCCGTGTAATAACATTAGCCAAACTAATAACATATATATTAACGTCTATTTTGTCTCATTTAACATTTTAAGGTCAAACGGGTCAAACGGGTCAAACTAATAACATTTATCAAACTAATAACATATATATAAATTTAAGGTCATTATAAAGAAATGTTATTGTTACCCGTTTGAATGCGACTGTTGGTGGCGATTGAGACTTATCATGGGTAACCGGGGCTTTTGAAGAAGGTTTGAACCCAATCCCTCGGATCCATCCGCGCCTACTACCGAGTACGTTTTCAAACGCATTCACTTGATCATCTCCTTGCGTTTGGGCAGCCAACTCATCCTCTAATCGTCGCTGTAGTTTACAAAAGGTGAATTATATATGCAAGTAACAAAAAATTAAATTTAAATAGTTACTAACAATTGTTTCAGTTGCTGCTCTATCAACCGTTCCATCTTTAAGTGTATGAGCATCAATGAACGTTTGTAGGTGACTTTGAGTCTGTTTAACATTAAATATTATTTTTATTACAACTAGTATGTATAAGAGATATATACATATAATAATATATAAACCAAACATTACTTTTTTATAAGTTGTGCTGCTATACGATGATGTCCCCCCTCGGTTTGGGTATTTTTGAAGTTGACGATTTGCTTGGTTAACAAGTGACTGTTTTTGATGCTTCTCTGACATGAAATGTCTAATGGCACTCTCCCAATTAGCCGGAGTCATCCCTTCATAAACATTGGCTAGAGCTCTCTCGACATCCCCTCCAAACTCTCGAAAACGCCTTTTTGCATCTGCTTTGCGATCTCTGTATCGCTTCATGTATATTGAATAAATTCCCAACTTTAACTTAGATCGATCAACGTCCCGATCAATTTGCTCTAAATCGAATGATTTCTAAACAAAATAAACATAAAAAGTTAGTCAAGTAAAAAACAAAGATCTCGACATAAGATAAACTTAAATAAATCATTTACCGTGAGGTGCTCGTACAATGCATTTTGTTGAGCTTCTGAAACCTGTCTCCAACTACCTTTATCAAATGCGATATTCCGCCACATGTATAACCCCACTTCCCGGCTAAACAAATCTTTCTTGTGTCCAACCGGGGTAAAAGTTGCTTGCCTGTCAAATTGCAAAGTTAAACGCTCTCCTTCTTCCAAGACCTCGGATTCTAGGCGATAGTTTTTTGCAATCCCACGAGTTTTCCTACGAGGTGGTGCTGCAAAATCAATCAAAAATTATCATTCACAATATATAATTATCTGTCACAGGATTTATAAATAGTTTATACTAAGACTTACAACCCTCCTCGTAGTGTCCATGCCCAGATCCAAAGCCGCCAGGTGGTGGGGGGTCTTGTCCAGAACCATCTCCTCCATGACCCATCACATCGGCCATCATGTACAGTATCAAATACGCAAGGGAAATCATACTGGAAATGTTATAAGATATGAAAGTAAAAAATATAATGTAAATACAGTTTTCTAATCTACTTTAAAATATAATTACAAATACAATGTGAATACAGTTTTCCAACCTACTTTTAATCAGACCCCTCAGATATCTCTCCCTCAGATACTTCAGTATCACTCTCAAACCCCTCAGTTTAATAATCCGATTCGTCCTCAGACACTTCATCATGCTCGCCCTTAGACAATTCATTGGTATCATCCTCGGACACTTCAGCGGGCTCACCCTGGGAAGCAGAACTGCTTGGCAAGTATTGCCTAAAGTCGATGAACAATCTTATACCAGAGGAAGAGTTGTTATGGACAACGTCAAGATCTTCGGGTAAGTCATGGTCAACATTTTGAACATTCTTTTCAACTGTTTGTACATTCTCGTTCAACGGTAGATCCCATATTTTTCGATGATTAACTTGCTCGACGACCCATCTGTTGTTATTGTTTTGGTTTCCTCGAGAAGGTTCTTGTATATAGAACACTTGTTTGGCCTACGAAGCAAATATGAGTTGATCTTCTTTGTCCCATTCTTGATCAGTGTTGATACTTGTGATATTATTTTCAAATCTAACACCCCTTCGAGTATCGTACCACTTGCACCGAAATAGGACAGTTGAATAACCATTTGGATAATGCATCTCAATAATCTCTTCTAATTGACCATAATACTTCTCACCATTTTCTCCTTCCACTAACACACCAGAGTTTTGTGTTGTACGCCGTGCATCACGGTCAAGTACCATAAACCTAACACCGTTGACTATACACGCAGTGTAAGTAAAGACATTTATATTCGCACCCATGGAAATAGAATACAACTCTGAGTGGAATTCTGGAGAATTTTGTTTTTTCATTGAATAGACCTAATATAGTTAGAAATATATAGTTATACACATGTTATATAGATATGTATAACTAATTGACAACTATATATGTATTACCTTCTCAAGAAGCCACATAGGAAAATTAGTTTGAACATCATCATGAGGCTTTTCAGATTTGAATTCACTACATTGATAGTAAAAAAATACAAGTAAGGAAAAAATAAATACTTAACAAATATATTATGGAAAGTTAATGATAGTAACACTTACTTCATGTAGTTCCTAATTTCTTCGATGCTATCGAGGACAAACCATTCAAATTTTAATTTTTCGCTTACAGAAAGATGTTTGATCTTCAAGGCACTAGCCGAACGACAAAGAGACTCAAACACCCACAACTTTCTCTTTTCGGCAACAACATCCTCGTTTCTGTCGGGGCGATTGAACTGAGTTTCAACATCTCGAAGGTACCTCGAACAAAATGATAGAGCTTCTTCCGCAATATAGCCTTCGGCTATACAACCTTCTGGCTTTGCCTTGTTTCTGACATAATTTTTAAGTTTTTTCATATATCTTTCAAATGGATACATCCATCTCATACACACTGGACCTCCAAGAATCGTTTCATCAGGTAAGTGCAAAACCAAATGAACCATGTTGTCAAAAAAAGTAGGAGGATAGATAAACTCTAACTGACATAAGATTGTTAGAATGACAAGTTTTGCTTTCTTCATATCTTCAACCAATAATGTTCCGAACAAAGTTGCTTAAAATACATACAAAAATCGACTATTGGTGTATATACATCTTTTGCCAAAAATCCTCTAACTCCAATTGGCATCAAACGTTGCATTAAAATATGAAAGTCATGAGATTTCAACCCAGTAATGTTTGTATTATTATCTGTCACTCTCTTGCTAATATTAGATCCGAACCTATCTGGCAATTTAACATTTTTAATAAACTCACAGAAAAGCTTTCCATCATTGACTTGGAATGAGTATTTTGGGTGCGGCTTACATAACTTGCCACTAGCATTTTTTTCAACCACAACGTCTTTCGAATTTTTAGCTTTTCCAAGTCAACATATGCGTTTGACGTGTCTTTTGTTTTATCATTCATTAAAAGAGTACCGAGCAAACTATCGCACACATTTCGCTCAATATGCATCACATCTAAATTGTTCTTTAGCTACAAAGAAGACCAATACTCAAGTTCATAAAATATGCTTCGTTTAGACCAGTTTAACTCAAACTCCTCTCGCTTTCTCATAACACCTCCAAAACTAGGATGTTGGACCAAAAGAACCAATGAGCCAAGATCAGGAAAACCTCTAAGTCCCACATGACATCACAACAACTGCTGAAGGCTTCATCAGCAGTTTGACAAAGACTGAAGACTCAAAAGTTGAAGATCAAAGATCTGAAGAACAACAACTGAAGATCCCAAGTACTGAAGACAAGTACTGAAGTCTGAAGTACTGAAGAACACAAGTACTGAAGACTTCAAGTACTGAAGACTCAAGTGCTGAAGATCAACAGCTGAAGAACTAAAGAACTGAAGATCAACAACTGATGCACAAAGTCTGAAGACAAAGACTGAAGACATCAGCTGATGACAACTACTGAAGTCATCAGCTGATAAAACATCTGAAGACCAAAGTCTGAAGACCAAGTGCTGAAGCTTCAGAGTTTGTCACAACAACTGAAGAAGTTGTCTTCAGTTGTTGTGATGGTTTTTCTCTTTCAGTAGTTGTAATTTTTGTTTCAGTAGATTGTAAACTACTGAAGAGCTTGTTCTTTAGTAGTTGTAGTTCAGTAGTTGTAAACGACTGAATAGTTTGTTCTTTAGTTGTTGTACCTTTCAGTAGTTTCATTTTCTCTTCAGTAGTTTGTAATAAGTTAGAACACTTAGCATTTTGTAAGAAGATGTCAGCTGTTTGACATCTTCAGTAGTTTAGGTGTTCTTTCAGTAGTTTGTTAATAACCGTTTGATGTCACTATCAAGTGACATCAACATGCGTCATTCTTCCTATAAAAGGAAGATGACGTAATTGTAAACTGTGCCGAAACGTGTGAGTTATAGAAAATACCTTTTTGGCAGAATTGTTCTCTCTCTCTATATTTGTACTGTTACATGCAAAATCATATGTGTTCTTGCTGTAATTGCTAATTCTCGTGCTAAATCCGCTGCGAATACAACCTAATTGACCAAACTAGAGGCTGAGATCCTGTCAAATGGTATCAGAGCTGGTTAATCATTGATCGATTTCACTATTGATCATTGAAACTGCTCTTTTGATCTCTACGTTTGATCGAATTAGTAATTTGCAAGAATTAGTTATAGAGATTGAGACTCTGCTGTTTCTAGCCGTTAAACTTGAGGTTCTCGTGGTTTTGAGCTACATTTGTTTTGTTTAAACTTGAAATTGACTGAAATCTGAGATGGTAACACCAATGAACGATCCTCACAATACTAGTTCCTCAACCAAGCCTCCGATGCTTGTGAGGAATGAGTATAACATCTGGCAAAGGTGTATGCTCCATCATCTATCGATTAACAGTGTTGGTTGTTGGAAATCGGTGGTGCATGGACCATACAAGCCGATGGTGAGCGTCCCTGAGTCTAATGAGAGGGTTCCGAAGAAACCCGATCAATACTCGGACGAAGATCTCAAGCTGTTCGAGATTGATGCAAAAGCCCATGGAATTCTGGCCATGGCACTGCCGAATGAAATCTATGCTAGTCTGATGCATCATGAGACTGCTTATGATCTCTGGGTTGCTCTGAAGGAACAATTCGGAGGAACCGATGAGGTCTTAGCAAACACAAGGGAAATCCTCTCTCAACAATATGAGACATTCCCTCATAGGAAGGGTGAGACTCTGACTCAACAGTATGAGCGGTTCTCATGTTTGATCTCTGAGTTGAAGATGGTCAAACAAGAGTACTCTAATAGCCAGATGAACAACAGATTCCTCAATCACTGCCTGAGAGATGGGACACTTATACCATTGTCCTACGCTCCAGTGCAAATCTGGATACTCTATCTCTCACCCAACTTCATGGGAAACTGCTCACATTTTAGAGAGAGATAGAGCAAAAGAGGAAGTTGTCCACCTCTGGCAAGCTCACTGATGACTTTGTCACTAGCAATGCTACCTTGATAGGTCAGGAGTCGGAATATGCTGCATCTGAGAGTGCCTATGATGAGCATATTGATTTCTCTACCAACTCTAAACATGCTTTTGTTAGTGTTGATAGTAGTTCAGGAGGTAGCAGTGATAACTTGTGTTTCCTGACGGAGGACTTAAAGGGCATTTCAGATGATGATCTGGAAGAGATGGATATTTTGAGTCAGATGGCTATGATAAATATTCGATCTCAAAAGTTCTACAAGAGAACTGGCAGGAAATTTCCTGGTTTCTCAGGCAAAACCAAGGTTGGTTTTGACAAGAGCAAGCTGAGGTGTCACAAGTGCCACAGGCTTGGACACTTTGCTAGAGAGTGTAGATCATCTGGATCTAACACCTCTGCAACCTTTGTGACTTTTCCTAGTAATAGCTCACAAAATAAAGGGCAACATTCCAGTTCTCAGGGTCATCCATCATCAGCACAGCCATCACCTGCTTACTTTATGCCTCAGGGTCATATGCCAGACCCATACCCCTGCTACTATGTGCCTCAGCCCAGTCAAGCTCAAGTACCTCCTGCTCAGCCACCACATGCTCTCCCTGAGCCTCAACCTTCCCAATCTCATCATCAAACCCAACCTCAACAACACAGCTTCTTCACCCCAGGAATTGTTAACTGGAGTAGTCTACCAGATGATCTATCTGGTCAGGAACAACTATTCCAAGGTGCTGGTCAACATGGTGGTGATCATTCATTTGGGAATATTGCTCTAATGGCCTTTGAGTCTGCTGATGGGTCATCATCCAATGCTTCATCACAGGTATCCTCTGAGGCTAAAGCCAAGCTTTGTTCTGACTCATGCATAGCAGCATTTGCTTCTATTAGAGAAGCAAATATAGGTTTAATTGATAAAAACCTTGAGCTAGAGCAAACCATTTCCAAAAAGAAAGTTGAATTTGAGACTGCACTTAATGATAAAAATAATGAGATTTATAAGCTTAAATGCCAAATAAAAGATGATAAGGCTAGGGAAGAGGTACTTCTAGAGAAGTACAGGGACCTCAAGGAAACTCTTGCAACCACCCAGGTAGAGTGTGATCTATGGGTGCAATCATACAAGGGCTTTGAAATGCTTCTTAGTAAGCAATTAGCTTCCAATGTGAAGTTTGGCATTGGTTATAATCACACTGCTCCTCCTACAGATTTTACTTCAAGGGCAGAAGTAGAATCTGATGGAGAGAGCAATAACCAATCCTTCTCATCATGTGACCTACTATCTTCTAATTTAGCATCACCAGAGATAGAAGTCAGCATTAATTCCTGCCAAAACCAATCAGCTGATGCTACAACAGCTAATGGTTCAAATGCTGACTGTCACATGATCAACAAGTTGATCAACTCAGGTGTTGTCTCTAGAAGTACTGAAAGTACTGGAGAGCAAGTGATAACACCTGAAGTTCAAACCCCAACCCTTGCATGTACTGAAGAGAAGAAAACTGCAAGCAGAAAGGGTTTGAAGACAACTGAAGGGGAAGTCAGGAAAGCAAGTACTATAAGGAAGAAATCTGCAAGTACTGACAGCAAACAGCTGAAGAACAAGTCTTCAGCAGTTTCATCTTCTTCAGTTGATGATCAACATAAGATGAAGAAGAAGCCATGTGAGATATGTGGCTTGTTCAATCATCTTACTGATGATTGCTGGTACAAAAGGGGTTCCAAACTCAAACAAAAGGAGAAAATTAAAGAGGAGATGAATAAAATGAAAAATGAGTTTGAGACCAAGTTTGTACTAGCAACATCCAAACCTGAAACCCCTAAGCCCAAAAGCAAATCCAAAAAGAAGGTAGGGGTTACTCAGGCAACAGCTGAGGTTGCTCAAAAGAAGATGGTGCAACACAGGAATCCATCACCAGCAAGCTCTAATGTGTCTGAAGAGCTGAAAGCTTTATCACAAAGTCAGACACAACTTGTGATGATGGTTCAACATATAATAAGAAGAGTCAACCATTTAGATGCTCCTGTGTTGAAACCAAGAAAAGGAAATCCAAGCCAAAGGGTTCCTCTTCTACACCATCTCCTTTACCTCAGGCTGTCACACATAACACACCTGTTAGTGTTGCACCTGTTGTTGAGAACAGACCCAAAACCAAAAAGGTTTGGGTCTCTAAAACTAACTAACTTGTGGTTATGATTGCAGGGTTCTTCAACATGCCAAAGAAGCATCTGGTATGTAGACAGTGGAGGATCCATGCACATGACAGGAAGCAGCTCCTTTCTTAATGACTACTCTCAAGGAAAGAAGGGATTTGTCTCCTTTGGCAATGATGCAAAGGGTTACATCATCGGAAAAGGCTTTGTTTCCAATGGGGAAATAAGGTTTGATGATGTTAACCATATGGAGAATCTCAAGTACAATCTCTTGAGTGTCAGTCAAATGTGTGATAAAGGCCATGTTGCCCTTTTCACAAGCCAGAACTGTCGGATTCTGTCATCCAAAGTTCTAAATTTGATTGACAAGGTGTTGGATGAATATACTCTCCTGAAGGCCAACAGGACAGGAAGAGTATATGCCTTAGATCTTTCCAAAAAGATAGATCTAAAAGGCCATCCTTGCCTACTCTCCAAGGCCTCTCCTCAAGAGTCTACTCTATGGCATAGAAAGCTGGGACATGTTAATCTCAAGAATATGAATCAGCTGATAAGCCATGGTTTAGTAAGAGGGTTGCCATTGAAGGAGTTCAAGTGTGAAGACAATTGCACTGCTTGCTTAAAGGGAAAACAACACAGAGTTTCATTCCCTCCAATAGAAGAACCAAAGTCCACTGGCTGCTTGCAACTCTTGCACATAGATCTCTTTGGTCCTGTCAGGGTGATGAGCATGGCAAAGAAGAAATACTGTCTGGTAATTATGGATGATTACTCCAGATATGTATGGACTTTTTTCTTGCACTCCAAGGATGAAGCTGCCAAGGCTATTATGAACTTTGTGTTATTTGTGTAGAAGCAGTATTCCCTGCAGGTCAAGTGTGTGAGGAGTGACAATGGAACAGAGTTTAGAAACCACACACTTGATGACTTCTACCTGTCAAAGGGAATTAAAAGGCAGTTTAGTATTCTAAGAACTCCTGAACAGAATGGAGTGGTTGAGAGAAAGAACAGGACTCTCATTGAAGCTGCAAGGTCCATGCTGGCTGACTCAGGGTTGCCACTGACCTTTTGGGCTGAAGCTGTTAATACAGCTTGCTATGTGCAGAATAGAGCCTTAGTGAATCAGAGGTTAATGAAGACTCCTTATGAAGTACTTCATCATTTGGCCCCTCTGATTTCCTTCTTTAGAGCCTTTGGGTGTCCATGTTTCATTCTCAACACTAGCAATCCACTCCAGAAGTTTGCTAGTAAGGTGGATGCAGGGTATTTTGTTGGTTATTCATAAACTTGCAAGGCATACAGAGTTTTCAACTGTAGGAAAAAGATGGTTGAAGAAACTCTGCATGTCAAGTTCAATGAATCTCCAAAGGACAAGATTCCACAAAACCCTGTGGAGTTGTTTGATCTGGACATACTGTAATATGTTCCTTATCAACCTCCAGCTGTTGTGCCTGTCAACAGTTCTCCACCTAGTGGTACTAATGATGATGTAGCCAGTACTAACCTTTTCAGGTTTAGTGACAACCTGCCTGAGTTCACTAAACCTGATGCTCCTGTAGCTTCAGCAACTCCATCCATAACAAATGCTGATGAGATTTCTGCTTGCTCTACTTCATTTGAGCTGCCATCTCCTACATGGTTTCAAGAATATCCATCAACATCTGCTGCTGCTGAAGGTCCTACAAACACTTACACAGATCTTATAGTTTATAATGAGCTGAAGAATCATCCAATGTCTCAAATCATTGGTGATATCAA
This sequence comes from Flaveria linearis, assembly GCA_024085815.1. NCBI lineage: Eukaryota > Viridiplantae > Streptophyta > Magnoliopsida > Asterales > Asteraceae > Flaveria > Flaveria linearis. The sequence continues at coordinate 77,274,110 of CM044005.1, forward strand.
TGCTGGAGTTTCAACAAGAAGTCAATTGTCCAACTTCTGCTTCTATGCTCTCTTCATCAGTCAGCAAGAGCCTAAGAACTACCATGTTGCACTCAGAGAAAATGGATGGGTTGAAGCAATGCAGCTTGAGCTTCTTCAGTTCAAGAAACAGCAAGTGTGGGAGCTTGTTCCTTTACCCCAAGGCAAGTGTGCTATAGGCACCAAATGGGTATTTAGGAACAAAACTGATGAAAAGGGCCAAATAGTTAAGAACAAGGCCAGGCTGGTTGTCCAGGGGTTTGCACAAGAGGAAGGCATCGATTATGATGAAACCTTTGCCCCTGTAGCCAGACTGGAGGCAATTAGATTGTTCTTAGCTTATGCTGCCTTTCATAGTCTTAAGGTTTATCAAATGGATGTCAAAAGTGCCTTCTTATATGGTAAAATAAAAGAGGAAGTTTATGTGTGTCAACCACCAGGCTTTGAGGACAATAAACATCCTGATTGGGTGTATAAGCTTGATAAGGCTCTCTATGGGCTAAAGCAAGCTCCTAGAGCCTGGTATGAGACACTATTAACTTTTCTTCTAGAGAATAAGTTCACTAGAGGCACCATTGATAAAACTTTATTCATCAAGACTGTGGGACAGCATAAGCTCCTTGTTCAAATTTATATAGATGATATAATTTTTGTATCCTCTGATCCACAGTTATGTGATGAATTCACAAAGCTCATGAAGCAAAAGTTTGAAATGCGTGCTATATGAGAATTACAGTTCTTTCTAGGTTTGCAAATCAAACAAAGGGCTGATGGTATCTTTATTCATCAGTCCAAATACACAAAAGAGTTGTTGAATAAGTTTGATTTACAAAACTATAAGCCCTGTTCTACTCCCATGAGCAGCATCACACAACTGGATGTAGATCAGAAAGGTAAAGCGGTTGATGAAACCCTTTACAGATGTATGATTGCGTCCTTGATGTACCTTACAGCTTCTAGACTAGACATCATGTTTGCTACATGTGCCTGTGCTAGATTTCAGGCTGCACCTAAAGAATCCCATTTGATTGCAGTCAAAAGGATCTTTAGATATTTGCAGGGTACCCAATCACTAGGTCTTTGGTATTCAACTGGGCATTCTTGCAAATTAGTTACTTTCTCTGATAGTGACTATGCAGGATGCAAAGTCACCAGAAAATCCACTTCTGGTGGTTGCCAATTCCTAGGCAATTGTTTAGTTTCTTGGCAGAGTAAGAAACAAACATCAATTGCTATATCCACTACTGAAGTTGAGTACATTGCTGCTGCAAGTTGTACTTCCCAGGTACTCTGGCTTCAGAACCAACTCTTGGATTATGGCATTACAGAGACTAAGACTCCATTATTAATGGATAGTGCTTCAGCTCTTTGTATTATTAAAAATCCAGTCCAGCACTCTAGGACTAAACATATAGAGATCAGACATCATTTTATAAGAGATTGCTATGAAAAGGGTCTGATTGATCCAAAGTTTGTGCCTAGTGCTGATGAGCTTGCAAACATTTTTACTAAGCCTTTAGATAGTGCCACATTCCAAAATTTGGTACTAAGGCTTGGTATGCTGCAGCTAGAATAATTGACTAATACTGATGCTCTCAGTTCACAAGTACTGATAAGCATTAGTATGCAAAGGTCAAAAATAAGTACTGATGAGTAATTTAGTCTTCAGCATTTTCACAACTACTGAAGACTAAAATACTTCAAAGTACTAAAGTACATTATTTGTTGAAAACAACTGATGTAGTTACAACTACTGATGTGGTTATAACTGTTGATGTACAATTTTCAAACAAATAAGTACTGAAGAACAAATTCTATTCACAAGTACTGATGTATAATCTTACACATAAGTACTGAAGACAAAATTTGTTCACCAGCTCTGAAGAATAATTCATTTCATCAGCACTTATGAACATCTGATCACAAGAGCTGAGGAATAAATATTCAAAAGAGCTGAAGGGCCAATGAAACATCTGAAAATCGGCCAAAGAGCTGATGAGTAAATGTGGAGGTCAGGATGAAACAACTGAATTGACAGAAACAGCTGATGAGTAACTTTACTCTTCAGCTGATACCTACATCTGCTGTTTCATACCCAAACAACTGAAGGACAAAACCATGTCTTCAGTAGTTTCACAACTACTGATAACTAGCACCAAGACCTCAGTTGTTTACAACAACTGAAGCAAAACCATGTCTTCAGTAGTTTACAACTACTGAAGGCTAACACCAAGTCTTCAGTTGTTACAACGTCTGAAGATGAAAACCACGTCTTCAGTAGTTTATAACTACTGATGACTAACAACAAGTCTTCAGCCGTTTACAACATCTGAAGGACAAAACCAAGGTCTCAGTAGTTTCAACTACTGAAGACTAATACCAAGTCCTCAGATGTTACAACTTCTGAAGGTTAAAACCACGTCATCAGTAGTTTCAACAACTGATGACTAACACCAAAACCGTCAGTAGTTTTCTTTTAGCCTATAAATACCCACCCAACCTTCAGAGTTTTTCATTCTCACTTGACCTAACTTTCAAAAACCTCTGAAACTTCCCATACACCATTAATGGCGACCATGCAACTCAAGCCCCGACACAACTGTGTCGCATACCTTACTAAATCGCCCTTCTGGTCAAAATTTCACAATGCCATTGATCTGATGACCGATTCACCATACCAAACGGCCTTCCTATTAAATCCGATCATTTATGCCGATTCCCTATCAGAGTTCTGGACGAACATCACCGTTCAAACTGGAGAGAACGACAGCGAGGTCTCTCTCCAGTCGTCCGTGAACAACATACCAGTGGTCATCACTCCAGCTATCATCCGACAAACCCTAAAGCTGGATGATGCCACCTTCCCAACTGCCTACCCCAAAGGCACCCTTGATCTCTCATTCACTGCTCATGATTATCAGGGTGACCTCTCTGCCTCCACCTTGCTGAAAAAACATTTCCCTGATCCACAACGACTTATCTTTCACATGGTGAATGTTTGTCTGGCCCCGAAGACATCCTCATGGGACCAGATGTCCTCAAGGTGGCAACAGGTATTGTACTCTATCTTTGAGAAAAAGCCATTAAACTTAACTGAAATAATATTTTTGGAACTCAAAGACATGGCCTCAAAACCATTTGCAAACCGTTGGATTTTATATCCTCGGTTCACTATGGCCATGATAGAGAGCCAGCTTAATCCTGAGGGACTAGTTGGCACTGGAGTCCCTGCCATGGCTGTATTAGCTGAGGTATACTCCAGGCACAACACAGACCAGGCACTCAAAAAGGCTGCCAAGCTATGAAAACCCACACAGCTGGAACCCACAGCCTCCACCTCCAAGTCTAAAGTCCCCACCAAGCCCAAACCCAAACAGAAAACCAAAAGGCTACTTAGGGAGATGAGTCCCCTTAGGATGCCCCTGCAACACAAACGCAGGAAGTGACTGCTGGCCAGATTCTCCCAGCAGTCACCACGACTCCACCTACCACAACCGCACAGGTTTCCTCTTTACAAGAACTTGATGCAACCATTTCTGGGGCTGCCACACATCTGGAACCTTTCTCAGTTAAGGATGTTGCCATTGAAATGCACACTCCTCCCCATGTGCACACTGCTTCGAGCCCATCCCCCACTGCAATCGCCCCTCAAAGTCCTACTCTTATAATTGCAAAAGTGTTGACCCATCTAAACACTCCACCCTCTCCCCAGGAACCAATCACAACTGGGATATCTCCAACCAAAGAGAGGGTGGAACCAAGTGTTGATGGGAACCCACAATACAGAGAATCACATCTCATCTCCTAGTGTGGCCAGGGAGATAAAACAATCTGGTGAGGCTACCACTTCCCCTGCATCAGCATATGAGAAGGAAGAAGCTGGTACCATCAATAAGACCTCACCAGAGGCAACTGCCGATGATGGATCCAATCCGGAGGCTGGAAGTCCCCAGAACCAAGACAAAGGGGCACATGCAACTACTGAGCCACATTCAGTGCATGTACATCCTGACACAGTCAGGAGGTCAGGTGATTCAGTGCAAACTGATGATGACCTAAGCTTCTTCTATGACATAGTTGCTCAAAACACAATCCTTGAGGATGAGGTGAGCAGACTCAAAGAGCTGCTCGCCAAAATGTCTCAAGGAGTAAGTCCATCTGCCACCATACACCCACAGATGGTACCTTCACCTGAAGGTCTCACAGACACTCAGCCACTCCCACAAACTCAGCCACCTGCCCCTGCTTCTTGCACTAGTTCTCAGGACCAGAACCCTCCTGAGCAACTAGTTGCTACCCTTCATAAATCCCTGCCTCTCATCACACCCATGATCACAGACATTGTGATAAAAAACATGGATGAGAGGCTTCCCTCACAAATACAACCCTTGGTGGAGGTTGCTGTAGCTAAAGCGATTTCTGATAGTCAAACCCTAACCAATGCACCCAAAAAGGGGGAAACATCAGTGAAAGCTAAGAGGAAGAGGGTAGAGGAGGAGAAAGAAGTAGGGAAAGAGGTGGAAAACGAGAGGGTGGTGGTTGAGGAGACTGAGAGGGTGAAGGGGAAGGAGAAGGTGTGGGAGGAGAGAGCTGAAACGATTAAAGTGGCTGAAATCCAAAAGGATTTTCATGTCACTTACAAAAAGAAGAAAGGAAAGGAGGGAGAGAAGGTGATAGAGACTGATCTAGCAGTCCTGGTCAAGGAGGCTGATGCTGAGCATAGCCGATCAATGGACTCTATCATTGATCAGCTGTTCAGGCAAGGCTTTGACACGGACACTGCCATGCTAGATCAGGAAATTAGGAAGTTGGAGATAAAGGAAATTGAATACCAATGGACCAGTTATAGCCAAGAGGAGAGAAAGAGACTCGAGGCTATAACTAGGTTTATTTCGAAGTATCTGGGGAGACCAGTCCTAGATGTGAGGTCATGGACCAGGGACAGAATCTTGGCTATAGCCACCAAGATCTATTCGGCTGGTGAATTTACCAAGGGACTGGTAGTAGAAGCCCTATCAAAAGCCGGTGCTGGGAACAGGACTTTGCTAGACAAACAAACAAAAACCTTCCCTCATTTCTAGATTGCTAGCAAAGCTTGCCCAATTTCCCACACCAACACCATCCCAAACACAACCCACAAAACCAACCCCCTCACCATCAAAACCCATTGCCGATGATACACCCTTGCAGAAGAAGAGAAGGGTGTTGAGGCTGCAAGAAGAAGAAGTAGAGGAGGATGAGGAAGATAGGCTGCCTCTTTCTGCAGTCATATCTTTACCAAAAGCCAATCCTAAACCCATCACTCCTACCTCACAGATGGAAGCTGTGAGGGTTAAGATAGAAGAAGAAGAGCAGCAGAGGCTTTATGATGCTGAAATGCTGAAATCCATAGATAAAGCCTATGCTTCTTCTTCATCTATCATAAGTATGAAGAAAGAAGCTCTGAGACTCTTCACCCTTGCCAACACATTTCAATATCAAAAGGACAAGGTAAGGACTTGGCCTGATCCCAGGGTGGCTCACCGGATTAAAAAGATAGATATACCAGTGAGATACAAGGCCCAGGTAAAAAGGATTGTAGATGAAGTGATCACGATGGTCCTTGTAGTTTCACCCTGGGAGATTGTAGAGGAGTTCAAGACAGTCTATCAGACTAACCAGACACCCCAAAAGATGTTGGAGAACAGGGTGGTCAAGAAAGGGTTTGTCTATAAGAGGCTTGAGAACTTTAGGAAGGATGAGCTCAATCTGTTACTAGAAGGCAAACATCCTGATGAATTCGCCTATAGACAGATTACAACAGTTGAGCTCAAGAATGGCAAACAGGCCAAGTTTGTCTCGGAGCTGTATGGCCGTGAAGGATTATTTGAAGGTGAGGCTGAGGACCTATCCATAGAAGAACAAATTACATTCCTCAGAGCCTACACCCGAGAATCCTACAGGCTCATACATGGGGAGTAGGTCTCATGGATGGGACAACAGCCCTGTGTCCAATTCCCCAAGACAGGGTTCCCATCCATAGTAAGCCAATCAAATTTCAGAGACCTCTTCCCAGGCCAGTGCTTATTTGGGTCAACTTATGATCTGATCCAGAAGGAAATAGACCAACATTTCTGCCAACAATAAGTGGGACAATAAATCACTTAGAGGTTTTGGCTGCATTGGTTCAGGGGGAGTTTGTTGGACCAAAAGAACCAATGAGCCAAGATCAGGAAAACCTCTAAGTCCCACATGACATCACAACAACTACTGAAGGCTTAATCAGCAGTTTGACAAAGACTGAAGACTTAAAAGCTGAAGATCAAAGATCTGAAGAACAACAGCTGAAGATCCCAAGTACTAAAGACAAGTACTGAAGTCTGAAGTACTGAAGAACACAAGTACTAAAGACTTCAAGTACTGAAGACTCAAGTGCTGAAGATCAACAGCTGAAGAACTAAAGAACTGAAGATCAACAACTGATGCATAAAGTCTAAAAACAAAGACTGAAGACATCAGCTGATGACAACTACTGAAGTCATCAGCGGTTGAAACATCTGAAGACCAAAGTCTGAAGACCAAGTGCTGAAGCTTCAGAGTTTGTCACAACAGCTGAAGAAGTTGTCTTCAGTTGTTGTGATGGTTTTTCTCTTTTAGTAGTTGTAATTTTTATTTCAGTAGATTGTAAACTACTGAAGAGCTAGTTCTTCAGTAGTTGTAGTTCAGTAGTTGTAAACGACTGAAGAGTTTGTTTTTCAGTCGTTGTACCTTTCAGTAGTTTCATTTTCTGTTCAGTAGTTTGTAATAAGTTAGAACACTTAGCATTTTGTAAGAAGATGTCAGCTGTTTGACATCTTCAGTAGTTTAGGTATTCTTTCAGTAGTTTGTTAATAACCGTTTGATGTCATTATCAAGTGACATCAGCATGCGTCATTCTTCCTATAAAAGGAAGATGACCTAATTGTAAACTGTGCCGAAACGTGTTAGTAATAGAAAATACCTTTTTGGCAGAATTGTTCTCTCTCTCTATTTGTACTGTTACATGCAAAATCATATGTGTTCTTGCTGTAATTGCTAATTCTCGTGCTAAATCCACTGCGAATACAACCTAATTGATCAAACTAGAGGCTGAGATCCTGTCATAGGATGCTTACCCGATAGACGAGGGAGTAAACGATCGAGTTGAGCCTGTATATCAGCATCACTAAATTGTTTAAGAGGTGCTCTTGTATCAGGTTTCCCATTAAATTCCAAATTTGTTCTCCATGGATGGTTAGCATCTAAGAACCGACGATGACCAACATATACAACTTTATTTGTTACTCGTGTTGAAGGAGTGTCTTCGTTGCAAGTCGGGCATGCTTTGTATCCCTGTCCGCTCCAACCTGATAGACTACTACAGGCTGGAAAGTCATTTATAGTCCATAACAACACCGCCTTCATTGTGAAGATTGTGTTTGTTGCCGCGTCTTTAGTACGTATGCGTGTATGCCATAATCCGTTAAGCTCATCCACCAACGGTCTAAGGAAAACGTCTATATCCTTCCCAGGTGATTTAGGGCCAGGAATCAATAAAGTCAACATGAATGACGACTCTTTCATGCATAGCCATGGAGGCAAATTATATGTTGTGAGTACAACCAGCCACGTGCTATGAGCCGAACTCATGTTACCAAATGGATTAAAACCATCAGCTGCAAGCCCTAGGCGAGCATTTCGGGGTTCCTTCACGAAGTTAGAGTACTTCTTATCAAATTCTTTCCATGAAGATCCGTCAACAGGATGACGCATCGTACCCTCTTCTGATCTTCCAGTACTGTGCCATATCATATCCTTTGCCGTGTGCCTTGAACAATACAAACATCGTAGCCGGGGGGTCAAAGGAAAGTATCGTAACACCTTGTGAGCTACTTTCTTACCCTTTGTGTTGGTATCAACCCATCGACTCTCCTTACAAACGGGACAATTCTGTAGCATGTGATCGTTCCAGAAGAGAGCATAATCATTTTTGCACACGTGTATCGACTCATACCCTAAACCAATCTTTTTTAATGTCTTTTTTACAACATAATGTGAAGGGGGAATCTTGTTGCCTTCTGGATGTGAAGATTGCAACAATTTAAGAACCTCATCAAACGAACAATTAGTCCATTTGTTTTTCACCTTGATATGCATAAGCTTTGCTAAAAAGTCAAGGGAAGAAAACTTAGTACAACCGGGATATAATTCTGACTGAACTTCATGTAACAAGTTTTCAAAATCATCACCGACACTTTCACTCTCTGTACAAGGGTTCTCTTTATTAAGGTTGGTATTCACTTCCATAAGATCTTCAATAACGCCAGCCATATCATTAGTAAACGTAACTTCATCTTGTACTACAACTTGAGAAATTGAGGGTTCATGATGATAAATCCAGTCTGAATAACTACGCTGGAAACCCCACGCGTACAAATGATACTTCACTTTTACCAAAGATAGCATGACCGAATTCCGACATTTAGTACATGGACAAAAAACATAACCTCTATTGTCGACCAGATTCTTGCACATCTCAAGAAAAGAACTGAGTCCATTATTATACTCCTCTGAGCTTCGGTTTGGATTGTTAAGCCAACTTTTATCAACAACCATGATGCAACTGAAACATAAGGTAGAGAATTTACAAAGGTAGGCTGTTAAACCCACTTTTTGAATATCTTATCTCATACACGAAACTAATATTGACTTGTGAAGATTGCAAACATACGTATGTGAAGTTAATAAAGATGCTTAGAATGGTCGCATACGGATCCGTGTGAGACAATGTTTTGTTAATAATGTTCACAAATGAAAGGCTCTGAGACAATGTTACTTTACCATTGTTAATAATGTTCATAAATATATATAAATTTGTGAACATGTTACTTTACCATTGTTAATAATGTTCACAAATATGTATAATATTCACAAATATGTATAAATTTGAGACAATGTTACTTTACCAATATCAATAACTTACTTCTAAACTATAACAACTTAATCATAACCTAGAACTTAATATCAATAACTTACTTGTAAACTATAACAACTACATTTATTCCATTCAAAATAACCAACTATAAAATAACCAACTACATTACAAAATAATTAAATTTAAACCTACAAAATACAAAATACAAAAAGACAACTCAAATCAATTCACTATCCTTAAATCAACAACCAAATCAACAACCAAATCAACAACCACATCAACAACCAAATCAACAACCAAATCAACAACCAAATCAACAGTTAATTTACACACTACATCATACATGAACCAAAATCTAAGAAAAGAAAACAAAAAAAATTACCTTCAAAGACGGATTTAGCGGCGACAGATTGTAGCAACAGCAGCGACAGATCGAAGTACCCTTTAGCAGCGACGGTGGAGTGGAGCAGACGGCGATGGTCCGTTGATCGAGGCTGGGATGCTCGGCGAGTGGTGCAGCAGATGAATTTTCGTGGAGGGACGACGAGTGGTGGTCGGCGAGGGGTGGACGGCGAGTGGTGGTCGGCGAAGGGTGGTCAGCCGGACGGCGAAGGGTGGTCGGCCGGTCAGCGATCGAGGGGGGTGGAGGTGAAGGGTGTCGCGATGGGTGAATTTTTGTGGTGGAGGGAAATGTTCAGTCGATCCGCGCGACTGGATATGAGGGGGAAATAGCATTAGCGGCGACGCATCGCCGCTAATGGCGTCGCCGCTAATGCCTTGGTATACGATGCAATATGAACCATCAGATCTACATTTGATCTACGTCTAGAATTGAGTTGACAGAGGCGTACGGATCGCAGACTATTAGCGGTGACTTGTCGCCGCTATTGGCGTCGCCGCTAATGCCTGTCGCCACTAATACGTTTGTCGCCCCTAAAGGTGTCGCCACTAATTATAAGAATTTTTGTAGTGCCTGTAAAAGAATGGCAAAAAAATGCTTTCCCTTGACTTCATTACGTTGTTTTACCTGCTCATAACCGGATTAACATATTATGTGGTTGCCTTTTAACTTTCCCTTGAGTATTGAGTTTAGGGTAGCATGTATTTGGTTAAAAAGTCAGATGTTTAACCTCAAATGGTTGATGGACAAAGCATTAGTTGTTCTTGTCAACTAATGATGATACATGAAACCTTTTTAGTTCCGGTAGTACAAATGAGAAGAAAATGGATTGGGATACTGCCGGATTAAAGAAAAGACATGAAAGACCCTACTTCATGCTCAATGAAGACATGATAGGAAAGTCACATCGCTTGGGCCAGGTCATGATGCATTCATCAACATTTACTAAACAAAATGTGTTAGTTATAGTATCATTTGAAAAATAAACTATGATATAGATTGAGAAGGGTTAGAATAACTATTACTACTCTTTTTGTCAAAGATTTAATAGACGTTGGATGTATATTATGTAGTATTAAATGTTGGAGCTGGAAAACGTTAGATTACAACTAATATGATTTGCTTAAAATAGCCACACACAAGCAAAGTGTAGAATTAGTAGATAAAATGATAGCCATTATGATGCTTTGCTTTTCTATCAATGTTTTTTATTTGGGGGTTCTTCTTTGTGTACCATCCGCATATTGTTATTTGGATTGCTCCCCGCGCAACGCGCGTGGGGAACATTTCTACTTAGAACAAAAATGTAGTCTTGGTTCCGTACTCTCGGATCTGAAAACTGTTGATTCTTATAAATGATTAATAGATTCAATACGTTTAAGAAAGCTATTCTAGATGTTACCTCAAATAACCACCACAAATTATGTATGTTGCATGCATGGGAGAATGTGTGTGTCATATAATATGTTATTATCTTGTTTTATGTTATTATTTTATCTATTATAAATATTATTCATTGTCCACTATTTTTGTTTGCACTTTGTATTGACATACACACACATGATGTTATGTGTAAAGAAAGATGAATGGAATAGTTTTCCTCTCTATAATTTTCTTGTAATACGTTATGAGCACGATAGCAAAAACATTACACAGTGTCAAAGAAACCTTGAATGCATCCCTTGGTTCATGCAAATGTTGCTTTCTTTATTAATCCATTAGACGGTTGTAATCAGGTCCGCTCCTTATAAAAAAATTGTCTTCCTTCACTAGTTTAACATCATTCGAGCGTCATCAGGAGACATAACGTAACATTCACTGCAATGATTCAGTGACATTTGACATTTTAATCTAATCCTGTAAGGCCCCGTTCCCGGGCATCTCACAGCTGGTCATTCATTGCACATAAAACGTATATTTGTATAAACTTAATAAAATCATGCAGCAGAATTTTCTGAGTTAAACTTTCATTTCACTATAAATTCTTTTGCCATTTAATACAACGTACATCAATTTCAAAACATCTAATGTTGCATTACATCACAAAAGCATTATACATTGTCCTCTAATATAGAAACATTTAAAATTTCATTTAAAGAAGATTTCTTAAGTAATCCCTTTTATCAGGATCCTCAAGGAACACATGCGTGCCACTAGAGACGTGGTAGCATTATCAAAAGGAGAATGCCATCCCAAAAGAGCTGAGTAGCCGTCTCGTTCCATCCCCAGCAACACTACCTGCCAAATGGAAACACATAAAAAGTCAGCGTTACTAAGTGAGTTCTAGTTTTATAATAAACATACTTTGTTTTTGTTAAAACCATTCTTTTCTTTATACATGATCATACATCATACATACACATAGATAATGTCTTTATTATCTCTTTCATTCATTTCTTCATTCGTTATACATCATTATCTTTCACCTCTTATATAGATCCTATCAGTCTTTACCCACTTCATGGCACACAGCCATGATTACTGTGGTCGAATGACAAGGATCTCGTTATCTTTATTCGTCTTACGTTTCATTCAAGAACATTCATCATACACATATTCAGATAACATTTATTATCTGCATCATTCATTCATTACATCTTTATCGTTCAGTTCTCATATGGATCCTGTCAGGCTTTACCCACTTCATGGCACGTAGCCATGATTACTGTGGTCGAATGACAAGGATCCCGTTACATCTTTTCTTGCACATTGGATATCTTTTGTACCACTACCATATGCTATACCTCAATCAGTCTTAGCTACCGGGCCGAAGTCATTAAATGAACAGCAAAGCGTATGCCACGGTACTAGAGGTAAGCGGTAGGGGCACCATACATATGGTCAATCACCAAGAAGGACCCGTTCACTTTATCCAATGCTTGCAAGACTTCTTTCGTTTGTTCGTTAATGCATGTATTCATCATCATATTACTCATTCATTCATTCATTAATACATGCATTCGTCGTCATGTTCCTCTTTCATTATCTTTCACTTTACGTTACATAATACTTCGTTTCATTCGTTGATTTTAGCTCGTAAACCACAGAAAGATAAGCACGTACCGAACAAAGAACATTGATATATATAAATCATCATTCATCAGCATTATATAAAGCCACATTGTACTTGACATACATTCATCATGCATGGTGTCATACACACTTATCATTCGTACATCATCATGCAAGGCATCATACATACATAGCCTACATCATCAGTCATCTACATGTACTTAAGGAAATTCCATGTCAGGACTTATTCCTGCATATTCTCCTGAAAGCCAGAACTCCACTATGCAATCAGCCCTAATTACTCCTCCTATATAGTGAGAATTATACTAGGACTTCGTACAAACGCATACCAGTCACAATCATACCTTAAACATACTACCCGTGAATTACACCCAAATGGGTCAAACATACACATTTCAATAAACAGGTTTATATGTGTTCCAGCCCCAAAATCATTTAAAACAAGGGAATGAGGGGTCCTAGAACTCACCTGTGCTCGATAAGCAGCTTCTCAATCAAGCTTTAAAGATGAGGGTCACACTACACCGCCTGCAGATAAGTTAACACTCAAAAGAGTTAATTTCTGCCTAAATTCGCTAATAAGTTCGCTGCTAGTTTCGCCAATAGTTTCGCCCATAGTTTCGCTAGGCGAACAGCAGTGTCGCTGGGCAGTATTTCTGCCAGTTTCGCTGGACAGATTCGCTGCCTTGAGCGCCAACTTTCATTGGAATTTCCTAGTTTCGCAATGTCTAAGGTTCAACCTGGGCACCGGCGAAGTTATCAAAGAAACTATAGTTTCGCCCCAGCGAAACTGTAGTTTCGCTGGAACCCCTAGTTTCGCTGCATAGTTTCGCTGGATGATTGCTTAATTTCGCAGAACGAGCTGAAAATTACGAATCAGCCCATTTTAACCCAAAACTTCAATCTTTTACACCCAAACCCTTGGGTTATTATCCAGGAAGCTATATCTAAGCTTTTTACATGTTTTCTTACCTAAAAACGTGCGTTTTTGGGCAATTCTTGCCACTTTTAAAACCCCAAAACTTAAATCCGGGTTTTTCACTAAAAGGAGCAATTAGACGACGTTTCTTACCTTGATTCTTGTTGTTTGGGAGTCCACGAACACCAATCTTCAATCTCTTGACCAACCGAGCCTCGAACCGACACTTTTTCTCTCTACACTCTCTCTCTAGAACAGGGTGTTGAGTGCAAATGAGAGTTGCTCAGCTGATCCATCTATATTTATATCAGGCGTTCCCGCGACCTTAAATTCGTTAAACTCGTGACCCGAAGGGTTAACTCGGTCTAACTCACATAACCATCCCTTTTTATTAAATGGTCTCGTCTAAGCCCGTTATTATTATTTGATCTGCTTAGGAAATTTTTCGGGTGTTACAAGTCCACCCCCCTTATTTGGGTTTCGTCCCCGAAACCTGTTATTCCTCGAATAATCGTGGGTAGTGCTGTCTCATTTCTTCTTCTGTCTCCCATGTTGACTCAGATCCCTTCCTGTGCCTCCACTGTACACGCACAAGAGGAACCACTTTATTTCTTAGCCGCTTCTCTTTTCTATCGATGATTGCCACTGGTTGCTCCACATAATTGAGCCGTTCATCTACTTCGATATCCTCCCGTGGAACAATCATATCCTCATCGGCCAAACACCTTCTCAGATGAGATACGTGGAATGTCGGGTGAATTCCACTTAACTCATCTGGTAACTCCAACCTATAGGCCACCTCTCCTACTCGAGCAATTATTCTAAAAGGGCCTATATATCATGGGCTCAGTTTGCCCTGCTTCTGGAACCGAATAATTCCTTTCCAGGGTGAGACCTTCAACATAACCCGGTCACTCACCTGGAACTCAATCGGTCTGCGTCGTTTATCGGCATACGACTTCTGTCTATCTTTGGCTGCCTTCATGTAGGCCTTGATCTTTTCAAGCTTTTCAGTCATAGCCTCGATCACTTCGATGCTCCCCAGTTCCTTCTGACCAATATCACCCCAATAAGCAGGTGTCCTGCATCTCCTACCGTATAGCATCTCATAAGGTGGCATGCCAATGCTGGCATGATAGCTGTTATTGTATGAGAATTCAGCTAATGGCAGGTGGTCGTCCAACTTCCTCCAAAATCGATCACACACGCCCGAAGCATGTCTTCGAGTGTCTGGATCGTCCTCTCAGACAGACCGTCCGTCTGAGGGTGATAGGCCGTGCTGATGTGTAGTCTCGTCCCCGTCGCATCATGGAATCTCTTCCAAAACTTCGATGTAAAACGGTGTCACGATCTGACACGATGGTTGCCGGCACGCCATGACGAGCTACGATTTCTTTGATGAATAGTGTAACAACCCCTCCTCGACCCTTACCAAAAGATGTGGAAATTTTTCTAAGTCATACGCCCAAACAGTGGTCATGTGCCCAAACAGTGCTCATGTGCCTGAATAGTGCTCATGTGTCTAGGAGTTTACTGGAAAATGGCTAAGTGTTATGCTCATGTGTCTAAACAGTTGTCATACACCCAAACAGTGGTCATGTGCCCAAACAGTGCTCATGTGCCTGAACAGTGCTCATGTGTCTAGGAGTTTGCTGGAAAAATGGCTAAGGGTTGTGCTCTTGTGTCTAAACAGTTGTCATACTCCCAAACAGTGGTTATGTGCTTAGATTTTTTTTTATATATTCAACTTTTGATCAGTTTTCCCATGATTACAATACATCCGACATTGGTATCTAACCATGTACGGACTCGTATTTGTATAAGAAACTATCATGCGAATGATTATTAGAAACAATTAAAGTGTTTCAACATTTAAATAAAATTCGGATAAATATACCCTTTCACATCTACGTAGAAAAAACTCACTAATAATAATAATAATAATAATAATAATAATAAAATACCAATACAACAAATAAAATAAATAAATTATATTAGTTGCATGGCCGTCCAAATCTACCAACCCACTGGGTTCTGTGAAACCCCAAAAACCACTGCCACACTCAAACATTTCTCTTTTTCCTATACATGCAAACCGTTGATTTTTTATTTCTCCATATCTCTTTCTCTATTTCTCTCTACTCCCTCTCTTTTCTTTCTCTCAACCGAGAACCCACAAACACACACACAAATATTCTTGTTCCTTTCAACAAACCGACGAACAACAAGGATTCCAGCTGAGTTCGAAGGGATTCTCTCATTTTAAACCTCCTCATACAAAGTTTCTGCTCGAACCTCGTCTTCGTGGGACTCACACTCCACACCAGGTATTATCCCGTAACCCATGAGTCTAGAGGTGGTTATACAAGGATTTTACCTTGTAAACCCTCATTTATGCTTTCTAGCTACATTCAACTGGCACGTTTCTATAACCGCAGCTAATATTCCGTTTAAAACAATGAAATAAACATGTTTACAATCTGAGTTTGAGGTTACAAATGATACCACCATAATAAGAAGTATAAATATAATGCCAACAATAGTGTAAATGGTGCAAAAACACCCGATTTTAGCAGTATCCTTGTAAAAACCGAGACATAAGGCTGAATTTCAGTAAGTTTAGGACTCAAGAATACCTGGAGTATTAATTTAAATGATTGGGAAAATGTGGTGAGAATGTATATGGCTACGCTAGACTAGTTCGGCGACCCGAAATATAGAAATAACCAAAGAACGAGCCATGACATGAAAAACTTAGACTCTAAGAATTTTAAGGCCTTAGAATAATTATTTTAGAAATAGAAATCGGATTTGGTAAAATTTTGGGTTAATATGTAATTTTTATGAATTAATCAACAAAAGTAGAATTACCCGATAACTAGAAATTGTGTTTTAAACATCACCTTGTAGAATCTGATATTTTTGGCTTCTAATAGACTCAAATAGGCTATGAAAATCTTAAAAATATAATAGGGGTCAAAAATGGTAAAGAGACAAACTTTGGGGTAGAAAATGTCAATTCTGAAACTTGAGGGGCCAAAGGTGTAAATTCTGCATTTTCGCAGAATTTCAGCAACCTTATGACCAGAAACTAATATTAGGCTCATTCATATGATAATGAATTTATAAGAACCATGTAACTTGATGAAAAACACACCAAAACCCTAACTTTCTAAAAAGGAAACTTTTGACGCAAAACCTCTAAGAAACAAAGTCACGCACATCCTCACTATAAAATGACACCAAATTATGTTCCTAATAATTAAGAATCTATAGCTTATTGCTTGAATTATAACTATAGGGTGCTAGGACTTGAATCTATCTGTTTGTGCAACCTGTCTGATAGCAAGGTGAGTTCTCGTGTCCCCTTTTTATTTTAGTTTTGGGGATGAAGCATGCTCTATTTTTATTTTAAAACTGAAACTATTATTTTGTGATACTATATAATGCTTATGTTGTGGACTTTGTTGATACCTGCTGATACATGAATCACAATCATTAATTCTTCTGTGAACCGCTTGTTTATGTGGATAGATCTATTTGGGGAATCCCCCACACACAGTGGCTCCCGCTATAGGGAGGTACCCCCACTGAAGATCCGAAAGGGTCGTTGTGGCATGTGACAGGTTTTTGTAAGAAACAAATGTGGACCTTACTGGCAGGTACGGTCCACCTGCTATGGGGCTCAGCTTCTCCCTGCGGGGTTAACCGGTACAACATAACTTTAGAAGAGGCAAGCCGGGACTGAGTGCAGGGTTGGTTGTGATCCCACAACATCTATACTAGATATAATACTTTAATATATGAACATCATGGGACTCTTTTATATCCTGAAATAAAACCACTTGGACTCACCAACTTTTTAGTTGACACACAATTCTTTTTGAGCATGTTTCAGGTAACATTTGATGGAAGCCTAGCTTGTTTTGGAAGATGCTTGGACGACCTAGTACCCTGACCTCATGGCATTATAAGCTCTGCTTAGAACATTTGAATAATTTGTAATGAATGATATGTTAATTTTGTACCTTTGACATGAAACAATGGATGTAACCGGGCTAAGCCATTTAGTCTCGGATTTTATTTTAGCTATTATAATGCCATGTGATTTTCTCTACTTGTGTGCTCTTATGATGGTCTGTTTCCGCTGCCACATTGTTGCTAGTCTGTGACGTCCCACCCTCCTTGGGCCCGGGGTGTGACAGATTGGTATCAGAGCCACAGGTTGTAGAGAAATCGGGAATACCTTAGTAGACCCTAGGCTACAACCCTGAGACTGTAGGACTGTCCTTGCTTGGGTAAGTGTTGGGGTAAGCGGGTTGGATAAATTGATGATTACACTTGATCAACATAATCATGAATTTATCGGACGCGTAAATCCCAGCACAAAGCCTAAGTGTGACCTTTGGATTAGATTGACCTGAGGAATACTTTTAACATAGTCAAGTTTAAAATTTAATTGAACTTCTATACGATACTACTACTTACTGATACTGCTTAATGGATACAACTTCTATGGGTTACTACTGCTTACTAATGCAATTACTAATAGATACTAACTCTATGAGAAACAGCTGCTATCACTACTATTACTAGTACTATTACTATAATCATGAGCTATGAGAAACAAAATTACTCATGACTGTTTTTACAGGATAACCATATCATGGCTAAAAGAGGTAAGGCACCCGCACATCCAGTTGATGAGACTGCCCCTGTTGGGACACTGAGGAGGAAGCCCCAAACTGAGTACGAGGCGTACCTGCAGAGATGCGGACACCCAGGGTGGCTATCCGCGACTTCCGACGACACTGAGCCATCCGAGAAGTCATCACACACATCACCTGCTAGGAGTCGGACGCGTTCCAACTCGCCACATGTAGCAGCTCCCACTCTCTCACCTATTCCACCCATTAGGAACGGGGGTACCCGTGTAGTTACTCAGCCTAGGAAGAGTGCTAGGCCAGGTCCTTCTGTTTCATTGAGGATGCCTCCTCCTTCACCTCCTCATACCAGGACCCCTACACCAGCGCCTTCTATGATCGCGCCGCCTGGACGTCTATCTCGTGATGAGTATTGGATGCCACCCAGGCATAGACTGTATGATGGCCCTAGCGTGCTCGCTGGAGACCAGCACTCTCAGTCTAGCCGGCGGGCTAGTGACTTTGGTCCATCCGACCCTACCTTGAGCGAGATATTGAGGACCATCCAGCGCCATGAGCTGACCTTACAGCATGCCACGCGGACCTCCCAATCTGCCCAATTCCAAGCAATGATGGCAACTCACAATGTCCAGCGCCTGGAGCAAGAGCAGAAGAAGAAGAGCTTGGGATGGTTCGGCTGGTTGAAGAAGAGATGGCAGGGGTGATGTAGCTGGTATTAGGATGCATGGCAGTAGGCTGCCAAAACTATCTAAGAAACAATTTATCTATCTATTTAAGAAACAATTTCTATTTATGGGGGTGATGACAACTTCTATTTTGTGAAACAATGACACTACTTATTATGTATGGTTGATTTGTGTTTGAAATTATCTATGAAACAATTGATTAATGATTTAACTTTTGCAGGGCAATGTTGTTTAAAAACGTGACAATCTTTATGTTGTGTGATTGATACTCTATAATGATAATTATTATTGTATGCTTTGAATGAAACTTGAGTGTGTGATTGTAGAACGTAATAGGAATTATGAGATACAATGTGATACCAGAAACAAAAACTTATGAGATACTAAATAGACTTACCTATGTTACTATCAGAATGCCGCCACGACGTGGAATTCGTACAGGAAGGAGAGTTCCTACCCGAGGCAGGAACCAATCACCCACTTCACCAGGAGCACCACATGGGGATAATGCCCACCAGGAAAATGACGAGAGGATCGCCAACCTGGTGGCACAACAAATCGCCAATGCTATCCCAACAATCATTGCCCAGATCAATGCCGATCGGGGAAATACCAATGAGACCAACGGACCCCATAATAATGAAGGCAACCGTGAGGAAGCCGAAGCTATCAGGAATGGGTGCTCTTACAAAACCTTCATGGCTTGCAAGCCGAGGGACTTCTATGGCACCGAGGGTGCAATCGAAACTTATAGGTGGTTGGACGAAATTGAAGCTGTGTTGGATATAAGTGAATGCAAGCTGGAGCACATGGTGAGATTTGCCTCTCAATCTCTCAAGGGACCGACACTCGAGTGGTGGAGAACCATCATCCAACCACGAGGCCGAGATGCTGTTGGCAGAATGAACTGGGCGGAATTCAGGGAATTAATCATCGGCAAGTACTGCCCGATTAACCAGATGGAGAGACTCGAGGCTGAATTTCTAAATCTGGAGATGAAAGGCCCGAACTACACTGACTATATTAATCGATTCCTTGCATTGTCCCGACTGGTACCACACTTGGTAATGCCCGAATCTAAGGGTGTAGCCCGTTTCATTTGGGGGTTACACCCAAGGGTGAGGGGCATGGTTAGGTCTTCCAGGCCTACTACTCTACAGGCTGCAGTCGACGTTACTAGTAGCCTGACTGACGACCTAGTGAGAGCTGGGTGGACGGAGCATGAAAGAACTGAGGACAAGAGGAAGACTGTGGATGAAAAGAGGAAGTGGTTCGACACCAGGAAGGTGGTGACAGCAATAGTGGTTCGAGCAAGCGACCCGGAGAAGAGGCAAAGCGAGGTGACCAAGGTGGAAAGACTAGGAGATTGTACCAAGGCACAAGACCCTACTGCACTAAATGCAAGGTTCATCACCAGGGGGAATGTAAACCCATGCCTTGTTTTCGATGCAAGAAATATGGTCACCTGATTAAGGACTGCACTTATGATCCTGGAAAGCAATGCTATGAGTGCGGAGACCCAGGGCATATGAGAAACAAATGCCCCAAGATAGCAAGAGACAAGGACACTCGACCAACAAGCCCAAGGGAAGAGCGTTCGTTATGGATCCAAATGGTGCTCGTAAAGAAACCGACGTGGTGAACGGTACGTTTCTTGTAAATAACCACCCTGCTACTGTGCTATTTGATACTGGAGCAACCGCCAGTTTTGTTTCTACTACTTTTAGGTCTTTGATTGGATTGACTGCTTGCACCTTGACTGAAACATACACCGTAGAACTAGCTGACGGTAATATAATAGAAACTAACGAAATCATCAAAGATTGCAAGTTGATTCTAGAGGGTAATTCCTTTGATATAGATTTGATGCCTATTAAATTAGGAGGTTTTGATGTAGTAGTAGGAATGTATTGGCTGGCTAAAAATAGGGCTGAAATTATCTGTGATGAACGTTTGCTCAAGATACCCATAGCCAGCGGGGAAATGTTAGTAGTCCATGGGGAAAGGAGTCACCCACTGTGTCCTATGATATCCCACCTAAAGGCTACCCAAAGCCTTAAGAAAGGACACGAAGCCTTTATATTATACGTGATGAAGGCAAAAGAGGAAAAGAAGATTGAAGTCATACCTGTGGTGTCTGAATACTCAGAAGTATTCCCAGAAGACTTACAAGGACTCCCTCCAACCTGACAAGTCGAATTCCAGATTGATCTACTACCTGGCGCCACACCGGTGGCCAAAGCTCCTTACCGACTTGCTCCGCCCGAAATGAAGGAGCTAATGTTGCAAATCCAAGAGTTGCTTGACAAAGGGTTCATACGACCCAGTGTCTCGCCTTGGGGTGCGCCGGTACTATTTGTCAAAAAGAAGGACGGAACACTACGAATGTGTATCGACTATAGGGAATTGAACAAGCTTATCGTAAAGAACCGATACCCTCTTCCCAGAATTGACGACCTATTCGATCAATTGCAGGGAGCAAGCTATTTCTCGAAAATAGATCTGCAATCGGGGTATCACCAACTAAAAATAAAGGAAGAGGATGTTCCGAAAACAGTTTTCAGAACCTGAGATGGTCACTACGAATACCTAGTCATGCCTTTTGGGTTGACTAACGCACCCGCAGCGTTCATGGATCTCATGAACCGTGTGTGCCGTCCGTACTTAGACCAGTTCGTGATCGTTTTTATCGACGATATTTTGATCTACTCTTGGAGCAAGGAAGAACATGAGAAACATCTTCGGATAATTCTTGATCTACTCAAGAATGAGCAATTATACGCAAAGTTCTCCAAATGTGAGTTTTGGATGCGTGAAATTCAGTTTCTCGATCACATAGTGAACAAGGATGGAATCCAGGTGGATCCATCAAAGATAGAGGCTATTAAGAACTGGAAAGTCCCCGAAACTCCTACCGAGATCAGGCAATTTCTTGGTTTGGCTGGCTACTATAGGAGGTTTATCAAGGATTTCTCTCGAACAGTGCAGCCTCTAACCACGTTAACCAAGAAGGATGTAACCTATGAATGGGGACAGGAACAAGATGAAGCCTTTAATCTACTAAAGAAGAAACTATGTAGCGCGCCTATCCTTACCCTACCCGAGGGAACCGAGGATTTCGTAGTCTATTGTGACGCCTCGCGTCAAGGGTTTGGCTGCGTGCTAATGCAGCGGGAGAAAGTGATCGCGTATGCATCCAGATTGCTGAACGAGCACGAAAGGAATTATACGACACATGATTTGGAACTGGGTGCCGTGGTGTTTGCACTCAAAATATGGAGACACTACATTTATGGTACTAAGTGTGTCATCTATATTGATCATAAAAGCCTGCAGCACATCCTCAACCAGAAAATGTTGAAGATGCGCCAAAGAAGATGGGTAGAGTTACTAAGCGATTACGAATGTGAGATCCGCTACCATCCTGGCAAGGCAAATGTGGTAGCTGATGCCTTGAGTAGAAAGGAACGGGAGAAACCTCTTCGAGTTCATGCTTTAAGGATGAGCGTATACACTAGCCTTGTTGCTAGGATCAAGGAAGCACAAAGGCAAGCATTTAATGAGAATAACCTGACGGGCGAGATGTTAACAGGGATGGAAAAGCATTTGGAAATGGACAATGATAGGCTATACAAATGCGGAGAAAGGACGTGGATACCTAATCATGGTGGGGTTAGGACTATAGTCTTGGACGAAGCTCACAAGTCTAGATATTCGATTCACCCGGGGAGCGATAAGATGTATCAGGACTTAAAGGCACTTTTCTGGTGGCCTGGACTAAAGAAATCTATCGCCACCTATGTGAGCAAATGTTTAACCTGCGCAATGGTAAAGGCTGAAAACCAAAAACCATCAGGAACCTTACAGCAGCCCGAAATCCCGGAATGGAAATGGGATAACATCACTATGGACTTCGTCACGAAACTACCAAGAACATCTCGCGGTCATGATACAATTTGGGTAGTTGTGGACAGGCTTACCAAATCAGCCCATTTTCTACCAATTCAAGAGGATTATGAAATGTCAAAGTTAGCCCAAATATACATTGACGAGATAGTGACTCGGCATGGAGTGCCGCTCTCGATCATCTCTGATCGTGATAGTCGTTTTACGTCACGATTCTGGAGATCTCTCCAACAAGCTTTAGGGACTCGTCTTGACATAAGCACGACATATCACCCTCAAACCGACGGGCAGAGTGAAAGAACTATTCAGACCTTCGAAGACATGCTGAGAGTGTGCGTGATCAACTTTGGTGGAAGCTGGGATCGCCACCTTCCACTAGCGGAATTCTCCTATAATAATAATTACCACGCTAGCATAAAAGCTGCCCCGTATAAAGCCTTGTACGACAGGAAATGTCGGTCGCCATTGAGTTGGAATGAGATAGGTGATAGTCAAGTGATGGGGCCCGATGTTGTGATGGAGACTACTGAGAAGATAGCCAAGATTAAGGAACGACTGAAAACAGCCTGAGACCGTCAAAAGAAATATGCTGACAGGAGACGAAAACCTCTTGAATTTCAAGTAGGTGATAAAGTAATGTTGAAGGTCGCGCCATGGAAAGGAGCTGTGAGATTTGGCAAGAAAGGCAAGCTAAGCCCAAGGTATATTGGACCATTTGAAATACTAGCAAGAGTTGGTCCGGTAGCATACCAGCTCAGTCTTCCTGAGGAGCTGAGCTACATACATAACACTTTCCATGTGTCAAATTTGAAGAAGTGTCTGGTTGACAAAGCCCTGGAGTTGCCATTGAAAGAAGCAAAAATAAATGACAAATTGAACTTTGTTGAGGAACCCATAGAGATTACTGATCGATTGGTTCAGAGACTTAGGCGAAGTCGCATACCCAAGGTGAAGGTACGATGGAACTCTAAACGAGGACCTGAGTTTACATGGGAGCGGGAAGATGAGATGAGAAGCCAATATCCATACCTCTTCAAAACCAACCGTTCAGAGACTCAACAGAAACAAAAATTTCGGGACAAAATTCTCTAAACGGTGGGAGAATGTAACAACCCCTCCTCGACCCTTACCAAAAGATGTGGAAATTTTTCTAAGTCATACGCCCAAACAGTGGTCATGTGCCCAAACAGTGCTCATGTGCCTGAACAGTGCTCATGTGTCTAGGAGTTTGCTGGAAAATGGCTAAGTGTTGTGCTCATGTGTCTAAACAGTTATCATACGCCTAAACAGTGGTCATGTGCCCAAACAGTGCTCATATGCCTGAACAGTGCTCATGTGTCTAGGAGTTTGCTGGAAAAATGGCTAAGTGTTGTGCTCATGTGTCTAAACAGTTGTCATACTCCCAAACAGTGGTTATGCGCCTAGATTTTTTTTTATATATTCAACTTTTGATCAGTTTTCCCATGATTATAATACATCTGACATTGGTATCTAACCATGTACGGACTCGTATTTGTATAAGAAACTATCATTCGAATGATTATTAGAAACAATTAAAGTGTTTTAACATTTAAATAAAATTCGGATAAATATACCCTTTCACATCTACGTAGAACAAACTCACTAATAATAATAATAATAATAATAATAATAATAATAAAATACCAATACAACAAATAAAATAAATAAATTATATTAGTTGCATGGCCGTCCAAATCCACCAACCTACTGGGTTCTGTGAAACCCCAAAAACCACTGCCACACTCAAACATTTCTCTTTTTCCTATACATGCAAACCGTTGATTTTTATTTCTCCATATCTCTTTCTCTATTTCTCTCTACTCCCTCTCTTTTCTTTCTCTCAACCGAGAACCCACAAACACACACACAAATATTCTTGTTCCTTTCAACAAACCGACGAACAACAAGGATTCCAGCTGAGTTCGAAGGGATTCTCTCATTTTAAACCTCCTCATACAAAGTTTCTGCTCGAACCTCGTCTTCGTGGGACTCACACTCCACACCAGGTATTATCCCGTAACCCGTGAGTCTAGAGGTGGTTATACAAGGATTTTACCTTGTAAACCCTTATTTATGCTTTCTAGCTACATTCAACTGGCACGTTTCTATAACCGCAGCTAATATCCCGTTTAAAACAATGAAATAAACATGTTTACAATCTGAGTTTGAGGTTACAAATGATACCACCATAATAAGAAGTATAAATATAATGCCAACACTAGTGTAAATGGTGCAAAACACCCGATTTTAGTAGTATCCTTGTAAAAACCGAGACATAAGGCTGAATTTCAGTAAGTTTAGGACTCAAGAATACCTGGAGTATTAATTTAAATGATTAGGAAAATGTGGTGAGAATGTATATGGCTACGCTAGACTAGTTCGGCGACCCGAAATATAGAAATAACCAACGAACGAGCCATAACATGAAAAACTTAGACTCTAAGAATTTTCAGGCCTTAGAATAATTATTTTAGAAATAGAAATCGGATTTGGTAAAATTTTGGGTTAATATGTAATTTTATGAATTAATCAACAAAAGTAGAATTACCCGATAACTAAAAATTGTGTTTTAAACATCACCTTGTAGAATCTGAGATTTTTGGCTTCTAATAGACTCAAATAGGCTATGAAAATCTTAAAAATATAATAGGGGTCAAAAATGGTAAAGAGACAAACTTTGGGGTAGAAAATGTCAATTCTGAAACTTGAGGGGCCAAAGGTGTAAATTCTGCATTTTCGCAGAATTTCAGCAACCTTATGACCAGAAACTAATATTAGGCTCATTCATATGATAATAAATTTATAAGAACCATGTAACTTGATGAAAAACACACCAAAACCCTAACTTTCCTAAAAAGGAAACTTTTGACGCAAAACCTCTAAGAAACAAAGTCACGCATATCCTCACTATAAAATGACACCAAATTATGTTCCTAATAATTAAGAATCTATAGCTTATTGCTTGAATTATGACTATAGGGTGCTAGGACTTGAATCTATCTGTTTGTGCAACCTGTCTGATAGCAAGGTGAGTTCTCGTGTCCCCTTTTTATTTTAGTTTTTGGGGATGAAGCATGCTCTATTTTTATTTTAAAACTGAAACTATTATTTTGTGATACTATATAATGCTTATGTTGTGGACTTTGTTGATACCTGCTGATATATGAATCACAATCATTAATTCTTCTGTGAACCGTTTGTTTATGTGGATAGATCTATTTGGGGAATCCCCACACACAGTGGCTCCCGCTACAGGGAGGTACCCCACTGAAGATCCGAAAGGGTCGTTGTGGCATGTGACAGGTTTTTGTAAGAAACAAATGTGGACCTTACTGGCAGTTACGGTCCACCTGCTATGGGGCTCAGCTTCTCCCTGTGGGGTTAACCGGTACAACATAACTTTAGAAGAGGCAAGCCGGGACTGAGTGCAGGGTTGGTTGTGATCCCACAACATCTATACTAGATATAATACTTTAATATATGAACATCATGGGACTCTTTTATATCCTGAAATAAAACCACTTGGACTCACCAACTTTTTAGTTGACACACAATTCTTTTTGAGCATGTTTCAGGTAACATTTGATGGAAGCCTAGCTTGTTTTGGAAGATGCTTGGACGACCTAGTACCCTGACCTCATGGCATTATAAGCTCTGCTTAGAACATTTGAATAATTTGTAATGAATGATATGTTAATTTTGTACCTTTGACATGAAACAATGGATGTAACTGGGCTAAGCCATTTAGTCTCGGATTTTATTTTAGCTATTATAATGCCATGTGATTTTCTCTACTTATGTGCTCTTATGATGGTCTGTTTCCGCTGCCACATTGTTGCTAGTCTGTGACGTCCCACCCTCCTTGGGCCCGGGGTGTGACAAATAGATCCGCCAATCTTTCAGATGAATACGTCTCGCGGATCGGTAGGAAGTGGGCGCTCTTCGTTAAACTATCAACTATCACCCATACAGCATCATACCCTTTCGGGGTACGTGGTAGCTTCGTAATGAAATCCATGGTGATGTGCTCCCACTTCCACTCGAGTATATCCAACGGTTGGATTTTCCCGTAGGGTTTCTGGTGCTCTGCCTTGACTTGTAAACAAGTCAGGCATTTACTCACGTACTCCACCACCTCGCGTTTCATGCCCGACCACCAGTAATCTTTCTTCATATCGTGATACATCTTGGTAGCACCGGGGTGAATGGAGTATCGAGTCTTATGGGCCTCGTCCATAATCTTTCCACGTAGATCCCCGTATCGAGGAATCCACATTCGTCCGTATCGGGTCTTAACACGAAGAGTGTTCTCGCCCAATTCCGGAACTAGACCTCTCATCCTTTCTGAGTTAAGATGATCTTCCTTTAGTGCCTCATCTTGAAACTCTTTGACTTGCTTCATCACATCCGAGGTCATGATCAGCTGGTACGCCTTCACCCGTATTGGCTCGAGCCTCTCCTTTCGGCTAAGGGCATCAGCCACCACGTTGGCTTTGCCCGGATGGCAATGGATCTCACAATCATAGTCTTTTATCAGCTCCAACCATTGCCGCTGTCTCATGTTTAGATCCTTCTGCTCGAAGAAGTACTTCAAGCTTTTGTGGTCTGTGAAGATGGTGCACTTCGTTCCGTAGAGATAGTGCCTCCAAATCTTTAATGCAAAGACCACAGCTGCTAGCTCTAAGTCATGAGTGGGGTAATTAACCTCATGAACTTTTAGTTGTCGGGATGCATAGGCTATAACCTTTCCCCTTTGCATTAATACGCACCCCAACCCCGAGTAGGCACATCAGAATAAACCACCAAATCTTCGCTTCCATCGGGTAATGGCAATATAGGAGCTTGGGTCAACCTCGTCTTTAGTTCTTCGAACGCCTTCTCTTGAGCTCGACCCCATACAAACTTTACATCTTTCTGGATCAATTTGGTTAGTATAGAAGCAATCTTGGAGAAGTCTTGAATGAATCTCCTGTAATAACCCGCCAAACCCAAGAAACTACAGATCTCAGATGGCGTCTTTGGAGACTTCCATTGCATTACTGCTTCCACCTTTGCTGGATCGACCATAATCCCCTCCGGATTAACCATGTGACCCAAGAACTGAACTTCACGCAACCAGAATGTGCACTTGGAGAACTTGGCATACAATTTCTCCCTTCTCAATGTATCCAATACTTCTCGAATGTGGCCGGCATGCTCTGTCTTGCTTTTGAATAAATCAGGATGTCATCAATAAACACGATCACTGATTTATCCAACATTGGCCGACACACTCAGTTCATCAAATCCATAAAAGCAGCTGGCGCATTGGTCAAACCGAAAGACATGACGAGAAACTCGTAGTGACCGTAGCGCGTACGAAAGGCTGTTTTAGGAATATCCTGCTCCTTCACCATCAGCTGATGGTTGCCCGATCGAAGATCTATTCGTGAAAACCAACTGGCGCCTTGAAGCTGATCAAATAAATCATCGATTCTCGGCAAGGGGTATCTGTTCTTCACCGTCAACTTATTCAGCTCGCGGTAGTCTATGCACATCCTCATACTACCATCTTTCTTCTTTACGAACAGGACCGGAGCACCCCAAGGTGAGATACTCGGTCTTATGAACCCCTTATCTAGCAGCTCTTGCAACTGCCCCATCAACTCTTTCATTTCCGTCGGAGCCAAGCGATACGGTGCTTTGGCGACAGGTTGAGGACCGGGTATGAAGTCGATCTGGAACTCGATCTCTCGGTCAGGTGGCAATCCCGATAAGTCTTCCGGGAATACGTGTGGAAATTCGCACACAACCGATACATCGGATAGTTATGGTGTTGGCGTCTCCACATTCTTTACATAACATAAGTAGGCGCTACATCCGCGCTTCATACACTTTCCCGCCACCGCCATCGAGATCACTTTCGGAAATCGTCGTAACCAGATCGCTGTATATCGTCACCGGACTTTCGTTAGCCGTCGTCAGTCTAATCATCTTCTTTCGGCACACGATATTCGCTTCGTAGGTTGCTAACCAATCCATCCCTAGTACTACATCAAATCCTCCTAGGGGCATCACATGTAATTGGCAGCAAACCTATGGCCTTCTAATTCTATGGTGCAGTCCTCTCTCACGTCCGTAACCCTAGTGGACTTACCAATAGCAGTTTCTACGTCAAATGACTCATCAAGGCATTTACTCCTAATAGGCAATTTAGCACCGAAAGTAGTAGAAATAAAGCTCCTACTGGCACCCGAATCAAATAATACAGATGCTAAAGTTTGGTTTATCAGGAACGTACCGGACACAACGTCAGGGTCCGTCCTAGCCTCTTCTTGCGTCATCGTGAATGCCCTGGCCTTTGCCCTCGGTTATTCTCCTCCCGTCTTCTTCACCCCTGAGCCCTCAGCCCTCGGCTTCTTGCAGTATCTGCTCATATGACCACTTTCCCAATAGTTAAAACATTTGCCTGTCCGGCAATCCTTGGCCATATGCCCTGTCTTCCCACACTTAAAGCAGATGTTGGATCCCCACTTGCACTCCCCCGAGTGCTCTCTCCCACATTGGCCACACTTCCTCAACCCTGCTCCTGACATGACCACACGGCGGTCATCTACCCTTGCCTTCTTGTTACTTGTCGAGGTATCACCTCGACCAAACCTCTTCCCCTACCAACTTCTTCGCCACCTCCCTTCTTTCTACCCTCAGTCTTCACCACCCTAGCCCGTTCATCATATAATCTACCTGCCAAATCCACTGCCGACCTAAAGGTGCTCGGTCGGGCAGTAATCAAATGCTTGCGGATGTCGGCCGGCAGGCCCTGAATATACCGATTGATCTTTCGAGACACCGGCGTCACCTGGTCCGGCACCATTCTCGCCATCTCGTTAAACTTGGTGGTGTACTGTTGGTGGGTCATCGTCCCTGCCTCCAACTGCAGGAACTCTCTCTCAACTTTGTCCATTTCCCGACGAGGCTGAACTCCTCGATCACCATCCTTTTTAGTTCGGACCACTTCATTCTTCTGATGGCCCTGCTACCCTCGGCCTTGACTATGTTGTCCCACCAGCATAAGGTCGAACCCGCGAAAGAGTGGGTAGCAAACTTCACCTTTTTGTCCTCCCGACAATCACTAATATCGAGGACAGCCTCCATTTCTCTCACCCATTGGTAAGCATCAGCAGCAGTGCCAGAACCGTCAAAAGTAGGGGGCTTGCACCTCATAAACGCCCCGTAGTTACAACCCCGTGTTGTCTCCCATGCAGGCTCCTCCTCTTCTTCTTCCTCATCATCCGAAAGAACCGTTTCCGGCTCTGGTTGTTGCTGTCTTCCCGAGGACTTGTTCCTCCCTCGCCTTTCATCCTCACGCACCGCCTTTATCACTTCGGACATTACAGACGGTAAGATCGTCTGCATGACCTGATGTACCTCCTCGACCACCACCTCCTTTACCGAGGCCCTCAAATTATCACTCTCGTCCGCTCCTCTGGATGAGTGTTCTCAGGTTCTTCAGGAAACTCCTTTTCTACCCTAGGTCTTCCTTTTGTGACTCGTGGTTCAGCACCACGTCCGCCACCCCCTCCACCACGTGAGGCCTTAGATGATCTACCACCGACCATCTTCTATCACACACTGAAAGATTCAAATACTAACATGGTCATTCAAGGAAATAGCTCAGTTTATGTCAAGTATAGTAAGTCCCTAATTACAGTGGCCAGTTGTGATTAGCCACTTACTCTACTCTTCGCACCCCGAGCATTATCTGTCCTGACTACATTAGTATCTAAATCTAACAGTACATATAAATCACATCACATGCGCACATAATACCAGTTAATCTTTAAGAAAATACCTGATGGCACGCAACTACTCAGATGGCATTCTCTTAATTTCTGTCCCATTTTCAGTTTAAGTTTAGGTTTATTTTGAAAAATTACCCGTTTCACTTAAACTTTAGCTCTGATACCAACTTGTAAGACCCTGTTCCCGGGCACCTCACAGCTGGTCATTCATCACACATAAAACGTATATTTGTATAAACTTAATAAAATCATGCAGCGGAATTTTCTGAGTTAAACTATCATTTCACTATAAATGCTTTTGCCATTTAATACAACGTACATCAATTTCAAAATATCTAATGTTGTATTACATCACAAAAGCATTATACATTGTCCTCTAATATAGAAATATTTAAAATTTCATTTAAAGAAGATTCCTTAAGTAATCCCTTTTATCAGGATCCTCAAGGAACACATGCGTGCCACTAGAGACGTGGCAGCATTATCAAAAGGAGAATGCCATCCCAAAAGAGCTGAGTAGCCGCCTCGTGCCATCCCCAACAACACTACCTGCCAACTGGAAACACATAAAAAGTCAGCGCTGCTGAGTGAGTTCTAGTTTTATAATAAACATACTTTGTTTTCGTTAAAACCATTCTTTTCTTTATACGTGATCATACATCATACATACACATAGATAATGTCTTTATTATCTCTTTCATTCGTTTCTTCATTCGTTATACATCGTTATCTTTCACTTCTTATCTAGATCCTGTCAGGCTTTACCTACTTCATGGCACACAGCCATGATTACTGTGGTCGAATGACAAGGATCTCGTTATGTTTATTCGTCTTACGTTTCATTCAAGAACATTCATCGTACACATATTCAGATAACATTTATTATCTGTATCATTCATTCATTACATCTTTATCGTTCAGTTCTCATATGGATCCTGTCAGGCTTTACCCACTTCATGGCACGTAGCCATGATTACTGTGGTCGAATGACAAGGATCCCGTTACATCTTTTCTTGTACATTGGATATCTTTTGTACCACTACCATATGCTATACCTCAATCAGTCTTAGCTACCGGGCCAAAGTCATTAAATGAACAACAAAGCGTATGCCACGGTACTAGAGGTAAGCGGTAGGGGCACCATACATATGGTCAATCACCAAGAAGGACCCGTTCACCTTATCCAATGCTTGCAAGACTTCTTTCGTTTGTTCGTTAATGCATGTATTCATCATCATATTACTCATTCATTCATTCATTAATACATGCATTCGTCGTCATGTTCCTCTTTCATTATCTTTCACTTTACGTTACATAATACTTCGTTTCATTCGTTGATTTTAGCTCGTAAAACCACAGAAAGATAAGCACGTACCGAACAAGGAACATTGATATATATAAATCATCATTCATCAGCATTATATAAAGCCACATCGTACTTGACATACATTCATCATGCATGGTGTCATACACACTTATCATTCGTACATCATCATGCAAGGCATCATACATACATAGCCTACATCATCAGTCATCTACAGGTACTTAAGGAAATTCCATGTCAGGACTTATTCCTGCATATTCTCCTGAAAGCCGGAACTCCACTATGCAATCAGCCCTAATTACTCCTCCTATATAGTGAGAATTATACTAGGACTTCGTACAAACGCATACCAGTCACAATCGTACCTTAAACATACTACCCGTGAATTACACCCAAATGGGTCAAACATACACATTTCAATAAACAGGTTTATATGTGTTCCAGCCCCAAAATCATTTAAAACAAGGGAAATGAGGGGTCCTAGAACTCACCTATGCTCGATAAGCAGCTTCTCAATCAAGCTTTAAAGATGAGGGTCACACTACACCGCCTGCAGATAAGTTAACACTCAAAAGAGTTAATTTCTGCCTAAATTCGCTAATAAGTTCGCTACTAGTTTCGCCCATAGTTTCGCCCATAGTTTCGCTAGGCGAACAGCAGTGTCGCTGGGCAGCATTTCTGCCAGTTTCGCTGGACAGATTCGCTGCCTTAACCGCCCAACTTTCGTTGAAATTTCCTAGTTTCGCAATGTCTAAGGGTCAACCTGGGCACCGGCGAGGTTATCAAAGAAACTATAATTTCGCCCCAGCGAAACTGTAGTTTCGCTGGAACCCCTAGTTTCGCTGCATAGTTTCGCTGGATGAGTGCTTAATTTCGCAGAACGAGCTGAAAATTACGAATCAGCCTATTTTAACCCAAAACTTCAAACTTTTACACCCAAACCCTTGGGTTATCATCCAGGAAGCTATATCTAAGCTTTTTACATGTTTTCTTACCTAAAAACGTGCATTTTTGGGCGATTCTTGCCACTTTTAAAACCCCAAAACTTAAATCTGGGTTTTTCACTAAAAGGAGCAATTAGACGACGTTTCTTACCTTGATTCTTGTTGTTTGGGAGTCCACGAACACCAACCTTCGATCTCTTGACCAACCGAGCCTCGAACCGACACTTTCTCTCTCTACACTCTCTCTGTAGAACTGGGTGTTGAGTGCAAATGAGAGTTGCTCAGCTGATCCATCTATATATATATCAGGCATTCCCGCGACCTTAAATTCGTTAAACTCGTGACCCGAAGGGTTAACTCGGTCTAACTCACATAACCATCCCTTTTTATTAAATGGTCTTGTCTAAGCCCGTTATTATTATTTGATCTGCTTAGGAAATTTTTCGGGTGTTACAAATCCTCATTCGAGTATAGAGAAACAGAGAAGAAACACAACTAAAAACACTTCACGAAAGTCGCTACTAGTCTCCTCATTAGATGCACCTCTTCGCTTGATTACCAAGATCTAAGGATATCAATTACCTTGGAAAAACCATTACAAATCTCTATGGATTCGACTATTTGGAAGCTACAATTACTAGTCTACAAACTTGGTCTCTCATTAAATTGAGTTAACTAATCAAATCATCTTCTGATTCTGAGGGTGTTGTTCTTCGAATCCTTGTAAAAATTAACATTTTGCTAGAAAATATTGACGAGACAACATAATATATATATATATATATATATATATATATATATAGAGAGAGAGAGAGAGAGAGAGAGAGGAGGGATCAAATGAAAACTAAGATTATAATTAAAAACCATAAAAACTAGCATCCACCAATCAGATTTTTTATAATTTAATTCAAAATAATTAATGTTAAAGGGTAAATTAGTAATTATAACTTTATACTATTAATTAGATATTTAATAAAAGAAACTAACTCCCTGATTATTCTCTAATCAAAATACGTTTTCTATTTTGTATAATTCTTTTTCCAATCTTCTTCAATTATTATTGGATTCATATAACACATTATTATTCATCGGATTGTGAAGTTTTTCAATTTCTTAGTTTCGGAATCAATGAAATCAACATCCCAATCATCTGTTGCAGATTGTTCCAATTCACGCACGGACGTAGTTAATTCGAGTGGTCGTTCAGGTATTGAAGATGGTGTTTGTTCAATTAAAGGTTCGACAGAGGATACGTGGTTAATTAGTCCTCATCGTCATCAGGATATTATCCCTGTTGATGTAGAAGATGAAGATGAAGGTATGTATTATGTTTCTTTACATTCATTACATATATGTACCTACGACTTTAAAAGGTAGTTTGTACTTTTAATTTTTTTCTGTTCCTTACATATATGTACCCACGAGCTTAATAGGCACATTTTGTTCTTATGTTTTAGTAGTTTTGCAAAGTTTATAATTTTACAGGTCGTTCAATTTTGAATGTATACTCTGTTTATGTATTATTTCTAGGAATTTTGTTGTTTATGAAGTCCAAGATTCTTAATTGTTATGTTACATATATTAAAATTTTAAATTGTGATTTAATTTTATTTATAAATGACGAGTAATATTATTGTTTATTATTAATTTATTTTGTTCTTTTTTAGGGTAGACTTGTTGATATTTGCTGATTGTTTGTTGTACCTGATATGTTTGTTAGCTAGATACATATATGTACCAATATTGTGTTCTTAAGAGTAATTGTTTATGATCAAGCAGATAACCTAGTTGATGGACAATATGCAACAATGTTTTGATAGGTTGAGGTTGAATACAGACAGATTAAAATGGCTAGATGAGCATATTGATAAGCTGAAGACGGATATCTTCAATGAGTTTCCACATGATCCCTCGTACAATAATAAAGGTGTTGTTTTGAGGAGGTATTACATCAACCTCATCCAAGCAAAGTATTGTACAAACCACCGAGTGGAATAAGGAACAAAGGTAGTGGGAAGAATAGGCGTTTGATTGGTCCTGGTGAGAAGGCAAAGTCCAAAAGAAAGAAGCCCAAAAGGTTGTGTAATTTTTGTCGGAAATACGTTCGTGGCCATGACTCTCGCAATTGCCCTGATAAGTTAAAATTAGCTAATAAGGAGGAGTGCCAAGAACACATACAAGAAGAAGTAGAATCATCTGATCAATCATCAGATTACATTTCGAATTACGAAGACGAGAGTGAAGATGGAAATGATCAAGAACAATGTGAAGAGTACGATGAAGAATAGAGTTTTAAATTGTTTTTGATTTATTATTAATGGTAACTTATTAGATTTTATTTCCTTTCAGAATAAATATAACTTCCATTTCTTCTAACAATTTTACACGTTTGTGTTATATATTTTTCTATACGAATCAATTACATGTTTAAATTAATGATAATAATATGGTACATGCACATATGTGGTACATTTGTACTGTTTTTAGAATAGTTAGTTCGATCGTATTTGTTTATGCAGTGGTGTGTGTATATATGTGGTAACCTAACAACATACATATGTGCATATATGTAACACTTGTTTTACAATAGTTAATTTTAAGAATTGGTTTATGCTGTGGTGTATATGTATGATGTACTTTTGTATAAAGATAACACATAGATGTGCATATATGTAACATTTGTGTTAGAATAGTTATGTTTCATAACACTTGTGGATATATATGCATATATGTAACACTTGTGGATATATGTGCATATATGTAACACTTATGTGTATGTATGTGTGTAAAGACAACACTTGTGGATAAATGTACATATATGTAACAATTATGTGTATGCATGTGGGGTGTGTGTAAAGACAACACTTGTGGATATATGTGCATATATGCAACACTTATGTATGTGGTACATTTATATAAAGAGAACACACATATGTGCATATATGTAACACTTGCACAAGAGTAGTTATTTTTGACAATTCATATGTGTTCCACTTCTGTCAAAATACACATCCCAACTAATTCCAATAATTCCAATAAGTAAACATCCCAACCCATTCTTTCACTTTTCTTGGCGATTCTTTCACTTTTCTTTCTACCTGCATACAAAATGTATTTGTAAAATATTGGGCAAATTCAGTACATAAAGGATAACAACAGTTTCAATTCCCGACTTACTTGTTGACATTTTGACTTGAGTAATATTCTTAACTGGTTCACTACCTGCACAATCAATTTGTATTTATAAATGATACTAGTATACTAGATAATAGAAACATTCAAAACAATCAAACAAAGAACTGAAAACAAACTGCTAAGTTTAAGGCATTGTTTTGAACTGGTTTATGCATATTGTAACAATTGTTTTACAATATTTTATTTTGAGAATTGGTTTATGCAGTGGTTTATATGTATGATGTACTTTTGTATAATGATAACACATAGATGTGCACATATGTAACATTTGTGTTAGATTAGTTATGTTTGAGAACTTTTGTTTTTATGTAGTGGTGTGTGTGTAAAGACAACACTTGTGGATATATGTGAATATATGTAAAGATAACACATATATTTGCATATATGTAACACTTGCACAAGAATAGTTAATTTTGCAGTTCATATGTGTACCAATTCTGTCAAAATACATATAATGTAAAAGTTTTGTTATTCCTAATCATTAAACATTTTAGAAACTCCGGTACACATATGAACTTCTAATATATCCCACAAAGATAGTACATTAAGGCTCACTGTTGATTAAAGTTTGTCAATTACTTTTGATTCTGTCACAGATACATATATGTATCACAAACCCTAACTTATTGGGTTACACAAAACTGTGAATTATACATATTTCTATCACAAGTTTCTAAGTTATGATCAATGTATACTCCATAATTACATATCTAGATTATCAACAACTTTGACATTCTGCAAAAGGTTTGTTATTCATAATCATTCAACCTTTAAATGATTAATATACATTACATATACGAATCGTAATTATATGCATGAATGTATAAATTTTTATATTTGACTTACCCTCAACGATGATTCACGTTCAAATACCATTTCTCTTAACTCATTATCATTATTGTTGTCATCCACATTATCAGCAACCAAATTCCCATCCTTAGGAACTTCTCCTATGATTAAATGTTTTACACTCAGTCATATACGTGTCATTTTTTGGTACACATACGTACCATCAGTAAATATATTTTTAATTTATTTGTACCTCTTGATAGAATGGTTAATAATTACTTGTCAAGCAACATAGATATTATATAGTAGGTAGGTGTAAGGCCCCGCTCCCGGGCACCTTATGGTTGGTCATTCATCGCACATAAAACATACATTTGGTATTCATTCATAAGCATCTTAGATAGACAACATATATTAAGTAAAAATAACGCAGCGGAATTAATAAGAAATACTTTCTCATTTCATCATAAAAGCTTTTACAATGCATTACATCGTTGACTTGATTACAAAATACAAGCTTCCTTTACATTGCCTAGCTTTACTATGATTGCTGCAGAAGCATATGAAACTGAGGATTTCATAATTAATCCCCGTCATGTGAATCCTCAACAATCATAGGGTCATAAACAGTGACCTCTAGTATAGAAAAATAAAAATTTTTCATCATAAAGAAGATTCCTTAAGTAATCCCGTTTATGGGAATCCTTAAGAAATCTTGCACTTGCATGCAACATAATGTGTTGCGTGCATTACGGGCCCATAACACATGACGTTGTAGCATTATCAAAAAGAGAATGCCATTCTAAAAGAGCTGAGTAGCCGCCTCGTGCCATCCCCAGCAACACTACCTGCCAACTGGAAACACATAAAAAGTCAGCGTTGCTGAGTGAGTTCTAGTTTTACAATAAACATAGTAAATTTTCATTAGAACCCGTTACTTCACATGATCATACATCATATGTACACAGAGATAATATTCATTATTATCTTCATCATTCGTTATACATCATTATTTTTAACTTCTCATATGGATCCTGTCAGGCTTTACCCACTTCATAGCATTCAGCTATGATTACTGTGGTCGAATGACAAGGATCCCGTGCATCCTTACTTGCACATTGAATTCTTTTGTACCAATACCATATACTATACCCCGATCAGTCTTAGCTACTGGGCCATGAATCATAGCGTATGCCACAGTAGCCTTAGCTACTGGGCCGTGAATCTAAGCGTATGCCACAGTACTAGTAGGTAAGCGGTAGAGGTACCATGACCATGGTCAGTCACACAGAAAGACCAATCGACTTATTCAATGCTGGCAAGACTTAATTCGTTCATTCATTAATGCACATATTCATCATCATCTTTCTTCTCATTTATTCGTTAAAACATGCATTCATCATCATGTTCCTCCTTCATTATCTTTCACTTTTCGTTACATAATACTTTATTTGTTCATTTTCATGATTCGTAAAGTTTCGAAAAGATAAACATACAATATCATATGGAACATACATATAACATTCATTCATCATCATACAAGGCATCATACATATATAGTATACAGCAGGTATACCCATGCAACATCATCATCATCATGCCTACGTTACTCGTTTACTCAAGTAAATCAGATCTTACTTATTCCGTATTTCATAACCTGGTTCATCCGCATTCGTCTGGTCATCCGCATTTGTCAATGCGGATGAGGAATGCCTTATCCGCATTTCATTCTTTAGTACATCCGCATTTCATGCCACCCGCATTAATTAATGCGGATGAAGAAATGCCTTATACTATATTCCGTATACTACCTGCATTGGTCAATGCGGTTGAAGAATGCCTTGGCCATTCTTCCTGACTTGTCCGCATTAGATAAATGCGGCTGAACATTCCCATAACCTCATTTGTTGACCCATCTGCATTTGTTGATGCGGCTGAGAAAAATGCCTTGACCGCATTTTTCTTAGTCATCCGCATTTGTTGATGCGGATGAAGCTTGCCTTAACCGCATTTCGTGGGCTGCCCATATTAATTTGATGCGGTTGAGTATGGTGACCTGCCCTTAACCCGTTCCATTTCTACAATCCGCACCTCATCTTAACACACATTTGCACTGATTTATCATATCAACTACTTAGAATCAACTAAACATACATCAGCTGTACACATTCGGTCTACATGCTGAAATTTGTCTGCTTGTCTTAGAAATCTTACCTACATTAAACATAGCAGTCCAAGCGGACCATACACACACACTCATACTCATACATATATACACACATTGAGAGCTCACGGCTCGAAAACAGTTTCACTATGTGTTCCAAACCCAAAATCATTCAAAAATGCGTAAAGAAGGGGTCTTAGAACTCACATTGTGTTGCTGGGTATGACTTCTTCGAAATCCGTAGCCGTGAGGTCTTGTATCGCGTATCAGTCTTCTTCTTCTTCCTGTTCTTTCTCCGAAATCTCGT
Organism: Flaveria linearis; assembly: GCA_024085815.1. Classification (NCBI taxonomy): domain Eukaryota; kingdom Viridiplantae; phylum Streptophyta; class Magnoliopsida; order Asterales; family Asteraceae; genus Flaveria; species Flaveria linearis. The sequence continues at coordinate 77,313,193 of CM044005.1, forward strand.
GGTCTGCTCTTTCTCTCTCTAGAACGCTTCAAATATTTGGGGGTTGTGAGGAAAAGAGTGGGCAGCCTTCCCTATGTATATCAGATATTTTCTTTTCTTTGTACTTTTTACACAAAACCCCCTTCTACTTTTCTTTTCTTTTCCTTTCCTTACAAAATTCTTTCTTTTCTTTTCTTCTTATTGTTCCTCTTTGTTTAATCAAAATTTCGGGTGTTACAAGTCCACCCCCCTTATAAAGGTTTCGTCCCCGAAACCTGTTATTCCTCGAACAAATGTGGGTAATGCTGCCTCATTTCTTCTTCAGTTTCCCACGTACACTCGGGTCCCTTCCTGTGCCGCCACTGTACACGCACAAGAGGAACCACTTTATTTCTTAACATCTTTTCCTTGCGATCGATGATCGCCACTGGTTGCTCTACATAGTTGAGCCGTTCGTTTACCTCGATGTCCTCCAGTGGGACGATCATATCCTCGTCCACCAAACACTTCCTCAGATGAGATACGTGGAAGGTCGGGTGAATTCCACTTAAATCAACTAGTAGATCCAACCTATAGGCCACTTCCCCTACTCGAGCAATGATTCGGAAAGGGCCTATATACCGTGGACTCAACTTACCCCGCTTCCGGAACCGAATGATTCCTTTCCAAGGTGAGACTTTCAACATGACCCGATCTCCCACCTGGAACTCAATCGGCATACGTCGTTTGTCGGCATACGACTTCTATCGGTCTTTGGCTGCCTTCATATAGGCTTTGATCTTTTCAAACTTTTCAGTTGTAGCCTCGATCACTTCGACGTTTCCCAATTCTTTCTGACCAATGTCACCCCAACAGACGGGTGTCCTGCATCTTCTACCGTATAGCATCTCATAGGGTGGCATGCCAATACTAGCATGATAGCTGTTGTTGTATGAGAATTCAGCTAACGGCAAGTGGTCATCCCAACTTCCCCCAAAGTCAATAACAAATGCTCGGAGCATGTCCTCCAAAGTCTGAATGGTCCTTTCCGACTGACCATCAGTTTGAGGATGATAAGCCGTGCTAATATGCAACCTCGTCCCCATAGCATCGTGGAATTTCTTCCAGAATTTGGATGTAAACCGGGTGTCACGGTCAGACACAATTGACACCGGTACACCATGACGAGTCACAATCTCTTTGATGAAAAGATCGGCCAACCTCTCGGATGAATATGTCTCGCGCATCGGTAGGAAGTGTGCACTCTTCGTCAGACGATCCACAATCACCCATATAGTATCATACCCTTTCGGGGTACGTGGCAGCTTTGTGATAAAATCCATGGTGATGTGCTCCCACTTCCATTCCGGTATATCCAACGGTTGAATCTTTCCATACGGCTGCTGGTGCTTGGCTTTTACTTGCAAACACGTTAGGCATTTAATCACATACTTCATTACATCACGCTTCATACCCGGCCACCAATAATCTTTCTTCATGTCTTGGTACATTTTGGTAGCACCGGGATGAATGGAGTATCGAGTTTTATGGGCTTCGTCCATGATCTTCATACGTAGATCCCCAAATCGAGGAATCCACATCCGCCCGAATCGAGTCTTGACACCAAACGTGTTTTCACCCAGTTCCGCGACCAGACCTCTCATTCGTTCAGAGTTTAGATTATCTTCCTTCAGTGCCTCATCTTGAAACTCTCTGACCTGCTTCATCACATCCGAGGTCATAATCAGTTGGTATGCCTTTACCCGTATCGGCTCGGGCCTCTCCTTTCGGCTAAGGGCATCAGCCACCACGTTGGCTTTGCCCGGATGGTAATGGATCTCACAATCATAGTCTTTTATCAGCTCCAACCATCGCCTCTGCCTATATTTAAATCTTTTTGCTCGAAGAAGTACTTCAAGCTCTTGTGGTCTGTGAAAATGGTGCACTTCGTTCAGTAGAGGTAGTGCCTCCAAATCTTTAACGCAAAGACCACAGCTGCTAGCTCCAAATCATGAGTAGGGTAATTAACCTCATGAACTTTCAGCTGTCGGGATGTATAGGCTATCACCTTTCCCCTTTGCATCAATACACACCCCAACCCCGAGTAGGAAGCATCAGAATACACCACCAAGTCTTCGCTTCCATCGGGTAATGCCAACACAGGAGCTTGGGTCAACCTCGTCTTCAATTCTTCAAACGCCTTCTCTTGAGCTTGACCCCATACAAACTTCACATCTTTTCGGGTCAACTTGGTCAGTGGAGAAGCAATCTTGGAGAAGTCTTGAATGAATCTTGTATAGTAGCCCGCCAAACCCCAGAAACTACGGATCTCAGATGGCATCTTTGGAGACTTCCATTGCATTACTGCTTCCACCTTTGCTGGATCGACCATAATCCCCTCCGGATTAACCACGTGACCCAAGAATTGAACCTCGCGCAACCAGAATGCGCACTTGGAGAACTTGGTGTACAATTTCTCCCTTCTCAACGCTTCTAGTACTTCTCGAATGTGACCGACATGCTCCATTTCGCTTCTTGAATAAATCAGGATATCGTCAATAAATACAATCACTGATTTATCCAACATCGGCCGACACACTCGGTTCATCAAATCCATAAACGCAGCTGGCGCATTGGTCAAACCAAAGGACATGACAAGGAACTCGTAGTGACCATAGCGCATACGAAAAGCTGTTTTAGGGACATCCTGCTCTTTCACTTTAGCTGATGGTAGCCCGATCGAAGATCTATCATTGAAAACCAACTGGCACCCTGAAGTTGGTCAAACAAGTCATCGATCCTTGGCAAGGGGTATCTGTTCTTCACCGTCAACTTATTCAGCTCGCGGTAGTCAATGCACATCCTCATACTACCATCTTTCTTCTTTACGAACAGAACTGGAGCACCCCAAGATGAGATACTCGGTCTAATGAACCCCTTATCCAACAGCTCTGGCGACTGTTCCATCAACTCTTTCATTTCCGTCGGGGCCAATCGATACGGTGCCTTGGCGACAGGTTGAGCTCCCGGTATCAGGTCAATCTGGAACTCGATCTCTCGGTCAGGTGGCAATCCCGATAAGTCTTCCGGGAACACGTCTGGAAAATCACACACAACCAGAACATCAGGTAGTTGTGGTGTTGGCGTTTCCACATCTTTCACATAACATAAGTAGGCGCTGCACCCACGCCTCATACATTTTCCCGCCACAGCCATTGAGATCATCTTCGGAGTCGTAGTAACCTGATCACCATAAACTGTCACTGAACCACCGCCGGGCGCTATCAATTTAATCATCTTCTTACGACACACGATTTCGCCTCAAATTCCGCCAACCAATCCATCCCAAGCACCAAATCGAAACCACCCAAAGTCATCACAAACAGTCTAACTGGAAATTTGTGGCCCTCCAATTCGACATCGCAACCCTCTATCACCTCAGAGATCCTAGTGGACTTACCATTGGAAGTTTCTACGTCAAAGGACACGTCAACACGTCTACTACTAACAGACAGCTTAGTATAGAAGGTAGCAGAAATAAAACTCCTACTGGCACCCGAATCAAATAATACAGAGGCTAAAGTTTGGTTCACCAGAAACGTACCGGACACAACATCAGGGTCCGTCCTGGCCTCCTCCTGCGTCATCGTGAACGCCCTGGCCTTTGCTCTCGGTTCTTCACCTCCCGCCTTCTTCGCCCCTGACCCCTCAGTCCTAGGCTTCTTGCAGTCTCTGCTCATATGACCACTTTCCCCACAGTTAAAACACTTGCCCATCCGGCAATCCTTTGACATATGCCCTGCTTTCCCGCATCTGAAACAGACGTTGGATCCCCACTTGCACTCCCCCGAGTGCTCCCTTCCACACTGGCCACACTTCCTCAACCCTGCTCCTGACATGACCACACGACGGTCATCCACCCTTGCCTTCTTATTGCTCGTCGAAGTGTCACCTCGACCAACCTCATCCCCTGCCAACTTCTCTCACCACCTCCCTTCTTACTCACCTCAGCCTTCACCACCCTTGCCCGTTCATCATACAATCTCCCCGCCAGATCCACTGCCGACCTAAAGGTGCTCGGTCGGGCAGTAATCAGATGTTTGCGGATGTCAGCCGGCAGCCCCTGAATATACCGGTTGATCTTGCGAGACACCGGCGTTACCTGGTCCGGCACCATTCTCGCCATGTCGTTAAACTTGGTGGTGTACTGTTGGTGGGTCATCATCCCCGCCTCCAACTGCAGGAACTCTCTCTCAACCTTGTCCATTTCCCGACGAGGACTGAACTCCTCAATCACCATCCTTTTTAACTCGGCCCACTTCATCTTCCCAATGGCCCTGCTACCCTCGGCTTGGACTATATTGTCCCACCAGCATAAAGCCGACCCCGTGAAAGAGTGGGTAGCGAACTTCACCTTCTTGTCCTCCTAGCAATCACTAATATCGAGGACAGCCTCCATTTCTCTCACCCATTGGTGAGCATCAGCAGCAGTACCAGAACCGTCAAAAGTAGGGGGCTTGCACCTCATAAATGCCCGTAGTTACAACCCCGTGTCGTCTCCCGTACCTGCTCTTCCTCCTCTTCCTATTCATCATCAGATAGTATCGTTTCCGCTTCTGTCTGTTGCTGTCTACCTGAGGATCGATTCCTCCCTCGCCTCTCGTCTTCACATACTGCCTTTATCACTTCGGTCACTACAGACGGTAAGATCGTCTGCATGACCTGGTGCACCTCTTCAACCACTGCCTCTTTTACCGAGGCTCTCAAATTGGCGCTTTCGTCTGCATCCTCCTGATGAGGGGCCTCGTTTTCCTCATGAACTACCTTCTCTACCCTAGGTCTTCCTCGGGTGACCCGCGGTTCAGTACCACATCCACCACCACATAAAGCTTTAGATGATCTACCACCGACCATCTTCTATCACACTGAAAGATTCAAACACCAACACGGTCATTCAAGGAAATAGCTCAGTTTATATCAAGTATAGTAAGTCCCTAATTACAGTGGCCAGTTGTGATTAGCCACTTACTCTACTGTTCGCACCCCGAGCATTACCTGTCCTGACTACATTAGTATCTAAATCTAACAGTACACATAAATCACATCACATGCGCACATAATACCAGTTAATCTTTCAGAAAATACCTGATGGCACGCAACTACTCAGATGGCATTCTCTTCCTTTCTGTCCCATTCTTAGTTTAAGTTTTAGGTTTATTTTGAAAATTTACCCGTTTTACTTAAACTTTTGCTCTGATACCAACTTGTAAGGCCCCGCTCCCGGGCATCTTACGGTTGGTCATTCATCGCACATAAAACATACATTTGGTATTCATTCATAAGCATCTTAGATAGACAACATATATTAAGTAAAAATAACGCAACGGAATTAATAAGAAATACTTTCTCATTTCATCATAAAAGCTTTTACAATGCATTACATCGTTGACTTGATTACAAAATACAAGCTTCCTTTACATTGCCTAGCTTTACTATGATTGCTGCGGAAGCATATGAAACCGAGGATTTCATAAGTAATCCCCGTCATGTGAATCCTCAACAATCATAGGGTCATAAACAGTGACCTCTAGTATAGAAAAATAAAAATTTTTCATCATAAAGAAGATTCCTTAAGTAATCCCGTTTATGGGAATCCTTAAGAAATCTTGCACTTGCATGCAACATAATGTGTTGCGTGCATTACGGGCCCACAACACATGACGTTGCAGCATTATCAAAAGGAGAATGCCATTCCAAAAGAGCTGAGTAGCCACTCGTGCCATCCCCAGCAACACTACCTGCCAACTGGAAACACATAAAAAGTCAGCGTTGCTGAGTGAGTTCTAGTTTTACAATAAACATAGTAAATTTTCATTAGAACCCGTTACTTCACATGATCATACATCATATGTACACAGAGATAATATTCATTATTATCTTCATCATTATCTTTAACTTCTCATATGGATCCTGTCAGGCTTTACCCACTTCATAGTATTCGGCTATGATTACTGTGGTCGAATGACAAGGATCCCGTTCATCCTTACTTGCACATTGAATTCTTTTGTACCAATACCATATGCTATACCCTGATCAGTCTTAGCTACTGGGCCGTGAATCATAGCGTATGCCACAGTAGCCTTAGCTACTGGGCCGTGAATCTAAGCGTATGCCACAGTACTAGTAGGTAAGCGGTAGAGGTACCATGACCATGGTCAGTCACACAGAAAGACCAATCGACTTATTCAATGCTGGCAAGACTTAATTCGTTCATTCATTAATGCATATATTCATCATCATCTTTCTTCTCATTTATTCGTTAATACATGCATTCATCATCAAGTTCCTCCTTCATTATCTTTCACTTTTCGTTACATAATACTTTATTTGTTCATTTTCATGATTTGTAAAGTTTTGGAAAGATAAACATACAATATCATAAGGAACATACACATAACATTCATTCATCATCATACAAGGCATCATACACATATAGTATACAGCAGGTATACCCATGCAACATCATCATCATCATGCCTACGTTACTCGTTTACTCAAATAAATCAAATCTTATTTATTCCGTATTTCATAACCTGGTTCATCCGCACTCATCTGGTCATCCGCATTAGTCAATGCGGATGAGGAATGCCTTATCCGCATTTCATTCTTTAGTACATCCGCATTTCATGCCACCCGCATTAATTAATGCGGATGAAGAAATGCCTTATACTATATTCCGTATACTACCCGCATTGGTCAATGCGGTTGAAGAATTCCTTGGCCATTCTTCCTGACTTGTCCGCATTAGATAAATGCGGCTGAACATTCCCATAACCGCATTTGTTGACCCATCCGCATTTGTTGATGCGGCTGAGCAAAATGCCTTGACCGCATTTTTCTTAGTCATCCGCATTTGTTGATGCGGATGAAGCTTGCCTTAACCACATTTCATGGGCTGCCCGCATTAATTTGATGCGGTTGAGTATGGTGACCTGCCCTTAACCCGTGCCATTTCTACAATCCGCACCTCATCTTAACACACATTTGCACTGATTTATCATATCAGCTACTTAGAATCAACTAAACATACATCAGCAGTACACATTCGGTCTACATGCTGAATTTGTCTGCTTGTCTTAGAAATCTTACCTACATTAAACATAGCAGTCCAAGCGGACCATACACACACACTCATACTCATACGTATATACACACATTGAGAGCTCACGGCTCGAAGACAGTTTCACTATGTGTTCTAGCCCCAAAATCGTTCAAAAATGCGTAAAAGAAGGGGTCTTAGAACTCACATTGTGTTGCTGGGTATGACTTATTCGAAATCCGTAGCCGTGAGGTCTTGTATCGCGTATCAGTCTTCTTCTTCTTCCTGTTCTTTCTCTGAAATCTCGTGGTCTGCTCTTTCTCTCTCTAGAACGCTTCAAAGATTTGGGGGTTGTGAGGAAAAGAGTGGGCAGCCTTCCCTATGTATATCAGATATTTTCTTTTCTTTGTACTTTTTACACAAAACCCCCTTCTACTTTTCTTTTCTTTTCCTTTCCTTACAAAATTCTTTCTTTTCTTTTCTTCTTATTGTTCCTCTTTGTCAAATCAAAATTTCGGGTGTTACAGTAGGTGTTGTAATTATAATCAGATACATATGTACCACTACCATTTTTTCAACATTACATATATGTACCAATTATGGTTCATGGTATGCTTATCATGTTTTAAAGCATAAATAATATATTATTATAATTCTATACATACTAGTAAACAAAACACATATTGTAAAGAGGTTCTTAATTAGTTTGTAATAATGCACTTACTCATTCCATTTTTTTTGATTAAATCATCCCCGTCTGTCCCGACTTTAATATTCGTTTCTGTTTTTTTGTAACACCCTGAAAAGTCAAAAACGGGTCATAAAGGATTAGGGGTTTTATTAATGGGTATTTACTAGAAAAAAAAAGAAAAGAGTTATGGGCTAATTTGGGTTTATGGACAAGAGCTTGAGTAATTGAGGCCCATAATCAGCCCTTAACCTACCCAAAGCAGCCACCATCTTCTTTATTTCAACCCTAACTCCAAAAATCCATAGAGAGAGAAAGTAGAGAGAGAAAGTGCAAGAAACACAAGATTTGAAGCTTCTAAGATCAAGGGATTGAAGATCTGGGTGTTTGTGCATCAAATCTCAAAGAAAGGAGCAACAAACAAGGTAAGAATTGACCTCTAAACCTCTCTGTTGATCAAACCCGGATTCTAGGGTTTTGGGGTTTTAAAAGTCTCAAAGAAACACATAAAGGTCGAATTTTTATGTATGAAAACGTGTAAAAAGGCTAGAAATGGTTTCATGGAAGGTAAACCAAGGATTTGGACATAAAAAGTTAAGATTTTGGGTTGAAAACTAGCTGATTTGTCATTGATATGCATCCAGTGAAACTGTGCCCCGATCCAGCGAAACTGTGCATTCATCCAGCGAATTTATGCAGCGAAACTAAGAGAAGTTCTAGCGAAACTACAGTTTCGCTGTTAAGTTCGCCAGTGCCCAGGTTGAACCCTTAGACATTGCGAAACTAGGAAATTCCAACGAAAGTTGGGCGCTCAAGGCAACGAATCTGTCCAGCGAAACTGGTAGAAGTGCTGCCTAGCGAAACTGGCAGTGAAACTGGCAGCGAAACTGCTAGCGAAACTGTGGGCGAAATTATGAATAAAATGACGTTTTTGTGTATTAACTTTCGTGCAGCTAGAGTATTTAGACTATAGCTGAAGTAACCTAGGATTGAAGCTATTTGCTAAGTTCAGGTGAGTTCTAGATCCCCTTATTTAAACGTTTTTCCTTGTTTTAGGGCTACTATGCATAGTAAACATAAGGTTTTCAAGATAAGGATTTCAAAGTGTTTTAACAAGGAAATACATTTTTCTAAAGTAAAATGTGACATTTAAATAGCTCAAAATAATTTTCGGGCGTGCTGACCTGGCAGCCCGGCCCCAGCTAGGGGCGTTGCCCCTTGGACCCCACTAGGGGCTGCTGTCCCTAGGACCCCGCTATCAGGGGCTACCGCCCCGAACCCCCGCTGTCCCGCGGAGGGTCGGTTACGTGTTATGATGACTAGTACTTGGTATGTTGTGTACTTAATAAGCTAAGTATTATATATATATTAAGTGAAAGATAATACTAATGAGAAGTGGAACTTAACGAATGTTACCCCCGGGTCTGTTTGATGATGAAAAGTCTTGCAAGCACTATGATAGACTTCACTTATGTGAGTCTTACGTATGAAGATGGATCCGTATTCATGAGCGGGCTATGTGCCTGGCAGTGTGGATCAACTGTCGGGGGTAGCTACCATGAAGATGTGCACCGACAGGGATCGATCAAATGTCGGGGGTAGCTACCATGAAAAATGTGTACCGACGGGGATCGACATTCGTTGTCGATCAACATGGAGCTCTTGGTTTGTGCAATCTCGCCTATGGTGAAGTGAAACATAATGAAAGAATGAAAGATAATGAACGTGCTTAATGTGATGCAAGTAATATTTGTAGTATGATGTATGCGTGTTCATTATATGAAGGATAAAAGATTATATTTTCTTATTTATATAAAACTAGAACTCACTCAGCGTAGCTGACTTTTTATGCATAATAGTGGACAGGTAAGCGCTGATGCTGAGGATGGCACCACGAAGCTACTTGGGGAGATATGGATGGCATTCGTGTTAATGAAGTCTTTATTGTAATTAATGAACAAGGAATATGTTTTGTTTACATTTAAAGGACAAATGTATGAGTACAATGGGGTTTTTAAGTTTTAAATGAATGTTTAATTATTTTCCGCTGCAATGTTTTGTTATTAAACTGATTTTATGCTATGAATTGCCAACTGTGAGGTTTCCCAGGAACGGGGCCTTACATTTTTGTGTACCTGCAGATTTTCATATTATAGACATCAACTTAAACTCTTTTTTAAAACATGTAAAAACAAATTCACAAGTAAATCATGTACCCTCGTTCAATTGATCAACTCCTCTAACCATTTCTTTGTCTCCTTCTTCATTTTGGGTTCCACCTTCCATGTCAGTGGTCATATATTCTTCATTGTCTGTTTTTTATATAGGGGAAAGATATTAACAATTACAAGTCATATTAAGGCAACAGATCATAATTAGTATAAGGAAATAATTAAAATTATATAAAACACAGATCATAAGTAGTATAAGGATAAAGAAAAAACCTTGATTCTTTGTGCGCATTTCGTTTATTTTTCTAAAACTTTCCTTCACTTCATTTATTATTTTCAACTTCTCACTTAATCTCTTCATGCGTTTACACACTGAAAAAATACAATTAAATACTAATATATATATATGTTCATTACATTTATTATACCGGTAACAGTTTCTATACATATATGTACTTGTTTTATTAAAACAATATATACATAACATAACAGGATTCACTATTATTCATATATGCAATTGATACATATATGTACCAGAAGCCTTATATATATGAACAAGCAACCAAAAACATATGCACCCTAATACATATATGTACATGTTTTATTAAAACAACATTTACAGAACATAACAGGATTCACTATTGTTCCTATATGTAACTCATGTCTGCAAAACACAAAAAATACAAATGTTTGACCTTCGATTTTAGGCGATGGGTCTTCAATATCGTCTACCTCAATCGGATCATCGGAAGTGTTTGTGAACTTACTAAAACTTGTCCGTTTTGCGATCCTTTCACTTTTCATTTTAACTGCATACCAAATTATAGTCTTTAAAAGTTTTCTAAATACAACATATATAACAGATTTCACTGCACACATTTACACAAAAAAAGTTGTAGTCCTTCATTGACATATATTAACCGTTTGGAAGGAAAAGTCCTAATCTTTTCCACACAAAACAACTATTGTTGGTTTTTTGCAAACATTTAAACAACTGCGTATGTATGTCTTTAAGGTTCATATATGTACCACAAAAAATAAGCTTCCATATATTCAGAGTCATCTTTAAAAATTTAAAATTTCTCAGTATTTTCTTCAAGTAAATTAAGTCTTTAAACTCCTAATAATCTTCTTTGAAATGTTAAAAATGTTCATTCAACACCACTGAAATCGCTTTAAATTTTTTGGTACACATATGTACCATCGGTCTACTCTACAATATATTCTATACATAACACAGCTAACATCCCACAAAAAACTAATTTACTTCTATGATTTCTACTAGATTTAACATTCATCACCCACAATTCCAACAATAATTATCAACTCCCCAATAGTCAAATTGTATCAATATTTCGCAATGTTACTGCCAAAAAAACTATTTCAATAAACATAAAATTCATCGACAAATCACTCTCATTACACAGAAAATACATCAAAATCAACAATATTCTCAAATCTATATAGTTTCCGGCATTTATATGTACCAATTTCGCAAAAAAATATAAGTTTTACACATATACATTACGAACCTTGAATGTAGTTTCTTCGTGCGACTGATCTTCGTCTTCAAACTTCTTCTTCAAGAATGTGATAAATTTTAGATTCGAATCATTGTATATCACTAACAAGATTGCTGAATATTGATTTGATTCGGTTAATTTTGAATGTCGATTGCGCTAAGAATAAGCCAATTTTTTTAGGAATTAATTTAGGGATCAGTTACTAGAAGTTTTGTACCCAAAATACCCTTATTAATATTAAATATATATTTTTACTTATTCACTTAACAAAAATAAGGGATGTCAATTAATGACCATTGACCTAAATGATCAATGGTTATTAATTGGTTTTCATAGTTTTCATCCTAAAAGTGGTTTCCATTGGATCCTCACTATATATATATATATATATATATATATATATATATATATATATATATATATATATATATATATATATATATATATATATATGTATATATATATATATAGGGTTAGGTTTTTTTCAGGACTCACTTTATATGAGAACTCACAGAACTAATATTAAGCATTGATCAAAACAATCAACGGTTGTGATTAAACAAGATGAAAATGTAAATTAATATATCATTTTAATGGGTTAGATTAGACAAAAAGGATAAATTAGTAATGTAATAAATTATTTCTCTCTCCAATTAGTTTGTTAATTAATTATTTTTAATTTCTTAATCTTTTCTCTCTCATTTTTTTCTCTTTCTTCTTATCTCTCATCTTTACATGTTTGCATGTACTTAGATGTTGTAATTAAAATTTTTAATGATTATATAAGTGATCATCTATAAAAATATATTAATCAACAATAATTCAGAAGTTACCTATTTATAATTATAATAATATATAAAATATAACTAATTCAAAAGATACATATATATAAACTATTTACATATATGTAGTTATATATTGAAAGCATAAACAATTCAAAGTTTCGTAGACATGTGAAATTAAACCAATTTAAAATATGATTTAAATCTACATTTATATATATGTAAGAAACACAAAAGTATTTACATATGTGCACATTCAAACTATTCAAAAATTAAATAGATTTTTTAACATATTTACTACTACCTTCTTGATTGATGGATTCTGAAGTACCTCTAAAGTAATATGAACGTCTTAAATAGATCAAAAGTTTGAAATAACATTCACAATGGTTATATTAAATATAGAATTAAACCTTAAGAAATAAACAAATGAACGAAAGACAAACATGTCACATAATGTAACACCCGAAATTTTATTTAAAGAAAAGAAAAAGAAAACTAAATAGAAAGAATAGATAATGGATAAAAGTGGAAGGGGGTAAAATGTACAAAGTACAAAAATCTAATATTTTATATTAGAATTGGGTATGGCCGCCCATATCAAAAGCAGAAAGCTGCTTTTGCTGTCACACCCCCGCTTATAGCGGAAACACGAGGATGCGACGGACGGGATCGTCATAACACTTGGTATAATTACAGAGATATAATACATGCAAACTTCTCGTGTCATGATGTCCCCCAACACAATGGTGACTTGTGTCGTGGTTAGTCAGTTTCACGACTATCATAGTCTTATTGATTCCAATACAAATCACACAATGTTCAAATATGAAAACAAATGACAAATAATACATATGCAATACTATTGAAATCCTGAGGTCTCTGCTAAGGCATCTGCACTAGCTATCCTCTTTGATTATGTTCACCTGAAAAGATATGCTCAAAAATGTCAACACATAATGTTGGTGAGTTCCGCAGGTTTAAATTGAAAACATGTAGTTGATGCTGTATAGAATTTGATATGGAATCATACTGTAAGCAAGACCCACATAACATGTGTTTTACAACCAAACCCTATGACGTTTATGCATATAAGTTCGACGGAATATATTCACCCATGGCCTGATTGCTGGCAGCTGTAGTCGGTAACTCACAAGTTAAACCGATCTGTCGAGGGTGGGGGTGTCAACCCAGTAGTACTACCAATACCTATCCGTTGGTTCCCAAACCGGGAATTAATGGTTGTAAGAATCATAGAATAACACCATGTATGTATTAGAATATAAGAATAGTATCACATTGATTCCAAGTATGAAAATTGTATGTAAGATTGTACAGCATCGAAAACGGGTGAGCATACTTTTCCCCCAAATTTGAAAAACATTGAAACAATTATAAAAGCATAAAAAGGGGCCACGGAACTCACCTTGGATTGATGTAATGTATATGAATAGGAACTTCAAAGAATTAAGTAAGCACGATCAAACACGTTCAACACCTATTATTGATTTGTAATTTAGTCTTTAATACGAATGAATATATTTGGTAAGGTTCGGGTTGATTTGATTTAACACGTGTCACACACGCATTATATATATGTTACAATCTTTTTATATATTCGTATATGTTTTAATAAGTATTTATCAATAAATATTAAGTTTTACAAAATAATTATTTATATTTTGATTTCATTAGAAAGATTTCATAGGTGTATTTATATATTTTTAGGATTAAATATAAGAATAATGTGGTCTAATTATATAATTTATAATTATCCAATAATATTTATAAATAAGAATATTCATACTCATAGTATTTTGATTAATAAATAGGTATTAATTTATACCTTTGGTTCAAATATATATTTTATAAGAAATAACCCACAATTTCATAAATAATTTGTGGATTTATAAAATATATTAATTTGTATTTAAAGATAATAAAGTGTCTATTTTTATAAAATAATTATTTATAATATTTATAAATAATATTTATATGATTTTTGTGATTATTTCACAATTAACTTGATTTAGAGTTTATTTTATAAAAATAAGTATTTTTAATATTTTTAAATAATATTTTATAAAAATCTATTAAATTTTTTAAATAAAATAAATTTACAGGAAACTGTTTTGTAAGATTTAAAATAAGGGCAACTTATAAAATTATTTTTATAATTTTTAGGAATTTTTCCATATTTTTAGAGTATTTATAAAGCTTTAAAAAAAATAAAACAATAAAAAGGAGGTTGCCGGGTTCGAACCCGGGACCTCACACACACAAACACACAGCCCAAACCAGTGAACCAAAGGCCGCAGCCGCGGTAAGAATTGGTTTTTAATTTATATAAACTCAGTTAACCAAACGATCCCCAAATCAAGAACCCTAATTTCGGATTTGATCCAAATTGATGCCCAATTCGAAACTGTAAATGATTATATTCATGGGGCTTTTGTTCCCCGTGATGAATCGAGTTTGATGATAGGTTTAATTACCTGTTTTGATATTCAAATCGTCAAGGTCGATTGAAGAACAGGCCGCGAACAATGTGGAATCCAAATGACGATCAAACGCTGATGATAATTCAATTAATTATGCAGGAAGGTTCGAATGATGCTAATGATCAAAAGCCCTCTGGAAATTTGGGTTTATAATGGTTTTAATCGGGATTTTAAAAGAGTTGCAGGTCCGAATGATGATGATGATCGAAGTGATGTATTTGTATGTTTTCAGATGAAATTGAATGGTGCATTCGATTGGGAATGGTTATGTGATCTTATATACACGATAAATTCGATTAATTAACTGTTTTAGTGCTCGATAGTGGTATTTTCTTGGCCGACAATCGACGAGTGGGTTAGGTAAAGTTAGGTCACTCCATTAATCAAATTAAAAGAGGAGATATGTTCGAATCTTGTTCTAGAACCGGTTGGTATGTTTAATTCGGGTTGAAATGGGTGTTTTGGTGGTTTGATGATCGCCGGATTTTGGCCGGATGTTTGGCCGGCGGTGGGATCGACGGGGAAGGGGGGTTGGTTTGGGATATTTACAGAATGGTCCCTGGAGTTTCAAAACATTTTTATTTCATGTTTTAATCTTTTAAAACAAGTTTCAAAATTTACAAAACTAACCCTGAACTTTTTAAATTAAGATTAATAATTTCTATAAATTATTTTTATTAATAGTAATATTATTAGTATTATTGTTTTCATTATTTTTATTATTATTATTATTATTATTATTATTATTATTATTATTATTATTATTATTATTATTAGTAGTTTTTATAATTATTTAACATCAACATATCAAACTCAATTATTTGTAAAATTAACTTTTAAAAAAATACGAGATGTTACAGTCTCCCCTACTTCAGGAAATTTCGTCCCGAAATTTATTTACGAGGAGTCTGAAACGAAAAGATGAGGGTACTTGAATTTCATTTGATCCTCACGTTCCCAGGTGAACTCTGGACCTCGCCTTGAGTTCCACCTCACTCGGACAATTGGGATTTTGCTGCGTTTTAATTGTTTGACCTCCCGATCCATTATTTCTATTGGTTCTTCCACAAAATGGAGTTTCTCATCAATCTTGATTTCTTCAATTGGCACATGTAAGGACTCGTCCGCCAAACACTTCTTGAGGTTTGACACGTGAAAAGTATCGTGTACACCGCTGAGTTCTTGTGGCAACCTCAATCGGTAAGCCACCGGACCGATTCTTTCTGTAATCTCAAATGGTCCTACGTATCGAGGGGCTAACTTCCCTTTTTTTCCAAATCGTACAATCCCTTTCCAGGGAGAGACTTTGAGTAAGACATGATCTCCAACATTGAATTCTAAGGGCTTCCGACGGTTGTCGGCATAGCTCTTTTGGCGATCTCTTGCAGCTTTTAGTCTGTCTTTAATTTGGAAAATCTTGTCAGTTGTTTCTTGGATGATTTCTGGGCCTGTTAGCTGGCTTTCACCAATCTCAGCCCAACACACTGGCGATCTACATTTCCTCCCGTATAATGCTTCAAATGGTGCACATCCAATGCTTGTGTGGTAACTGTTGTTGTAAGAGAACTCAATCAATGGTAAATGAGTATCCCAGCTACCACCAAAATCGATTACACAAGCTCTCAGCATGTCTTCCAACGTTTGTATCGTTCGTTCACTTTGGCCATCCGTTTGTGGGTGATAGGCGGTACTCATATCTAGTCGAGTGCCCATCGCTTTCTGCAACGTCTGCCAAAATCGTGAAGTAAATCGACTGTCTCGGTCGGATATGATTGACACCGGCACCCCATGCCGTGTCACGACCTCCTTGATGTACAATCTTGCCAGTTTATCCATTTTATAATCTTCTCGGATAGGCAAGAAGTGAGCAGATTTTGTCAGTCGATCCACTACGACCCATATCGAGTCGTGTCCGCTTGGCGTTCTCGGGAGTTTGGTAATGAAATCCATAGTGATGTTCTCCCATTTCCACTCGGGAATTTCGGGTTGTTGCAATAGTCCCGATGGCTTCTGATGTTCAGCTTTTACCTTGGAACACGTCAAGCATTTGCTCACATATAGAGCAATGTCTTTCTTCATACCCGGCCACCAGTATAGATCCTTCAGGTCATGGTACATCTTGTCTGCACCGGGATGAACAGAATATCGAGTCTTGTGTGCTTCATCCAAGACTAGTGTGCGTACGCCTCCCCATTTGGGAACCCACAAGCGATCAATGAAATAATATGCGCCGTCATCCTTGCGATTCATTTGTTTATCCAACCCTCGGAATTCTTCTTCTGCAAGGTTTTCTTCTTTTAGAGCCTCACCTTGCGCGCTTTGAATTTGAGCTTTCAAGTTTGTTTGTATAGTCAATCCTAAAGCTCTAACACGTAGTGGTTTTACGCGTTCTTTACGACTGAGGGCGTCAGCCACCACATTTGCTTTCCCCGGATGATACCGGATTTCGCAATCGTAGTCACTAAGTAGTTCTACCCATCGTCGTTGTCGCATGTTGAGCTCTTTCTGATTCAGGATGTGTTGTAGGCTCTTATGATCAGTGTAGATGATGCATTTGGTTCCATACAGATAGTGCCTCCATATCTTCAGTGCAAAAACTACGGCGCCCAACTCCAAATCATGAGTCGTGTAGTTCTTTTCGTGCACCTTTAGTTGTCGTGAGGCGTAGGCAATCACCTTATCTCTTTGCATTAACACACATCCTAATCCCTGATGCGAAGCATCGCAATACACCACGAAGTCATCAGTTCCGTCCGGAAGGGATAGTATTGGAGCATTGCACAGTTTTTCCTTTAGCGTCTGGAAAGCTTGTTCTTGTGCATGTCCCCAATCAAACTTCTTATCCTTCTGGGTTAGCATAGTCAACGGTTGTGCGATTTTTGAAAAGTTCGCAATAAACCGTCGATAATACCCGGCCAATCCTAAAAATTGTCGGATTTCTGATGGCGTTTGGGGTGTATCCCATTTCTTCACAACTTCAATTTTGCCGGGGTCCACGTGAATTCCATCTTTGTTAACCACATGGCCCAAAAACTTCACTTCCTGGAGCCAGAACTCACACTTCGAGAATTTAGCGAAAAGTTTCTCTTCCCGCAATAGTTCAAGAATTGCTCGAAGGTGTTTCTCGTGATCTTCTTTCGAACGAGAATAGATAAGTATATCGTCTATGAACACGATCACGAACTTATCCAAGTATGGTTTGCACACCCGATTCATCAGATCCATGAACACAGCTGGTGCATTAGTCAATCCGAATGGCATGACTAAGAACTCATAGTGCCCATAACGAGTCCTGAACGCTGTCTTCGGTATATCATCTTCAAAAACTCTCAGTTGATGATATCCAGAACGAAGATCAATCTTGGAGAAATATGAAGCTCCTTATAGTTGATCAAACAAATCATCAATTCTGGGAAGAGGGTATCGATTCTTCACCGTCAACTTGTTCAGCTCGCGATAATCGATACACATACGAAATGACCCGTCTTTCTTCTTGACAAATAGAACCGGTGCTCCCCATGGTGAATGACTCGGCCGAATGAATCCTTTTTCCAATAACTCTTGTAGTTGACTGGATAATTCCTGCATTTCAGATGGTGCTAAACGATATGGTGCTTTTGCTACCGGCGTAGCTCCAGGAACCAACTCGATACGAAATTCCACCTGTCGTAAAGGAGGTAAACCCGACAAATCATCAGGAAATACTTCCGGGTAATCTCGCACCACATGAATATCTGTCAACTTGATGCCTTCTTCCTTCTTTTCTACCACATGAGCCAGGAGTGCGTAGCACTGCTTCCGTAGACATCGACGCGTCTTCATGCAGGAAATAAGTTTCAGAGTTCTCCCTGGTCGTTCACCTTGAATCTTGAGTACCTCCCCATTAGGCATAGGGATTCGTACTACTTTCTCTCGACAAACGATCTCGGCTCCGTGCTTTGACAACCAATCCATACCCACGATTACGTCGAAGCTTCCTAGCTCGAAAGGTATTAAGTCTATGTCGAAAACATGGTCTTCTAATATTATAGAGCACTGTTTAATGATCTTATCTGCTGGTACGAATCTACCATTGGCCATTTCTACGGAAAAGCTGATTTCTAACTTACTAGGATTCAAGGCAAGCATGCGCGCAAAATCAGAAGATATGAAACTATTGTCTGCCCCGGTATCAAATAATATGGATGCAAAGTGGTTGTTGAGAAGATACGTACCCGTGACAACATTTGGATCTTGACGGGCATCATTAGTTCCAATGACGAAGGCACGTCCCCTTGCAGCATTTCCTTGGTTTCCCTGGTTCGGATTACCAGCTATAGCCAGCACTTGCTGTTGATTATTCCCCTGTTGTCCAGGTGCTCTATTCAGTCGGGGGCACGTGTTCCTGTAGTGATCGAGGCCCCCACATTCGTAACATGCCCTGGTATTCCCGGCGGGGTTAACCGCGTTGATAGGCGTTACCAGGTTTGGCGCAATCCTACAATCCTTCGCCCAATGACCCAAGCGCCTACAGTTTGTGCATTCCCGACATGGCCTTGCTGGGGATGGTGCCAATTACATTTGTCGCACTTGGGGTACGGTCCCGTGTATTCCTTCCTTCCCTGTGTTACAGCCACAAAGTTTCGGGCTGTCTTAGTCTTCTTATCGGATCTTCCAGTATTAGACTCGGACTCCTTTCTTTTCTCGGTTCCCTTCCCCAGTACTCCGGTTCTCACCATTTCGTCAGTAAGAGCGCCAGCTTTCATAATCGCGCTCTGGATCGTAGAAGGAGCAGCTGCAGTTACCAGTGCTCGGATTTGAGGCGCGAGTCCCCAAATATACCTCTCGATCCTCTTGGACTCTGGTGTCACTAAATGTGGAACCAATTTTGCCAATTCGTGGAAACGATCGGTGTATGTTGCGTGTCCAGCTCCAATCATGGCATGGTTCCAGAATTCCTGCTCCAGTTTCTGCATTTCGTTAAGAGGACAGTATTCCTCAGTGATCAACGCCTTGAATTCATCCCAGGTTAGCTGCATTGCAGACTCCCTTCCTCTGGCCTGAACCTGGGTGTTCCACCAGGTTAATGCCTTGCCCTGTAATGAGCATGTGGCATATTTGATACGTTGACTATCGAGGCATCCACTAATGTCAATGACTGCCTCCATCTTTTCCAACCATCTGGTCAAGGCTATTGCTCCGCCTTTTCCATCGAAATCCCGGGGTTTGCAGGCCACAAATTCTTTGTAGGAACATCCCCGTTTAACCTGGTTGATTCCAACTTCGTTCCCAGCGTTATCCCCTACTCCATGGTTGTGTTGGCCGTTGGTGTTGTGATCATCGTGGAGAGGTTGGTTTAGCAGGGTGTCACTCACTTGGGTTACAATGGTTGGGATCAAAGTGGCTAGCTGCTGGGCAATCATAGCAGCTATGTCAGGGTTGTCGGTTCCCTGATTATTGCCAGTTGGAGCAGCACCTGCCCTTGATGGTCTGCCCCTACGCCTGTTCTGCGGGGCCTCACCCTCTTGGTTGGTTCTACGGTTAGCTCTCTTAGGTGCCATTTTCTAGACACAGACAGATGAATACTTTAGTTATCTTGAGATATATGCATGATTTCACTGTTAAATCCTAATAATCTATGCTTCAGTCCATCAAGATTATTATGTAGCCCAGTTTAAGCACATTCTTGGTATACCGGTGATGTTTATATATAGGGTTCCCCGCAGCGTTCCCACCACATCCACGATATACCTTGAACGACACTTAAACTAGTTACGTAACATCTCAATTTTCCTTAGCATTACTTCAAATAATAATGTTATGTATGTGTAGAGAGTATTATGTATCCCACTTTTATTTTAGCATTTAATAGTTATTGAAATGCCAAGTGGAGAAACGTCTCATAAGGTTAATTTAATGATTTGGAAATACCATAAAGGTTCTAAATAGGACAGGACTTGAGTATATGGTAATAATGTTTGATTACCCTTAACAGGATCTTACTAGAATTACGATTCTAGCACCCTAGGGTATAAAATAGAGACTTGTGATACTCATGATCGTTACCTTACGATAAGATTAGCCAGACTTCTCATGCATGGCGAATTGCAATTACGTGTGCACCCGTAATGGTAATTGCCTTGCATGATTACCCTTAGCTTTACTTACCCCAAGTTAACATCATAGTATTATTGAGCATAGATTATGTGATGTCCTTATGTCCATGAACCCATAGTATCCCATTAATAGCATGTAATAACAACTAGATTTCCAAGCACATAAGCACAATATATTTAAATGATAACTGTATATCCGTCATACTTTCAGGATTTCAGTCGTAACCATGATAGGGTCGGATTTAATATCCGAGATCAACGCTCCGCGTGATCACCTAAGTTCCCTTATGTTTAGATATTCCATAGAGGAAGACTAAGAGTAATGATCAGGTAACAAGCACATATGTATAAAATCAGGTATGTAGGAACATACTTGTATATTAAGTTCATAGACATAATACATTTGACCTATTTGCCTTGTAGATTTGTGTATTGACCATAGTTTATCACTCATCCCAGAAATCCCCAGGTAAGCATACCAGGTCTCGTAATGAGATATATGCGATATGCTTGCCTTAGCCCGAGGGCCTTTTGCCAGGAAATCCAGAATACAGGTGTCTATGTGTCCCACAAATCATGAAAGACATTTAGGTAAAATCAAATGCACACAATCCCTAGCATGCATTCTATATGAAGGTTCTTAGGTTATAGTCTAGGTCGAATTCTCCACCTAATTCTCTATAACCAAGGCTCTGATACCAATCTGTCACACCCCCGCTTATAGCGGAAACACGAGGATGCGACGGACGGGATCGTCATAACACTTGGTATAATTACAGAGATATAATACATGCAAACTTCTCGTGTCATGACGTCCCCCAACACAATGGTGACTTGTGTCGTGGTTAGTCAGTTTCACGACTATCATAGTCTTATTGATTCCAATACAAATCACACAATGTTCAAATATGAAAACAAATGACAAATAATACATATGCAATACTATTGAAATCCTGAGGTCTCTGCTAAGGCATCTGCACTAGCTATCCTCTTTGATTATGTTCACCTGAAAAGATATGCTCAAAAATGTCAACACATAATGTTGGTGAGTTCCGCAGGTTTAAATTGAAAACATGTAGTTGATGCTGTATAGAATTTGATATGGAATCATACTGTAAGCAAGACCCACATAACATGTGTTTTACAACCAAACCCTATGACGTTTATGCATATAAGTTCGACGGAATATATTCACCCATGGCCTGATTGCTGGCAGCTGTAGTTGGTAACTCACAAGTTAAACCGATCTGTCGAGGGTGGGGGTGTCAACCCAGTAGTACTACCAATACCTATCCGTTGGTTCCCAAACCCGGGAATTAATGGTTGTAAGAATCATAGAATAACACCATGTATGTATTAGAATATAAGAATAGTATCACATTGATTCCAAGTATGAAAATTGTATGTAAGATTGTACAGCATCGAAAACGGGTGAGCATACTTTTCCCCCAAATTTGAAAAACATTGAAACAATTATAAAAGCATAAAAAGGGGCCACGGAACTCACCTTGGATTGATGTAATGTATATGAATAGGAACTTCAAAGAATTAAGTAAGCACGATCAAACACGTTCAACACCTATTATTGATTTGTAATTTAGTCTTTAATACGAATGAATATATTTGGTAAGGTTCGGGTTGATTTGATTTAACACGTGTCACACACGCATTATATATATGTTACAATCTTTTTATATATTCGTATATGTTTTAATAAGTATTTATCAATAAATATTAAGTTTTACAAAATAATTATTTATATTTTGATTTCATTAGAAAGATTTCATAGGTGTATTTATATATTTTTAGGATTAAATATAAGAATAATGTGGTCTAATTATATAATTTATAATTATCCAATAATATTTATAAATAAGAATATTCATACTCATAGTATTTTGATTAATAAATAGGTATTAATTTATACCTTTGGTTCAAATATATATTTTATAAGAAATAACCCACAATTTCATAAATAATTTGTGGATTTATAAAATATTAATTTGTATTTAAAGATAATAAAGTGTCTATTTTTATAAAAATAATTATTTATAATATTTATAAATAATATTTATATGATTTTTGTGATTATTTCACAATTAACTTGATTTAGAGTTTATTTTATAAAAATAAGTATTTTTAATATTTTTAAATAATATTTTATAAAAATCTATTAAATTTTTTAAATAAAATAAATTTACAGGAAACTGTTTTGTAAGATTTAAAATAAGGGAAACTTATAAAATTTATTTTTATAATTTTTAGGAATTTTTCCATATTTTTAGAGTATTTATAAAGCTTTAAAAAAAAATAAAACAATAAAAAGGAGGTTGCCGGGTTCGAACCCGGGACCTCACACACACAAACACACAGCCCAAACCAGTGAACCAAAGGCCGCAGCCGCGGTAAGAATTGGTTTTTAATTTATATAAACTCAGTTAACCAAACGATCCCCAAATCAAGAACCCTAATTTCGGATTTGATCCAAATTGATGCCCAATTCGAAACTGTAAATGATTATATTCATGGGGCTTTTGTTCCCCATGATGAATCGAGTTTGATGATAGGTTTAATTACCTGTTTTGATATTCAAATCGTCAAGGTCGATTGAAGAACAGGCCGCGAACAATGTGGAATCCAAATGACGATCAAACGCTGATGATAATTCAATTAATTATGCAGGAAGGTTCGAATGATGCTAATGATCAAAAGCCCTCTGGAAATTTGGGTTTATAATGGTTTTAATCGGGATTTTGAAAGAGTTGCAGGTCCGAATGATGATGATGATCGAAGTGATGTATTTGTATGTTTTCAGATGAAATTGAATGGTGCATTCGATTGGGAATGGTTATGTGATCTTATATACACGATAAATTCGATTAATTAACTGTTTTAGTGCTCGATAGTGGTATTTTCTTGGCCGACAATCGACGAGTGGGTTAGGTAAAGTTAGGTCACTCCATTAATCAAATTAAAAGAGGAGATATGTTCGAATCTTGTTCTAGAACCGGTTGGTATGTTTAATTCGGGTTGAAATGGTGTGTTTTGGTGGTTTGATGATCGCCGGATTTTGGCCGGATGTTTGGCCGGCGGTGGGATCGACGGGGAAGGGGGGTTGGTTTGGGATATTTACAGAATGGTCCCTGGAGTTTCAAAACATTTTTATTTCATGTTTTAATCTTTTAAAACAAGTTTCAAAATTTACAAAACTAACCCTGAACTTTTTAAATTAAGATTAATAATTTCTATAAATTATTTTATTAATAGTAATATTATTAGTATTATTGTTTTCATTATTTTTATTATTATTATTATTATTATTATTATTATTATTATTATTATTATTATTATTATTATTATTATTATTATTAGTATTTTTATAATTATTTAACATCAACATATCAAACTCAATTATTTGTAAAATTAACTTTTAAAAAAATACGAGATGTTACATTTGCTTTCAGAGGAAAAAGAAGAAGAAGAAAACTCTCGGTTTTTAGAGAGAGAAAGGAAGAAAAAGCTGTAAAGGGTAAGTTTTTGTAATCTATGCTCGGTTTTAACCAAATTCACAGCTTTTTGACCGAAGTTCTTGGTGTTTAGTGCTTATTTTCGGGATTTAAGAGCAGAATTTGAAAGTGGGTCTCGGATTTGAAGTGTGTTGTTCGAAAGGCTGTTCAAGGTGAGTTACTAGAACCCCTCTTTTACGGGTTTTAAAGTGTTTGGGGCTATTATGCATACCAAGTAAACGTTTTCAGGTAAAAACCGTGGATTTACAGCTGTATGTTCGAAAATAATATATGTATGTATGTTTTCGTAAGGTTGGGTATTATACCCGTATGATCATATGCATGTATATGTGGGTCGGGTATGTTTTGGGAAGATGTATGGTTATGGATATGTTGAGTTCATGCTTAGAACCGTATGTGAATGCTTAGAATTAAGTGATATGATGTTTGGGACTGGAAACGACTTAGAATTAAGAACAGACTGCTAATAAGCCTGTATTCTATGCCTTAGAAAAATTCGAGGTGATAAGTCTCAATAGTGCTCATGAGTCCCAACAGTACTTATGAGTCTGAAAAATAATCTAAGTATGGGGTCATAAGTCCTAACAGTACTCATGAGTCCCAATAGTGCTCATGAGTCTGAAAATTTAAACTAAGTAAAAGGTGAAAAGTCTGAACAGTGGTCGTATGACCAGAAAATTTTTCTAAGTATAAGGTGAGAAGTCTAACAGGGCTCATACGCCCAACAGGGCTCATACGCCCAACAGGGCTCATACGCCCAACAGGGCTCATACGCCCAACAGGGCTCATACGCCCAACAGGGCTCATACGCCCAACAGGGCTCATACGCCCAACAGGACTCATACGCCCAACAGGGCTCATACGCTCAACACTTAGAAATTTTTAGGAATTTTTTGGGAATCTGGATTTCAGGGATTTGACCAAGGTTGACCAAGGGCCATTTAATGATGATGTTCTGTGCACGAAATGATCAGTAATGATTGACCCTTGTTATTATTACTGATATTATTACCAGTAGTTTATTATTATTGACAATATTATTATTATTATTAATTTAATATTGTTGAACATGAAATGTACATATGATGAATATTATGATTTGTATGTAAGTGAGTGATACGTTATCTTTCTTCGTTTAACTGTTTTAAAACTTACGTATTATGTTTTATAATACATATTGTATGACTTTACATGGGGTAATGTATGAATGCACGAATTAATGAACGCAAAGTATTATGTAATGAAGTGAAAGATAATGATAAAGTACAAACGAATGAATACGATAAAGTACGAAACGAACGAACACATGAAATAATGAACGGATGAAAGGCTTGCAAGCAAGTGCGTGAGGTGAGCGACTCTGTGTCGCAACAGACTTGAAGAGGTCCTTGTCGCGTACTACGGTATTGCAGGAGACAGGATCCAGATGAATGATAGTAAGAATGGCTTGCAAGCAGAAGGAAAGGAGGTTCACGACTCAATGAGAGTTGTTAGCTCAACTGTGTGTGTGTTATAGCGTGCGATTTTGGCCTACCTCATGTGAATTGTGTAGCGTGCGATTATTGGCTAACCCATGAGATGGCGTGTGATATTGGCTAAACCCCGAGAGAGCTCTCACACACACAGGAGGGAGTCGGTCTTGGTGACCTCTCCGTTGGTGCGATTTGTGCGATATGCACGGTGGAACTGATAAGGGGACATAGACACAGTGGGAGTTCAGTTTTGGTAACTGCTCTGATACGTGCGATGTGGTATTACTGTGTGCTATATAGCGTGCGACGATGGCCTACCTCATGTGGATTATGTAGCGTGCGATTTTGGCTAACCCATGAGATGGCGTGCGATTTTGGCTAAGCCCCAAGAGTTCTCACACACAGAGAGAGTTGGTTTTAGTGACAACTCTACTGGTGCGAATTGCACGAGATGAGATAGTGAGGTGAGCAACTTCGTGTTGCAACAGACTCGGTTGAGTAATCAAAAGTAAAAGGGTGAAGAAATGAATGAATGAACGAACGATGACGAAGCTAATAATAATAATTATTATTATCTGTATGTATGTATGATGTATGCTCACGAAACGAAATACCATAATAAGAATGAATCGGGATCCTTGTCATTCGACCTCAGTAATCATGACTGTGTGCCATGAAGAGGGTAAATTATGACCGGATCTAGATGGAAGTGAAAGATAGAGAATGAATGAAGGTTAAAGATAAAGAACGAAAGCTAACGAATGAAATCAAAGATAATAATAATATTATCTATGTGTACGTACATCGTGTGACCGCATTTATGTAAAGAACGGTTTAATGAAAGAAAAGTATATTTTATTATATAAACTAGAACTCACTCAGCGTCGCTGACTTTCCTATGCATAATAGTTGGCAGGTATTTTGGTTGATGCTGAGGAGTTGCAGGCATGGATGCATAAGCTACTGGGAGCGTTTTTGTAAGGCCCCGATCCCGGGCACCTCACAGTTGGTCGTCATTACCCATAAAATTATACATTTAATACAACTTAATAAAAACCATGCAGCGGAAACTTTAAATTTCACTATAAATGCTTTTGTAAAGTAATACAACACTCGTTACAAAATATCATTTGTTTGCATTACAATACAAAAACGTTAACAAAAGAATGCCATCCCAAAAGAGCTGAGTAGCCGCCTCGTGCCATCCTCAGCAACACTACCTGCCAACTGGAAAACACATAAAAGTCAGCGTTGCTGAGTGAGTTCTAGTTTTGTAATAAAACATACTTTTACTTATTTAAAAGTATCCTTTCGTGCATGCGTTCATACATCATACGTACACAGAGATAATATTCGTTATTATCTTCATCATTCGTTATTCATCGTTATTTTTAACTTCTCGTATGGATTCTGTCAGGCTTTTACCCACTTCATAGCACTTGGCTATGATTACTGGGGTCGAATGACAAGAATTCCGTTCATACTTACTTGCACGCATTGAAAGGTGAATTGTACCAATACCATATGCTACACCCCGATCGTTATTAGCTACCGGGCCGTAGTCAACATATGACGGGAAATCGTATGCCACGGTACTAGAGGTAAGCGGTAGAGGTACCATGACCATGGTCAATCACAAAGAAGGACCAATCGCGTTATTCAATGCTTGCAAGACATAATTCGTTCGTTCATTAATGCATGTATTCATCATCATTCTTCTTTTCGTTCATTCATTAATATATGCATTCGTCATCATGTTCCTTTTTCCGTTCATACTTACTTGCACGCATTGAAAGGTGAATTGTACCAATACCATATGCTACACCCCGATCGTTATTAGCTACCGGGCCGTAGTCAACATATGACGGGAAATCGTATGCCACGGTACTAGAGGTAAGCGGTAGAGGTACCATGACCATGGTCAATCACAAAGAAGGACCAATCGCGTTATTCAATGCTTGCAAGACATAATTCGTTCGTTCATTAATGCATGTATTCATCATCATTCTTCTTTTCGTTCATTCGTTAATACATGCATTCGTCATCATGTTCCTCTTTCATTATCTTTCGCTTTACGATACATAATACTTCATTAGTTCATTTCTTGTTATTCGTAAAGTCTCAGAAAGATAAGCATACACAATCACAAGGAACATACACACTCATCATGCATACTCATCATACATTCATCATCATACATTCATCATCATACGTAGCATCATACCATACTTAACAGCATACATTGCATCATACCATACTTAGCAATATTTTAATAATATTGTTAACAATAATACACTAATAATAATATTAGTAACAATAAGGGTTAACCATAATCATCATTACATGCATGAAACATCATCATTTATTAACCCTAGTCAGCCCTGGTCAAAACCTCGAACTTCGGTATTTCAGGAAATTTCTGAAAAATTCTAAGTGTCCTAGGCGTTTGAGCCCTGTTGGGCGTATAAGCCCTCTGGCCGTATGAGCACTATTGGGCGTAAGAGTACTGCTGGACTTTTCATTTTACACTTAGATTTATCATCTGGTCATACGACCACACTGTTGGTCGTATGAGCACTATTGGTCGTACCATCCCTGGACTTGAGAAATATATTCTGATCATACGACCACTGTTGGTCGTATGAGTCCTGTGGGTCTCTTCATCATACTTAGAAAATTTCATCACATAGTCATACGACCACTGTTGGTCGTATGAGTCCTATTGGGCCAACACTTAGAAATATAACTTGGTCATACGACCACACTGTTGGTCGTATGAGTCCTATTGGACTTTTCAATACTTAGAAAATTATCACCTGGTCATACGACCACACTGTTGGTCGTATGAGGCCTACTGATTTCAACACTTAGAAAAATATTCTGGTCATACGACCACACTGTTGGTCGTATAACCACTGGTGGACTCATCAGCTTGTTCTTATTTATTCTAAGTCCAATTTCAGACATATTTGCAACCTGTTCATGTGTCTAATCTATAATCCAAGCCCCAAACATCATAATGCCTAGTTCTAAACATATACACATGATTCTAGGCATAAATCTAGCATAAACATAAACATGCATACATTCATTTCATACGGGTATCATCCCAAACTTTACAAAAACATATATATATGCATTTCCAGCCCCAAAACGTTTAAAAGTCAGTAAAAAGGGGTCTAGAACTCACCTTAATTTGTCTTCGGGTTTTTGGATGCCCTTTCTTAACCTCCCAGTCGTTTCTACACCTAAAACACACACACACAGTGCAACCCGAACACAACACACACATAAGAACATGCATTTCTCGGTTTCTTAGCCCAAACACAACTTAAAAACATCAATTCTTACCTTGAATCCGATTTCTTCCTCTTTCTCTCTCTAAGAATCGAAGTCCCTGCTGTTTCTCTCTCTAAAAAACCGATGCAAAGAAATGTGCAGGAGGTAATGGGCGACCATGCCTTCCTTTTGTACAAAATAAATAATAACTTTGCCCATTTGGCACTTTTGGTCCCTCCTTTTTAGTTGCTTTTCTTTTCTTTTCTTCTCTTCCTTTTTCTTTCATTTCTTGCTAAAAATACGGGTGTTACAGTTTTGAGGCTGGCATCCATATTTTGACATGTCATTGTATTTTTAGATGAAAAGAATGTTGTAATGAAATAAATGACATGTTTTTGTTATTAATGAATGTTTTTAAATTCCGCTGCAAAGTAAACGTACGTTTTGAAATGTTTTATGTGCGATGATAGACCAGCTGTGAGGTGCCCGGGAACGGGGCCTTACACATAATTTAAATTAACTCTTTACATATGTGTATATTAATTATCACATATTTTTAACTTTGTTTTTATATGTGTAAACTAATTTTACATATGCGTGTAAATGAACTATTTACATACTTCTAACTTTGTTTTACATATGAGTATATTACTTAGTGTATAGTTATAACTTATGTGTAAATTATATAAGTAAATTAACTAATACAATGAATAATTTTTGACATATATCTAAATTAACTAATAGAGTTCATAATATTTAATGGTACTTAATCTGCAGATGATTTTAATTTTCACTGACTTAGAATTATAAGATATAGTTCTAAAGTTAGGAATTGAAACTATAAATGGCGCACATGGTTCGGAAATGAGATATTTCTAGCAATTTGTTATAGGAAATCAAGTAACTTGAAGTCTAGATTTTAAAGTCTGGATCAAATTAATTTTAACTTCATAATATAATTCTTGATTAAAAGTAAGAAAAAAACAATGTGAATAATAGAAAGAAATTTTAATAATTCTTAGGACTTAATTTGCAGAACAATCAACAAGTATCGGCCCAAATTATAACATGCTTAAAGCAATAATCATTAGTCTATATGGTATCATAAGAATAAATTAAAAGATAGAAACACAAGATCAATGAATAGATAAAGAAAATACCACGTAGTCGAGACCGCTAATTTCTTTTTTCCGTTGAATATCACAACAATTTTTCCATAAGCATTTGCATTTTTATTCCTTTTTCTATTTTTCCGTTGAATATCACAACAATTTCAAAGTAATACAATATGCCTAACATAGATAGGAAAAAAAACAGAAGTAACAAACGACTCAAAAGAGGAACACTAAATAAACAAATGGCTCAAAAGATAACAAACATGTCATCTAATTTTGAATTAAGTATGTATATGTCTAAATTTGTTTTACATATGTACATATTAGTAATTTACATATGTAACTATGATTATAAACGTATATGTAAAGATGTTTTTTACATATATGAACACATGCTATTCAAAAATACATGAAATTTAATCATATCAAATTTAATTTAACCAACTAAAATACATGAAATGTTTCTTTTATGGAAATTGATTGATTCAAAAGCAAAGGTTTCATCATCAAATCAATGAATAAGTAAAATAGTAATTAATGTAAATAAATAAAATCACTGAAGATGATTAGTTAACAAACCAATAATAATGAAAAGAGCGATTCATAATGGAAATCGAATATATAAATTACGCGTTATCATTTTCTCATTACAATTAAAAACATTCACCTATAATAAAATCAAGATAATAGAGCTTGGAGTTGCATTACATGTCTTCAGCATGATGATGTAATCAAATATTTGACGGAAAAAATATACATGATGAAGCTTTGCCTGTTTTTGTCGATTAATCGTCTTCCCTATCCTTGCGAGAAACATTTTCAACAAAAGGGAATGATAATCTTTGATTTTAAACAAAGAAAATCAACTCCTCTAAATTCGTGATAT
The DNA here is from genome assembly GCA_024085815.1 of Flaveria linearis. Classification (NCBI taxonomy): domain Eukaryota; kingdom Viridiplantae; phylum Streptophyta; class Magnoliopsida; order Asterales; family Asteraceae; genus Flaveria; species Flaveria linearis. Next base: position 77,344,289 of record CM044005.1, read on the forward strand.
TAATTTTGACTTAGTTTGATTTCTTCCTCTATAAAAATGGAAAAAAACTAAGTTGCTAAATAAAAAGGAGTTAAAATAGGCAGTTACAACTTAAATTGTAAATTACAATAATACCCTTTATTAATAAAATAAATAAAAGTAAAGTATATTTAAATCAACGGATGATATTGGTTCTCGCGGTTCTGACGATTTTTAAAATTTCTGAAAAGATCCTGACCCTATATATATATATATATATATATATATATACACACTATATATACTATATTATAATACACGAAGGATGGACGACGATCAAAGTTAAGAGATTTGAATCTTTTATGCATAACGTACAATTTAAAAACAATCATTTATGAGGGCAATATAGACAATCTAACCATGCAATAAAAGGTGAAATTCAAATACATTTACAAATTGATCCCTTTATTTGTATAGAATTTCATATTAACCTTGCTAAAAACATGGTAACTAATTATATTTACACATTGATACCTTTAATTGTTAATAATTTAAAATTCCGGATGTTGTTAGATCATTATACATAAATTACAAAATGTTTATTTTACAACTAACAACAAGAAATTACGGATTTAAAAATAAAATCTTACCAATACAAACTAAATACATTCCAGCTTATAAAGTGTTTACCAAAACATTTCGAATTATTAATTTTACAACTATAAATGAGTATTTCAGCATCTTACCACAAATGTCATATTATGTCGGTTGTAACGCCCCTAAATTTCCCGAAGACAAGCCATTTAATAATAATGGGCTTTTAAGGGTTAAATTAAGAAATAAGGATAAATTGGTGGGCTATGGATCAAATTAGCCTTAATGGACTATGTGTTGGTGGGTTTAAGGGCCCTAATCAGCCCTTAAACAATGCATGATCAGATTCATTTCAACATTATCAACCCTAGCCACCAAGTTCGTAGAGAGAGAAAGTAGAGAGAGAAAGTGGTGAAATCTCAAGATTTGAGCTTGAAGGGTTGAAAGATTGAAGGTCTGGGTGATTGGAGCATCAAATCCTAAGAAAGGGGCAACAAAAACAGGTAAGAATCGACCTCTAATGCCTTCTGTAGATCAAACCCGGATTCTAGGGTTTTGGGGTTTTAAAAGTCTCAAAGAAACACATAAAGGTCAAATTTTTACGTATGAAAACGTGTAAAAATGTTAGAAATGGTTTCATGGAAGGTAAACCAAAGATTTGGACGTAAAAAGTTAAGATTTGGGTTAAAAACGGGCTGGTTCGTCATTGATATGCATCCAGCGAAACTGTGCCCCGATCCAGCGAAACTGTGCATTCATTCAGCGAAACTATGCAGCGAAACTAAGAGAAGTTCCAGCGAAACTACAGTTTCGCTGGGGCGAAACTACAGTTTCGCTGATAAGTTCGCCAGTGCCCAGGTTGACCAACGAAAGTTGGGCGCTCAAGACAGCGAATCTGCCCAGCGAAACTGGCAGCGAAACTGCCAGCGAAACTGTGAGTGAAATATGAGGAAAATGACGTTTTTGTGTATTAACTTTCGTGCAGCTAGAGTATTCGGACTATAGCTTAAGTAACTTAGGATTGAGGCTATTTGCTAAGTTCAGGTGAGTTCTAGATCCCCTTATTTAAACGTTTTTTCATGTTTTTGGGGCTATTATGCATAGTAACCATATGGTGTTTTAACAAGAAGATGCAATTCTTTTCTAAAGAAAAATGTGACAATTAAATAGATACGGTTACGTGTTATGATGACTAGTACTTGGTATGTTGTGTACTTAATAAGCTAAGTATTATATATATTAAGTGAAAGATAACACTAATGAGAAGTGGAACTTAACAAATGTTACCCCCAGGCCCGTTTGATGATGAAAAGTCTTGCAAGCACTATGATAGACTTCACTTATGTGAGTCTCACGTATGATGACGGATCCGTATTCATGAGCGGGCTGAGTGCCTTGCGGTGTGGATCAACTGTCAGGGGTAGCTACCATGAAAATGTATACCGACAGGGATCGATCAACTGTCGGGGGTAGCTACCATGAAAAATGTGTACCGACGGGGATTGACATTCGTTGTCAATCAAAATGGAGCTCTTGCCTTGTGCAATCTCGCTTATGATGAAGTGAAAACATAATGAAAGAACAAAAGATAATGAACGTGTTTAATATGATGCAAGTAATGTTTTGAAGTATGATGTATGCGTGTTCATTATATGGAGGATAAAAGCTTATATTTTCTTATTTATATAAAAGCAGAACTCACTCAGCGTAGCTGACTTTTTATGCATAATAGTGGACAGGTAAGCGCTGATGCTGAGGATGGCACCACGAAGCTACTTGGGGAGATATGGATGATATTCCAGTTAATGAAGTCTTTATTGTAATTAATGAATAAGGGATATGTTTTGTTTACATTTAAAGGACAAATGTACGAGTACAATGGGGTTTTTAAGTTTTAAATGAATGTCTAATTATTTTCCGCTGGAATGTTTTGTTATTAAACTAATTTATGCTATGAATTGCCAACTGTGAGGCTTCCCGGGAACGGGGCCTTACATCGGTAAACACAAAAAACTATAATTTGTAAAACCATCAGCTTCATTTTTGTTACTTTAGACCTGAAAAAAATAATTTACGTAATTTAATAAAACCAAAATATTAAGCAAAAAAATATAAAATATATACCTGTTTCCCGCAAATGTCGCAACATTTATCCATAAATGCGAATAGTAATGCTGCAATTTTGCAAACCCAGTTACAACAAATCTGAAGGATAGTTTTTAGCTAATAATATTTATCCAAATTTTAAAAATATATAATATAAACCTTTTATCCTTAAATCTTGGTAATTTTATACCACAAAACCAAGCAGAGATGCTGCATAACTTTAAAAATAATATGCAAAGCTAAAATACATACACAATTACACATACCTCTCAACTTAATTTATTTGAAACTAAATACAGTCGACCATATAAAGGGTTTACCAGCAGCTTTATTTTCTTACTTGAATCCTGAAAAAATTAAAATGTATTACGTAATTTAATAAAATCAGAAAATTAACTGAAAAAATATAAAAAACTACATACCTGTTACCCGCAAATATAGCAGCTGTTATACCAAAATGCGAATAGAAATGCTGCAATTTTTACAAAACCAGTTACAAAGATTCGGAATAATATTTTTAACTTACAAATATTTACCCAAATTATAAAAATATGAAATATTTACCTTTTATCCTTAAATGTTGGTAATGTTATACCATAAAATCTTACAGAAATACTTCATAACTTAAAAAATAATATGTAAAACTAAAATACATACACATACCTCTGTAATTAAGTTCTGTGAATACTGTGACTTTAATTCACAAAATACGAGTATAAATGAGAATACATGTTTTATGTTGCATTACATAAAATAGAACCATAAAATCATAAATATCGGGTACATACTTCTTTCAATGAGAATACATGTAAATATAAAATATACCTTATCTTAAAACAATTAATATAGATAAATAAATACAAGATAACTCATTTCTTAAAAACTAAAATATTTGTTTATAAATATAGTACAAGTAATAAAATATTAAATATAACTATAATAAAACATGAAACATATACACATACCTCATATGAATATGAAACAATTTAACAGATTAAAAAGTATTTAGTATATAACATACACTAATTTTATCTAAATCCCCCAAAAAAAGTTATATAAGCACTATAATACATTAAGATTAAACCATAGTTTTCAAATATTAATGCAAGTATTATGTTGTTATTGTTTTATATAATAAAATATAAACATAATCAGATTTTATTGTAATAATTTTTTTTTAAAAAGATTTTAATGTACCCTTTTTATGTTACTTCAATTGGTTTTAAATTTACACCATATGGTAAAGATGGATAAACTTAAAACCTGAAGATATTTTATAAAAAATACAACCATTTACATAATATCATTAATAACAAACCAAACAACAGACCTATTTGCAGGGGAATCCCTAATTCGGTTGTATAGCAGGCGCCAAAAAATTATTCAAATACCCAAATATCAGCCTATAAATACATACCAGCACACACATTTTAAAATCGATATAACTGACCATGGATTTAGATGCTGCAAACATACGTGCATACCAACCGTTTAAGGAATCACCTCCAGAGCCTCTGCATACTGATATCAACAAATCAAAGGTACAAACATCAAATTTTTTGATTGAATTGAGAGAATAATACGATTTAATACCTTTTTTAATTGTATATTATCTGGTGTGCAGGTTGTTTCTCACAACAATGTTGTTTTTGTACTTTTTAGTGTTGTTTTAATTTTATATATTATTATGGTTGTAATTGTTTTTTAAATCAGGTTGAGGATGAACATATAGTGCAGAATATTGCAGATCTTGATGGTGATTTAAAGGAACCTAATCATAATAAGGTGAATGAGTTCCATTTGTTTTATGTTTAGGGTTTACTTTGTAAATTAACTATATTTTTCAACATCATATTTTTTGTATACATGTTGATAATAATACTGAAAAAAGTGTTGAGATCATTTGTTGTGGTGCAATGTTTAGTCCCTACAAATCAGATCTTCAACGTGAATTTAGTGAGGAGGTATTAATTATACTATTGTTTTTGTTTTTTAAATGATGTATACTAACTATTTTATTTTTAAGGACCGTATGTTTGAAGCCAAGGCTAGGCTATTGGAAAACAAAAAGGAGAATCAAGAGGCTAGATGATTGGAATTGGAGTGAGGTTATTGAGTTAGATGGTCCAGATATCATTGACAAAGAACATGAACTAGAAGACATAGCATGTTCAGCCAAGAAACATAAAATAAGGATTAAAGTACCTCGTGTGACAGTGTAGAAGCGAACTAGACCTCATCTTATTTAGGCTTATGTTTAAACATCGTAATTTAATTTTGTTTCTTTGTTTTTTGCATGTTTAATTAGTATAATAAATGTTGTATTTGTTTTACAAGCATATCTCATGCTATGTAAGTAAACAAATCTATCATATATATGAAAGTTGTTTCTTATTTGTTTCAATATTTATTTATTTATTACATTAAAGCATTAATTTTTTCTTAATGATGTAGGTTAAATGTTATAAATTGTATAATATAAAAGTCTTTTAATTATTGGTATTAAGTTGGATAATATTACAAATTAGTGCATAATATATTGTTATGGTACAATAATTATTATATATAATTCAGTGATCAAAATATTATTTAACTTTAATTAAATAGGTCATAAAACACCTAATTAGTTTGTTATTTAAAACAATGTTATTATCATAAATAAAAAGTTCAAAACTATCTGGATTGATTATATTTTTTTAATCGGCAATTGATAATTATATTAATTACACTATCTTAATTCACATCAATTATAACCACAACTATGCTTAGTTAGTTAGTGGCAACCTCATAACCCTAATTATGATTCCGTTTTTAAGAAAAAAAAATAAAATTATACGATCATATTTAATATGTTGTATATTTTTTTACATGTAATGCGAATAAGTTTTTTTTTAAATAATGTTTTTCAATGAGTAAGTAGGTATTGTTAGAAGCTTTAAAGACTTATAATATTTATAAACTAATGATTTTAGGATGTTTATTCGGTTCATAAATTAAATTCAAACATGAAATTTAATTACGATAACAATTATCACTAATAACAATAGCTTGAAATTTTAAAGCTAGAAGTTGTTGCAGCGTTTATAGGGTTGATTAGTTACTTCCTAAGTTTTAAAAATTCCCATATTTCCGGATTAATTAGCATTTATAATCCGGATTTGTTGATTATACTAGATACAATTTATCTTAATTCACATTAAACATTCGCCTAAAACTATGGATTAACAGGGTTTATCGTAATTTACAAATAAAAATTTGTTCCTATTTTCCAGGGACAGTATTCGTGATATCCTCATCTATATATACAATTCCCAACCGAAGTATATTGGTGTTTTTGCTTTTGAGCTTTGTGTTCTTATAAATCATTCTTCGATTTGTTAAAGGTATGTTTAACATATTTTGATTTATTCTGTGAATTGTATGTTGATTTTCATATGCATATTTGGATTAGTTGTGTTGGGATAACATCTAAACTCATGTATCTATATTTTCAGGTATTTTGCCTGATAATTATCTTCATAGTTTTCACAGAGGTATGTATTTTTAACAAAGTTTTAATTAACTCTGTGAATAGTATGTTGATTTCATTTGCATTATTTGATTGATTATTTTGGTTAACTTCTAAAGTCAAGTATCTATAGGTTCAGTTATTTTGCTCGAAAATTATCCTCTTAGTTTTCTCATACTTATGTATTTTTAATATAGCTTGGTTTGTACCTTAGTTTATATAGAATTTATATTATAGTGTTATTTATTATGTTTACTGTTATAAATTTTTGGATATGTTTATCATGGTATACGCATACAGATTATAAAAGATAGGCACACACAACTACACAAATACACAATCATACACAGAACTACATAAACATACAAAATGCACAAACACACAAATAAGACACAAAGCATTAACAATATCAAATATAGCTATACTTTAAACCACTTGATGTACAATTAAAAGGAGATAATCATATCAACACACAATCTCAGATATCATCATATTAATACCAAGTATAGAGACTGTACTAAAAACATTTGAAATCCAATCATACTAACAGTTAATGAAGCATAGACGGAGACCAGATTCCTAACCTCTCTGATGGAAGTCGGACAAGCACATCTAAGGAGTTAAACGATCAGTATGATTGTTTAATACCGTAATACGAATTCGCAAGTATGACACACACATCAACCATAATAAATACACATAAAATAATCAAATAGTTATTAAAAACTAACAACAACCAAGTGATAAAATAGTACCTACCTATTGTCCAATGAATCAAACCAGTGAGCAGTTGATTTTCGGTTCATGTCGGAAACTTAACAGTGAAAGTACTTTCTAAGGGTCTAAGGATTAGATGACTTACAGTGAATTGGATCCCATTACAGTTATCTTTCAGAGCTAAAACCAACCTCAAGCTGCATCAAACGTCTAATCTACATCAATGAAATTAATAATCAATTTAGAATAATTTTTGTAAAACATATAGAATGAATGTTACAATAACAAAATCAAGAAACAAAATAACCAACATACCTGTAATATGACTAACATGGCACCTGTCGTCTAAGATTAATGTAGTTGAAGTGATCAGAGCACATGATCGATCCCATACAACTAAAAACCATAATCTTAGAGAAGTGAAACTTCCCTAAATAAAATATCTCATATTCGATAACCAAATACCTAAAACAACCATATTATCACCAATTATAGCAACACTCATAAAATATTTAAAATCCAATCATACTAATAGTTAACGAAGCTTAGACGGAGGCCAGATTCCTAACCTCTCTGATGGAAGTCGGACAAGCACGTCTAAGGAGTTAAACAATCAGTATGCAACGTACTTTATCGTGATACTAATTTTTCAAGTATGACACACACATCTAACAACGATATCATAATATCAAGCACAATCATATAAACAAGGAAATCATACGATCCTTCATATTAACATCACATGTGTTGAGTGTGATAATACCAAATGCTTCAAACATGTTATCACAATAACTATAAGTTAACAGAAAGTTAACATTTCCTCATACATAGTTCCCAACAACATACACTTATGAGAGACACAACTACACAAATACAAAATCAAACACAGAAAGTTAACACAAGCAAACCCTAAATGGAATAAATCCTGGCCGAGTACACATAACCCAACAACATAAAATTATAAGACACATGACTACTTTTCACACACAATTCACAAACATACACATAAGACACACACATTATCCATACCAACTAGATTAAACGATATATTAAACAAAATTTTAATTATTGTATAGTTTTAATACACTTAACCCATGAAGATCACATTGTAAGATTTAAATTCAAGACACACATAACTACACAAATAAACAACCATACACAGAACTACATAAACATACAAACTGCACAAACACACAAATAAGACACAAAGCATTAACCATATAAAATATAGCTATACTTTAAACCACTTGATGTACAATAAAAAGGAGAAAATCATATCAAGCACAATCACATCTAACAAGGATATCATAATATCAAGCACAATCATATAAACAAGGAAATCATACGATCCTTCATATTAACATCACATGTGTTGAGTGTGATAATACCAAATGCTTCAAACATGTTATCACAATAACTATAAGTTAACAGAAAGTTAACATTTCCTCATACATAATTCCTAACAACATACAATTATGAGAGACACAACTACACAAATACAAAATCAAACACAGAAAGTTAACACATGCAAACCCTAAATGGAATAAATCATGGCCGAGTACACATAACCCAACAACATAAAATTATAAGACACATGACTACTTTTGTAACACCCGTAAATTTTATTAACAGGAATAAAAGAATAAAAGTAAAATACAAGTATCTTTCAAAAAAAAAAAGAACAAAAGAATCACAAGTGAAGGGGGCCAAAGTGTAAAATGGTACAAAAAGTCAAATAACATAATATATATGGGTATGGTCACCCATATCAACTTTTCACCTGCTTTCTTTCGAACAAAAGAAGAAAAAGAAAAGAGAAAGAACAGAAACTCTCGGACTTTGAAGGAGAACAAGAAGAAAACCGGTTTCAAGGTAAGAATTAGTGCTTTTATGTTGATCTTAGTCAACATATGCCTCGGTTAAATGCTTATGTGCGTTCATGTATGTTCGAGTGTGTGTTTTAGACACATTTAGGCGTCCGAATCTTTGGAAAAGCCCAAGTTGAGGAGTTTGAACTTGGAAGCAGCAAAGGTGAGTTTCTAGACCCCGTATCTCACATGTTTTATAAACTTTTAGGGCTGGAAATACATGTAAAAATGTTTTATACTTATTATGAAAGTTGCCCGTATGTGCATGCGTATGTATGTTAGGGATTTATGTTATGATTCATGTTTACTATGGTGTGATTGTGCTTAGAACAAGGTAATATGATATTTGGGACTGAGAACAGCTCAAAAATATGTGAACAGGCTGCTAATACGCCTACACAAGGCTCATGAGTCTGAATTCTAACTTAGAAAAACTAAGTGCAGGGTAATAAGTCCAAATAGTGCTCATGAGTTTGAATTCTGACTTAGAAAAACTAAGTGCAGGGTAATAAGTCCAAATAGTGCTCATGAGTCTGAATTTTGACTTAGAAAAACTAAGTGCATGGTAATAAGTCAAAATAGTGCTCATGAGTCTGAATTCTGACTTAGAAAAACTAAGTGCAGGGTAATAAGTCCAAATAGTGCTCATGAGTCTAAACAGTGCTCATATGTCTGAAATAATGACTAAGTATAAGGTGATAAGTCTAAACAGTGCTCATGAGTCTAAACAGTGCTCATATGTCTGAAATAATGACTAAGTATAAGGTGATAAGTCTAAACAGTGCTCATGAGTCTAAACAGTGCTCATATGTCTGAAATAATGACTAAGTATAAGGTGATAAGTCTAAACAGTGCTCATGAGTCTAAACAGTGCTCATATGTCTGAAATAATGACTAAGTGTAGGGTGATAAGTCCAAACAGTGCTCATATGCCTAAGGTGAAAAAGTTTCTAAGTGTAGGATGGTGAGTCTACATAGTGGTAAAAAGTCCAAATAGTGCTCATGCTTCCCAACAGTGCTCATGTGTCCAACACTTAGAATTTTTTTCAGAAATTTTCTGGGAATCTGGATTTCGGGGATTTGACCGAGGTTGACCAAGGGCCATTTAATGATGATGTTTTGTGCACACAATGATGATTAATGATTAACCCTTGATTATTGTTACTGATTTTATTATCAGTATTTTATTATTGTTAATAATATTTTTATTTTAGTATTGTTAAGTATGTACTGGCATGATGAAGAATGACTAAAATTTAACGAAGAGCATAATCATTAATAAGTAAAATATTAATGATAAAGGGAAATGGAACGTAAAGTGGAAGATAATGAAAGAGGAACATGATGAATAAATGCATGCATTAATAAATGAACGAATGAATGTAAGAAAGGCTTGCAAGCAAATGAATGGAGGTGCACACCCCTGGCGGGTGTTAGCTCAACTGTGATGCGGGTTAGCTACCCCGAAGGATGCACACAGGGTCAATCTTTGAGATTGATAATGAGGTGAGCAACTACATGTTGCAACAGACTCGGTTAGCAGGCAATCATGTGATTGCCACTGAGGTGAGCAGCCGTGTGCTGCAACAGACTTGGCTAACGTACGATAGAATGAAAGTTAAAGATAAGTGGTGCATGTACTTACCTCAGGTGATTGGATCAGCTTCGTACACAATGTTCGTGGTTGATCACCACAGGTCCAGCACCAGCTTCGTGCACAATGTTCGGGGTATTGTACATGATTCCAGAATTAATGAAATGAACGTACGAAAGAATGTAATGAATGTATGAATGAAAGAAATGATCGTACGTATGTAATGAATGAATGAATGAAATGAATTTACGAATGTATGTGGTGTATGAATGAATGAAAGTGAGATACGTACGAATGAAAGAAAGAATATGAAGAATATGAATGTTAATGATGAACGGCACATGAACGGAAGCTAATGAATGAACGATGAAGATAATAATAATATTATCTAAGTGTACGTATGTTGTATGATCGCAAGTATGTAAGAACGGTTATAATAAATGAAAAGTATGTTTTATTACAAAAATAGAACTCACTCAGCAACGCTGATGTTTTATGTATTTCCAGTTGACAGGTAGTGTTGCTGAGGATGGCGCAAGGCGGCTACTCAGCTCTTTTGGGATGGCATTCTTTTGTTAGATGCTTTTGTGATGTAATATAGCAATAGATATTTTGTAATTGATGTACGTTGTATTAACTGGCAAAAGCATTTACTTTAAATTGAAAGTAAAAATTTAATATTCCCGCTGCATGGTTTTTAATAAGTTAATGTGAATATATGTTTTATGTGCGATGATAGGCCAGCTGTGAGGTGCCCGGGAACGGGGCCTTACAAGTTGGTATCAGAGCAAAAGTTTAAGTAAAATGGGTAAATTTTCAAAATGAACCTAAACTTAAATTGAAAATGGGACGGAATGGGAAGAATGCCAAACGGAGTAGCTGCGTGCCATCAGGTATTTTTCTTAAAGTTAACCGGTATTATGTGCGCATGTTATGTGTTTATTGTTACTATTAGATTTAGATGCTAATGTAGTTAGGACAGGTAATGCTCGGGGTGCGAAGAGTAAAGTAAGTGGCTAATCACAACTGGCCACTGTAATTAGGGACTCACTATACTTGACATAAACTGAGCTATATCCTTGAATGACTGTTTTGGTGTTTGAATCTTATAGTGCTTAGGAAATGGCTGGGAAGAAACCTACCAAAGCTTCTAGAGGTAGAGTTAGACCGCGTATGACCAGGAGCAGTGCTAAGGCTCCTAAGACGACCCCCGTGAACCCTGAGGTTCCTGATCGGACTGAAGGAAATGAGAATGCTAGCCTGAATGCCTCAGCTAGGGAGGCGATTGCTGATGAGGTACACCAGGTCTTACAGGCAGTTATGCCATCTGTAGTGACCGATGTTATTCGAGCTGTGAGGAACGAGGAGAGAAAGGAGAAGGAGGACAGGAGAGGGTCAACTGGGAAGGAAAGCAAGGGAGGAGAGGAACGACCGGATCCTGAGATAGTAGTATCTGATGAGGAAGGGGATGATGTAGTAGGGGTGACGACCAAGGGATGCAGTTATGGGGCATTTCAGAGGTGCAAGTCCCCCGACTTTCGATGGCAATGGCACTGCTGCAACCGCTCACCGATGGGTAAGGGAGATGGAAGCGGTACTCTAGATCAGCGAGTGCCGTGAGGATCAGAAGGTGAAGTTTGCCACCCACTCCTTTACTGACTCAGCACTATGCTGGTGGGACAATATTGTCCAAGCTAAGGGTTCCAGGGCCATCGGGAAAATGAGGTGGACCGAGTTGAAAAAGTTGATAATTGAGGAATTTTGTCCTCACAGGGAACTCAATAAGGTCGAGAGGGAGTTCCTGCAACTCGAGGCGGGAACCATGACACACCAGCAGTACACTACCAAATTCAATGAGATGGCGAGGCTGGTGCCGGATCAAGTGACACCGGTATCTCGAAAGATTAACCGGTACATTCAGGGACTGCCAGCTGACATCCGCAGGCACTTGATTACTGCCCGACCGAGCACCTTTAGGTCGGTAGTAGACTTAGCTGGGAGGCTCTATGACGAGAGGGAAGTGATGGTGGTGGAGGCAAAGAAAGCCGGTGGTGCTAACCGGAATTGGAATGGGAAACGGTTCGGGCATGGTGGCTTTACCCGGAATAACAAGAAAGCGAGAAGGGATGACCGTAGGGTAGGGTCACCAAGCTCGGGACCCAAAAGATGTGACAAGTGTGGGAAGGAGCATGGTGTTGAATGTAGGTGGGGGTTAAAAGTCTGTTTCAAGTGTGGGAAATCCGGTCATATGGCTAGAGACTATAAGGCTGCGAGGTGTTTCAACTGCGGTGAAGTGGGCCATATGAGTAAGGATTGCAGGAAGCCGAGGGCTGAGAGTTCCGGGGGAAAGAAGATGGCCGGAACTGAAGGGCAGAGGGCGAGTGCCAGAGCTTTCACCATGACCAGGGAGGAGGCTAGGACGGACCCCGATGTTGTGTCAGGTATGTTTCTAGTAAATCAAACTCTTGCTTCTGTGTTATTTGATTCTGGTGGTAGTAAGAGTTTCATTTCTGCTACTTTCTGTGCTAAATTGCCTGTTAGTAGCAAATGCATTGATGAGCCCTTTGAAGTAGAAACCGCTATTGGTAAGTCCACTAGAGTTACTGATGTGATAGAGGACTGCGCTATAGAGTTAGAAGGTCATAGGTTCGCTGCTAGATTACATGTGATGCCACTAGGTGGATTTGATGTAGTGTTAGGGATGGATTGGTTGGCGACCTATGAGGCGAATATCGTATGTCGTAAGAAGACGATTAGACTGACAGCATCCGACGGAAGTCTGGTGACAATATACGGCGATCGGGTGACGATGATTCCGAAGGTGATTTCGATGGCGGTGGCAGGCAAGTGTATGAGGCGTGGGTGCAGCGCCTACTTATGTTATCTAAAGGATGCGTAAACGCCAACACCACAACTATCCGATGTTCCGGTTGTGTGTGAATTTCCAGACGTGTTCCCGAAAGACTTATTGGGATTGCCACCTACCGCAAAATCGAATTTCAGATCGACTTGATACCCGGTACCCAACCTGTCGCTAAGGCGCCGTATCGATTGGCTCCGACGGAGATGAAGGAGTTGATGGAGCAACTGCAAGAGTTGCTCGATAAGGGTTTTATCAGGCCGAGTATCTCTCCTTGGGGTGCTCCAGTCTTATTTGTGAAAAAGAAGGATGGTAGCATGAGAATGTGTATCGACTACCGTGAGTTGAACAAGCTAACGGTAAAGAATCGGTATCCGTTACCGAGGATTGACGACTTGTTCGATCAGCTCCAGGGTGCCAGTTGGTTCTCGAGGATAGATCTTCGATCTGGCTACCATCAGTTGAAGGTGAAGGAGCAAGACATTCCTAAAACAGCTTTTCGCACGCGTTATGGACACTATGAGTTTCTCGTTATGTCCTTTGGTTTAACCAACGCGCCAGCTGCTTTTATGGATTTGATGAATCGGGTGTGTCGGCCGATGTTAGATAAATCAGTAATTGTGTTTATCGATGATATCTTGATTTATTCGAGGAGCGAAGAAGAGCATGCCGGTCACATTCGTGAAGTGTTGGAGACCTTGAGAAGGGAGAAACTGTATGCTAAGTTCTCCAAGTGTGCTTTCTGGCTACGCGAGGTGCAGTTTCTGGGTCACGTGGTAAATGCAGAAGGAATAATGGTGGACCCAGCAAAGGTGGAGGCCGTGATGCAATGGAAGTCACCAAAGACGCCATCCGAGATTCGTAGCTTCATGGGATTGGCGGGCTACTATAGAAGGTTTATTCAAGACTTCTCCAAAATAGCCTCACCTTTGACTAAGTTGACTCGCAAGGACGTGAAATTCGTGTGGGATCGAGAGCAGGAGACTGCGTTTGAGGAGTTGAAGACGAGACTAACACAAGCTCCTGTCTTGACATTGCCCGAGGGAAATGATGACTTAGTGGTCTATTCGGATGCATCTTATTCTGGGCTAGGTTGCGTATTGATGCAACGCGGAAGAGTAATAGCCTATGCGTCTCGACAACTGAAAACCCACGAAGTCAACTATCCCACGCATGATCTAGAGCTAGCCGCGGTGGTTTTTGCGTTGAAGATTTGGCGGCACTATCTATACGGGACGAAGTGCACCATCTTCACAGACCACAAAAGCTTGAAGTACTTCTTCGAGCAGAAAGATCTAAACATAAGGCAAAGGCGATGGTTGGAGCTCATAAAGGATTATGACTACGAAATCCATTACCATCCGGGCAAAGCCAACGTGGTGGCAGACGCCCTTAGCCGAAAAGAAAGGCCCGAGCCGATCCGGGTAAAGGCATATCAGCTAATTATGACCTCAGATGTGATGACTCAGGTTAAGGGGTTTCAAGACGAGGCTCTGAAAGAAGATCGTCTTAACTCCGAAAGGATGAGAGGTCTAGTTACGGAATTGGGCAAGAACACTCTTGGTGTTAAGACCCGATTCGGACGAATGTGGATTCCTCGATACGGAGATCTACGTGGAAGGATTATGGACGAGGCCCATAAGACTCGATACTCCATTCACCCCGGTGCTACCAAAATGTACCACGATATGAAGAAGGATTACTGGTGGCCGGGTATGAAACGTGATGTAGTGGAGTATGTGAGTAAGTGCCTGACTTGCTTACAAGTAAAGGCAGAACACAAGAAACCCTACGGGAAGACCCAACCGTTGGATATACCCGAGTGGAAGTGGGAGCACATCACCATGGATTTCATCATGAAGTTACCACGTATCCCTAAAGGGTATGATGCTATATGGGTGATAGTTGACCGCTTGACAAAGAGTGCCCACTTCCTACCGATCTGCGAAACGTACTCATCCGAAAGATTGGCGGATCTGTTCATCAAAGAAATTGTAGCTCGTCATGGAGTACCGGTGTCTATTGTGTCTGATCGTGACACCCGGTTTACCTCCAAGTTTTGGAAGAAATTTCATGATGCAATGGGGACGAGGCTATACATTAGTACAGCATATCACCCTCAGACAGACGGTCAGTCTGAGAGGACGATCCAAACACTCGAAGACATGCTTCGGGCGTGCGTGATTGATTTTGGAGGAAGTTGGGACGATCACTTACCGTTAGCAGAATTCTCGTACAACAACAGTTATCATGCCAGTATTGGCATGCCACCCTACGAGATGCTATACGGTAGGAGATGTAGGATGCCCGTGTGTTGGGGAGACACAGGGCAAAAAGAGTTAGAGGTGTTGAGGTGATCGAAGCTACGACTGAGAAGTTAGAAAAGATCAAAGCCTTCATGAAGGCGGCAAAAGATAGGCAAAAGTCGTATGCTGACAAGAGGCGAAGACCGATAGAGTTCAAGGTTGGTGACCGAGTCATGTTGAAGGTCTCGCCCTGGAAAGGCATTATCCGATTCAGGAAACGAGATAAGCTAAGCCCGAGATATATAGGACCTTTCCGAATCATCGCACGAGTAGGAGAGGTAGCCTATCAACTTGAATTTCCAGATGAGTTAAGTGGAATTCATCCCACATTCCATGTATCTCATCTGAGAAAGTGCTTAGCTGACGAAGATATGGTTGTACCACTGGAGGATATCGAGGTGGATGAGCGGCTCAACTACGTGGAGCAACCAGTGGCAATCGTTGATCGTAAAGAAACGAAGTTAAGAAATAAAGTGGTTCCTCTTGTGCGTGTACAGTGGAAGCACAGGAAGGGATCCGAGTCTACGTGGGAGACTGAAGAGGAGATGAGACAACATTACCCACATCTGTTTAAGGAATAACAGGTTTCGGGGACGAAACCTATAGAAGGGGGTGGACTTGTAACACCCGTAAATTTTATTAAGAGGAATAAAAGAATAAAAGTAAAATACAAGTATCTTTCAAAAAAAAAGAACAAAAGAATCACAAGTGAAGGGGGCCAAAGTGTAAAATGGTACAAAAAGTCAAATAACATAATATATATGGGTATGGTCACACATATCAACTTTTCACCTGCTTTCTTTCGAACAAAAGAAGAAAAAGAAAAGAGAAAGAACAGAAACTCTCGGACTTTGAAGGAGAACAAGAAGAAAACCGGTTTCAAGGTAAGAATTAGTGCTTTTATGTTGATCTTAGTCAACATATGCCTCGGTTAAATGCTTATGTGTGTTCATATGTGTTCAAGTGTGTGTTTTAGACACATTTAGGCGTCCGAATCTTTGGAAAAGCCCAAGTTGAGGAGTTTGAACTTGGAAGCAGCAAAGGTGAGTTTCTAGACCCCGTATCTCACATGTTTTATAAACTTTTGGGGCTGGAAATACATGTAAAATGTTTTATACTTATTATGAAAGTTGCCCGTATGTGCATGCGTATGTATGTTAGGGATTTATGTTATGATTCATGTTTACTATAGTGTGTATGTGCTTACAACAAGGTAATATGATGTTTGGGACTGAGAACAGCTCAAAAATATGTGAACAGGCTGCTAATACGCCTACACAAGGCTTATGAGTCTGAATTCTGACTTAGAAAAACTAAGTGAAGGGTAATAAGTCCAAATAGTGCTCATGAGTCTGAATTCTGACTTAGAAAAACTAAGTGCAGGGTAATAAGTCCAAATAGTGCTCATGAGTCTGAATTTTGACTTAGAAAAACTAAGTGCAGGGTAATAAGTCCAAATAGTGCTCATGAGTCTGAATTCTGACTTAGAAAAACTAAGTGCAGGGTAATAAGTCCAAATAGTGCTCATGAGTCTAAACAGTGCTCATATGTCTGAAATAATGACTAAGTATAAGGTGATAAGTCTAAACAGTGCTCATGAGTCTAAACAGTGCTCATATGTCTGAAATAATGACTAAGTATAAGGTGATAAGTCTAAACAGTGCTCATGAGTCTAAACAGTGCTCATATGTCGGAAATAATGACTAAGTATAAGGTGATAAGTCTAAACAGTGCTCATGAGTCTAAACAGTGCTCATATGTCTGAAATAATGACTAAGTGTAGGGTGATAAGTCCAAACAATGCTCATATGCCTAAGGTGAAAAAGTTTCTAAGTGTAGGCTGGTGAGTCTACATAGTGGTAAAAAGTCCAAATAGTGCTCATGCTTCCCAACACTGCTCATGTGTCCAACACTTAGAATTTTTTTCAGAAATTTTCTGGGAATCTGGATTTCGGGGATTTGACCGAGGTTGACCAAGGGCCATTTAATGATGATGTTTGTGCACACAATGATGATTAATGATTAACCCTTGATTATTGTTACTGATTTTATTATCAGTATTTTATTATTGTTAACAATATTATTATTTTAGTATTGTTAAGTATGTACTGGCATGATGAAGAATGACTAAAATTTAACGAAGAGCATAATCATTAATAAGTAAAATATTAATGATAAAGGGAAATGGAACGTAAAGTGAAAGATAATGAAAGAGGAACATGATGAATAAATGCATGCATTAATAAATGAACGAATGAATGTAAGAAAGGCTTGCAAGCAAATGAATGGAGGTGCACACCCCTGGCAGGTGTTAGCTCAACTATGATACGGGTTAGCTACCCCGAAGGATGCACACAGGGTCAATCTTTGAGATTGATAATGAGGTGAGCAACTACGTGTTGCAACAGACTCGGTTAGCAGGCAATCATGAGATTGCCACTGAGGTGAGCAGTCGTGTGCTGCAACAGACTTGGATAACGTACGATAGAATGAAAGTTAAAGATAAGTGGTGCATGTACTTACCTCAGGTGACTGGATCAGCTTCGTGCACAATGTTCGTGGTTGATCACCACAGGTCCAGCACCAGCTTCGTGCACAATGTTCGGGGTATTGTACATAATTCCAGAAGTAATGAAATGAACGTACGAAAGAATGTAATGAATGTATGAATGAAAGAAATGATCGTACGTATGTAATGAATGAATGAATGAAATGAATGTACGAACGTATGTAGTGTATGAATGAATGAAAGTTAGATATGTACGAATGAAAGAAAGAATATGAAGAATATGAATGTTAATGATGAACGGCACATGAACGGAAGCTAATGAATGAACGATGAAGATAATAATAATATTATCTAAGTGTACGTATGTTGTATGATCGCATGTATGTAAGAACGGTTATAATAAATGAAAAGTATGTTTTATTACAAAACTAGAACTCACTCAACAACGCTGACGTTTTATGTATTTCCAGTTGACAGGTAGTGTTGCTGAGGATGGCGCGAGGTGGCTACTCATCTCTTTTGGGATGGCATTCTTTTGTTAGATGCTTTTGTGATGTAATACAGCAATAGATATTTTGTAATTGATGTACGTTGTATTAACTGGCAAAAGCATTTACTTTAAATTGAAAGTAAAAATTTAATGTTCCCGCTGCATGGTTTTTAATAAGTTAATGTGAATATATGTTTTATGTGCGATGATAGGCCAGCTGTGAGGTGCCTGGGAACGGGGCCTTACAACTTTTCACACACAATGCACAAACATACACATAAGACACACACATTATCCATACCAACTAGATTAAACGATATATTATGCAAAAATTTAATTATTGTATAGTTTTAATACACTTAACCCATGAAGATCCCATTGTAAGATTTAAATTCAAGACACACACAACTACACAAATAAACAACCATACAAAGAACTACATAAACATACAAACTACACAAACACACAACTAAGACACAAAGCATTAACCATATAAAATAGAGCTATACTTTAAACCACTTGATGTACACTAAAAAGGAGAAAATCATATCAAGCACAATCACATATATCATCATATTAGTATCAAGTATATAGACTGTAATAAAAACACTTAAAATCCAATCATACTAACAGTTAACGAAGCTTAGACGGAGGCCAGATTCCTAACCTCTCTGATGGAAGTCGGACAAGCATGTCTAAGGAGTTAAACAATCAGTATGCAACGTACTTTATCGTGATACTGATTTTTTAAGTATGACACACACATCTAACAAGCACAATCATATGAACAAGGATATCATACGATCCTTCATATTAACATCACATTCGTTGAGTGTGATAATACCAAATGCTTCAAACATGTTATCACAATAACTATAATTAAACTAAAAGGTTACATTTCCTCAAAGATAGCTTCTGCCCGAGTACACATAACCCAACAACATACAAATATAAGAGACATAACTACACAAATACATAATCAAACACAGAATATACAAGGATATCACCAGTTCAAGCCACAATCACATGATAAGACCAAATACTCGATTATGTCATAATATAAACCCTAAACTTATAGTTGATGAACATCGTATGATATGATTGTCTCATATCCTAAAACCCAAACCCGATTATTCTAAACATATGAACAAATCGACTTCCATATCAACCAGTAACCCTGTTATACACCATGCATCCAAAATCGAACCAACAATATCATCATCGGTGAAATCTAGGGCTCAAAACTTATGCTTTGTAGATCCATAAACCCAAAACAGAAAACTCTAAAATTAAGAAAAGAAGATCCTAAATACTCGATTATATCAGGATAAACTTATAATCGGTGAACATCGTATGATATCAGAAGCAACTTAATCATCTTACAGAATTGAACAACTGAAATCAACCTGAATCGACATGGAATAGGTAAGTGCTTCGCGATACCGTGAGCATCTAAATCCCCAAATCGTGCGCTTCGAATCCCATAACATTTGATGATTATAAACAAGATCTCAGGGTTGCAAACACACGGACGTTTAAGAACATTGTATGTGATTGATTCATTAAATCTGTAGGTATAAGGTGTTAGGATTCAAGGATGGAATTACAATTGAAGGATAATGAATTTGGTGTTTGGGTTTTGATTGTGAAACCCTAAGACACTACACCGACTCTTATGACCATCCATATTATCCATATTGGATATATGGATACCCAACTGCCCAAGACCCAAATAACCCAATATACATTACATATAAATAACCCAAATACACTAAATTACAAAATTATTAAAAAGCCCAATTATAAAAATAATTAAATTTCTTTAACATATCAATATAATAAAAAATTTAATTATTTTTACCATTTAATTAAATTATTAAATTTCTTTATATTAAAGCTGCTATATATATTATAATCGACTTTGTATACGTGTATATTTTTTAAAGTTGCTAATTACATAATTTAATGTAGTCATGTTAAGAATTATAGTGAAAGTTTATAATAATATAAAAAAATGCTTTATTTTTACTTATATGATAATTAAGTGTAAAGACATATATTAAAAACTATTAAATATTTACTGGTTAATACAAATGTTTATTTGTGTAATATGCAAAATCAGTAATTTATATTACATGTCAACACTATTATTATATAGCGTCAAAAAACTTTCTATTTGACTATCATTACTAGGTTAGTACCTCGTATGTTAAACATGATAAATTATCATAAATATTAAATAGTTAGAAATAAAATTATATTATTTTATTAAATTGCATTTTGATATAATATTTTATTAAAATAGTTTAGATCGAATCCACTATGCCTCCTCAGCTGTTTTTGATTCTTATGTTGGAGATAATTGCTCGGCTTCCCCCAAGTTTATAGTGAAATGCAAGTGTGTCAGTAAAGAATGGTTAACGTACATGTCGACTTCAGATTTTCTAAAAACACATGCCCAACACATGCGAGAATCTCCGGATCAGAAAATCATAACCACAAGTCGTATGCCGTCATGCGTTTCTAGATTGTTGAATTATCATGATAGTAACTACTTAGTCAGTAAGAACGTGACTCCACCGCTTGGTTTTCAACCAAAAAATTTAATATTCTTATCAAGCTTGGATGGCATGCTCTGTGTTAGCCTTCGAAACACGTGGGATTTGGTTGTGTGGAATCCCTTAATTGGTGCCGCTAAAGTGTTGTCAAACTCTTCTAAACAAGGATTCTTCAACGCAAGGAAAGATGCTGTTGGTTTCTATGTTGGCGCCACTTTTGATTACTACATTATCCACATAAAACGCCGGCGGGGTACTCCTGCAGTTTTCGTGTATTCATTGCGTAGGGGCTCGTGGAAATCTATACCTTTCCTTAAAAAAAACCATACCATGGTGAGACATACTGGTGGTGTTCTGGAACATTTTGTGGAGATGCAGTGTACTTCCCAGTCAAGGAATATTGGCTTGCAAGTAACAGACGAGTGATTCGCTTTGATGTTAACACACATCAATTTTCAGAATTGCCATATCCGAATGCCGGAGGTCTTGGTCCTAACAGTTCATTTGTTAGTATACGATCTAAACTTCATATGTATTGTTCTAGCGGTTACTATGAAAGGCCCCTGGAATTATGGAAGCTAAAAATGGTACGTGGATAAAGTTGTTTACATATCCTTATAGGGTGTGCCTTCCATTTCCAACAATTACATCCTTGACGCATTACAATCTTAGTGGTCAACTCTTGTGATCACGGAGTGGGGGCAGGTTTTTGAAATCGATCTCAGGTTCGATGTAGCGGGGTTTATACACCCTTCCATATTTGGTGGTATTATCCATGGTGCAATCTACACTGAGATAATAAAGTCACCTTGATTTTAGTTTCTACATCCTTCTATCGTTTGTTTCGTATTTGTTTTACGTTTGGTTTGTTTTTCGTATATTTTATTTTTCAAGTACATTATCTACTTTGGAAATAATGAAACAAGTTATTATTCATTTATTGTGATGCTTTATTTTTTAAAATACATATATGCGCCTAATGTCATATTATAATTAAAATACTTAATTGTTGTATCCAATATATTAAGATGTTTTTTTGTTAAATGAAGGACAAGTTAATGATGGAATTGCATGCCATTGTTGATGATTTTTCAACAGTCACACAGAACTATATTTGCTATACCGTGACTTTTGTTTGGGTTGACTTCGTTTTGAATATCGTGTGTGAAAACGAACTTTTGGTTGTTTTTCTCGACCAACACGTAAGATTCATTTTCCATATTTTTTAAATTATATAAAATATAGAAAATCTTTGATATCTAAATCACTAGCTTTAATATTGTGTAGAGGAGAAAATTAGTCGGATTAATACCGGCTCATTTCATGAAAGGATACAATGAAGTTGATCTGATGGGCAGTATTATTGTATTAAGCCGCTTCAGAATAGAGAAATTTGATTACAAAGAGTGGCCAAAACATGATAACTATCTCTTATTTTGGAGTGATTTCAAGATTGTATTTAACGAGAACACTAAAATTATACGAATTTCAATACACATACCAAGAAGGTTCTGTGTGTATCCGTTGGTGCCTTCTATTAAAAAACTTATAGACGACAGCGGATATGAAAAAATAATTACCGGTATGTAAAACTTATCCAATACCCATTTTTTAATAGTATTATTTATTTTTAAGTAAATATAATGAATGTCAAATATTGGTTGTAGATGTCGTCGGTAGAATTGTCAATGGTGAGCGGCGATTTGGACAATTTTTGATTTTTCTTCGAGATTTTACGTAAGGCATTCTTTTATTTCGAATCTTTATATATTTATTTTAAATAAATTTTTATCTATTATTATTTTTCTTTTGATTTAACTTATATGTGGTAGCGGTCACATAATAGAATTAACGTTATATGACTCACGGGTGATTCACACGCTTCAAACATTTCGTTCAATTTTAGACAAATCGATTGTCTATATATCACGAGTGAAGTTGGTTCGTTTGCCACACAGTATATGTTACTCAATGTTCTATACCTACTTAAATTAACTGAATATTGTTATACTTTAAAACTTATACACATTTTATGTTTCATTTATAGGAAATGTTTTACGGTCAACGAATTTCACTCGAGTTGTCGTTGAACCCAAGATTCCAGAGGCCCGTTATATTTAAATGTTCTTTCTATCTTAGATTCTAAGTTCGCTCATACTCAACTTTGGAGTACCTTTAAAATTTTGTTTACTAATATGTTAGATGTGTCTTTAATTATAAGTTTTGTTGGATTGTTTGATTATTGTTTAAATTTTATTGTTTATCTTTCTTAGGTTGTTAGATGTTTACATTTCACATTTGTGTGTTTGTTAAATGTATTCATTTTAAATATTATGTTATAATCTCTGTGGTGGTACTCTACTACCAATTATTAATCATACTGTTATTACATTTAAAAAAGGTATTTTATTAACTTTCCGATGAGCAACGGTGAAGAAAAAGATCCCAATGATTTCACGTCCTCAAGCGCATCTAATTCTGCTATAAAGCGAAAGAATTATAATAGACGATATTTTTGCAAAAGGAGAATGGAAAAGCAACGAAAATAACGAATGGAAATACGGCTCATGTGAATTCATCGGGATCAATTGGTACTAATAACTCAAGACAAAGGATGCCTCTAAGTACTTTACAAGATAATAGCAGTCACGTATCACAACCGAGGAACGAGAGCAGATGTCGTAATGTAATTGTGAGGCAAATTGCACCGAGCACAATCCAGTCTGAACCGCCCCTGCAACATCATAACACACAAGAGGATCCATATGATTATGTTTTTATTGGTATACCTAAGGAGTCTTTCAGCTTAAAAGGACAGAGTCCTTGTATGTTTTGTGGAGCTAAAAGATTTCAATTCGAATTTCCAACATTTTGTTGCATGTCTGGGAAAACAAAATTAGCACCCTGTGAAATACCGATGGCGTTGTACCTATTATTCACGTCGCAAGATGATATTGGAAAGATGTTTAGGACTAACATATGAGCGTATAACACCAATTTTTCTTTCGCGTCAATGGGTGTTTCTTTGGATGATACACTAACAAACATGACAGATGGTGTATATACGTTTCGTGCACATAAGGGTATCTATCATAAGATCGACCAATTGGTTTCAAGAGATGGAACACCAAGGTACTTGCAATTGTATTTTTATGATCCTGATACGGAGTTACAGCATAGACTTCAATGGCCTAACCTTGATAAGAATATAACTGAGACGTTAACCAGAGTTCTGTCAATAAACCCTTATGTCACGAAGTTTAGAAGTCTTGCAGAGCTGGGACCTCTAGACAACTATAAAGTCATAACACTTCAGTTGAACTTGACCAGAGGGTATACAACCGTCCAACCACGTCCGAGGTTATAATAAAATTATTACTTCATTTAAAGTTTAAATAGTAATAATAATTCATATTAATATCACTTAATTATATTCGTGTTTACGTAGGTTGCTGGTATTTGGGTTGAAGGAAATGATAATATCACAGCTTATAAAAGAAGTATTGTAGTCTATGGTAGGTCTGAATACAGTCAAACTATTCAGCCGTACTATGGATGTTACGATCCATTATGTTATCCTCTGTTTTTCCCAAATGGTGAACCGGGGTGGCATCCTAACATACCACGAGTAGGGGAATCAATCAACGAAGTTCGTAATGATAACGAGCCAATGAATGACGAAGTTGGAGGTACCATTTTCTTTGATGTGTGTTAAGTCATAACACGTTTTACCTTACGGTCATGCATGCTTTCTAGAATTATAGCGTAATGTACAAAATTCATTTTCATACAGAGGCTAACCCATGGAGTAATAGAAGTACTGTCGCGATACGTGAGTACTACTGCTACAGGTTCCAAATTCGGTCGTACGACAACCTACTTCTCTTTGGAGGATGATTGTTACAGCAATTTGTGGTGGATGTGTACATAAAGCTTGAGACGTCAAGATTACAGTATTGTGAACACAACCAAGCTAAGATAAGAGCTGATTTGTACCAAGGTATTGTGGATTGTGTCCATGCTGGTGAAGTTAATCCAAATACAGTTGGACAACAAATTGTATTGCCTACATCTTTCATCGGAGGACCTCGTGATATGCGCCGTCGTTTTCTGGACGCCATGACTTTAGTTCAGGATGACGGAAAACCAGATCTATTCATTACAATGATGTGTAATCCTCAATGGCCTGAGATATATGACAATTTAATGCCTGGTCAAACCGCACAAGATCGTCCGGATCTTGTGGCTAGGGTGTTTCGTGCTAGACTCGAGCATCTGAAGGAAGTTCTTTTCAAAAAACATATACTAGGTGAGGTTAAGGCTTACGTTTACGTCATCGAGTTTCAAAAGCGTGGATTGCCACATGCATATTTCCTCCTTATCGTGCACGGGCAACATAAAATCAGTAATCCAGACCATTACGATAAAGTGGTTTGTGCGGAGATTCCAGACAAACTCAGATTCCCAAGATTACATGAGATAGTTGTGAAGCATATGATTCATGGTCCTTGTGGGGTTTTACGAAAAAATAGTCCATGTATGCAGGGTGATCCACCGGTCTGTCGATTTCGTTATCCTAGACAATTTAGTGACCAAACAACACAAGGAGAAGATTCATATCCTATATACAGAAGAAGAAACAACGGAATAAATGTTGACGTACGAGGAACAATTCTTGACAATAGATGGGTTGTCCCATATAACCCAAGACTTTTGATGAGAACTGCCATATGAATGTCGAGGTCTGCTCAAGTATAAAGTCGGTGAAATATCTTTTCAAATATGTTTACAAAGGACATGACAAACAGGTTATTCAAATCGATGAAGCCGAACCAGGTGTTGCTATTAATGAGATAAAAAGATATTAGGATGCACGTTATGTATCACCACCAGAGGCGATGTGGCGTATCTTCTCATTCCCACTTTCTCACATACATCCCGCAGTCTTGGCCTTACAGCTTCATCTCCCTAATAAGCAGATGGTTAGATTTAGAGAGGATGATGTCATGTCTGAAATTGTTGATAGGGAAAGAGATAAGAGAACCATGCTTACTGCGTTTTTCGATACAAATAGAATGGATGTAACGGCAAGACGCTATTTATATAAAGATTTCCCAAAACACTTAACATGGAATTCTACCAATCGACGCTGGAATCATCGTTCGGATAGGCCGCAAAGAGGTCGTATTGTTTCTGCTAATCCAGCCGAAGGAGAGAGGTACTACTTACGACTACTGTTGTCAAATATCAAAGGACCTACTTCTTATGATGATCTTTGCATGATTAATGGTGTAAAACACGCCACATTTAGGAAAGCAACACTTGAGTTTGGGTTAATAGAAAATGATGATAGTTTATCATAATGTCTCGAAGAGGCGTCATTATTTCAGTTTCCCAACTCTCTCAGAAGGTTATTCGCAACAATAATGATATTTTGCGAACCTGGTGACATTCGTAGGCTTTGGAATGAACACTTCGATTCACTTTCAGAAGATTATCAGTTACAATATCAAAGTGTTCAACGAGTTTAGAATATGGTTCTTTCAGAAATCAGGGTGTTCTTACAATCCATGGGCAGGAATATAAAAGATTTTGATCTTCCAAACATAACAGATGAAAGCACCGAGTACTCATGTTCTCGTGAGGTAGTTGAGGAGTATGCGATAGTTGTTGAGCCTGAACACTTGGGTGCAAAGGATAACCTTAGTTTAGACCAAAAAAGGTGTTTGATGAAATAAGGACACATGTGGATAACGATCGTCCAGGCGTGTTCTTTATAGATGGACCAGGTGGTACTGGCAAAACATTTTTGTACAAAGCATTGTTGGCTCAAGTTCGCTCACGTGGTTGTATCGCTTTAGCCACCGCTTCATCGGGTGCGGTGGCTAATAATATGCCAGGTGGTACAACGGCTCACTCAAGGTTCAAGATTTCAATTTCTCTTAATAATAATTCGATGTTCAATATTAAAAAACAAAGCGGGGCAGCGGAAATTATTAGGTTATCCAAACTAATCATATGGCATGAGGCCTCGATGGCAAAGCGCCAGGCAATAGAGGCAGTTGACCGAACACTACAGGATATTATAGGCGTCAGTCTCCCATTTGGTGGAAAAATAATGGTAATGGGTGGTGATTTTAGACAGGTATTGCCGGTCATTAAACGAGGAACGCGTGCGCAAATCGTAGACTCCAGCCTACGAATGTCACCTTTGTGGTCTGTTACCAAAAAAATGAGATTGACCTTAAACATGAGAACGTTGAACGATCCGTGGTTTTCCGAGTTTCTTTTAAGAGTAGGTGATGGAACTGAAGAGACTATCGAAGGAAACTATATACGCATACCTGAAGACATGTCTATACGATTCACGGATAAAGAAAACGCTATAAAAGAATTGATAAATGTTGTGTTTCCATCTGTTCAGAACAATGTACATTCCTCGGAATATATAATATCAAGAGCAATATTATACACAAAAAATGAGAGTGTAGACGAGATTAACGATCAGATGATTGAAATATTTCAAGGATAGGAAAAGACGTATTACAGTTTTGATGAAGTTGAGGATGACCGCCATAACTTTTACCCGGTAGAGTTCTTAAACTCACTAACTATTAGTGGTTTACCGCCTCATAAACTATGTTTAAAAATCGGATGCCCCATCATATTGTTACGGAATATCGATCCATCGCATGGTTTATGCAATGGCACAAGGTTGATATGTAGAGGTTTCCAGCGAAATGTTATTGATGTTGAAATAGCTATTGGTGAACATACCGGGAAAAGAGTTTTTCTGCCAAGAATCCCACTAACTCTTTCTGAAGATGACATGTTCCCGTTCAAGTTGAAAAGAAAACAGTTTCCCATTCGACTTAGTTTTTCCATGACAATCAACAAAGCTCAAGGTCAAACGATTCCAAATGTTGGCGTTTATCTTCCTTATTCTGTATTTTCGCATGGTCAACTTTACGTGGCGTTATCAAGGGGTATATCACGGGATAATACCAAGGTTTTAGTACATCCAGAAAAAAATTTCAAACAACAGGGGGTATACACTTCGAATGTTGTATATCGGGAAGTGTTTCACGATTTATGAGATGTGTGTTTGCCTTAATGTAAGAATATGTTTTTGTTAAATTTTCTGCCTTAACTTCTTATACACATAATGTCCGCTTAACACGATTACATGCTTGAATAGTTACTTATTATGACGATTAATGTTTTCATTTACTTTTGTAATATTATTTATTTGTTAACACTAAATTATTTTATATTCGTTGTAGATAACACATAAGTCTATTATGGAAGAATCAAAGATTAATCCGGAAGACGTGCAAGGTATGAATTTATCTTTAGAATTTTGGCCGGTTCAACGTATCTACACATAATTATAATACAATAAAACTAATTATAACATATGCAACAAACAATCTAACCAAAAGTTTCTTCTCAGTGACTAACCCTGCTCCAACTACTGAGTTGCCGGTCAAAGTTGAAAAGATGGATGATATTAGTACGAATGAAGATGTGGCAGATAAAGACGATGAGTCACAGTATATTCCGGGGTCCCCTATGGACGAAGAATGGTGGTAGAAGAATATCGATGAGATCATCAAGCTCTGTGAGGCGTACGATTGATTGTTCTAATCATGCAACTATCTCCACGTTTATGATTTAACTTATGCTACTTTGGTTATTCAAGACTTGAATTCTCGGATCCAAGTGCTACCTTAATTCATTATCGTTTTATTTTTCGTACTTTCATAACTAATATAAACTTTGTGCTCTAATATTACGAGTAGACTCATCTCAATGATTTCGTAGTAAAAGTTTAAATTAATATATTCGCATACGTTTTTTGGGAGCCACGAATCCCGCGATTAATATTGTCGCACCCGCCGCATCGCGCGGGCACGCTACTAGTATATATATGTGAACGAATAAGTTCCATCTATTTTCATCCACGATTAAATCCAACCGTCACGATCTCCCCTACCAGATTTTTAGGGATTAAATCAACATTTACTGGGTACAGATTAAGTCTCGACTTTAGTTTTTTTTTTCTTTTTTTAGTTTTTTCCAAATAGGTGTTGATAGAAAATTTATTTATTTGAAAAATATTTATCAAAATAAGTGTTTTTAATAAAGTTTTCTTTTCTCACTTCTCATTTCAGTGGATTGAAAATAAGTGTATACAAAAAATATTCTTTAGTAAAATTTAAGGAATTGGATTGTGAGGTTTAAAAGTTTTATAATTCAGTTGTAAACTGCGTCCCTATCTTTTTTTAGATATAGTAAACTATTTAATATATTTTTTCTACAAGCATTAAATAACTATATAAAAGGTTATTTTGTTTGATCGTCATAATATTTAAAAAAACGTTTAAAAAGTGTAGTTGTATTTTTTATTAGAAATGCTTTTCCTTATTGTGTTTTCCAAATTATTTAAAAAACAACTAGAAAATATCTATCTAAATGTATTTTACTAACGGTTTTAATTCTGTTGGGTTTTTCCAAACATACATTTTAAACGGTTCAGTATTTGAACATCTTATTTAAAAGTGTACGATTTTCTAAACTGTCATTTTTTATAACGTTGTGTTTTCTTAAATGTCCTTTACATAATCCGTTACGTCCTTTTAAGTACCATTTGTTTTTTAAAGGCGTTTGAAAGGGTTTTGAAAATTATGACCTTAAGGTTTAAAAAGGACGTTTAAAAAAGGACGTTTAAAAAACCAAAAGGTATTAAAAAGATGTTAGAAAACGTGAACGGTTTAAAAGAATATATTGAAAACTTTAATGATTTAGAAAAAA